>RCWM02000050.1:2197500-2540000 GCA_003667255.2 Euschistus heros | reverse complement strand
ATGTTTATGTGCGTATCAAGCTGGTAGGTTAGTTTTGTTATCGCTGTCGTGCTGTTAATAATGGCCGCTCCACTTTCTATTTGCACCAAAGAAGAGCAACGTTCAGTGATCCGTTTTTTTGTGGTCGGAAGGTGTATCAGGGGCCGAAATTCATCGAAGACTTTTGGTACAGTACGGGAACAATTGTTTGCCACAACGGAGTGTCTATGAATGGATTGAAAAATTCAAAACACAGTGAACAATAAACAGTGAACGTTACAGTGAGATGCTTACTGCTAAGCTGAAGCCTGCAATTCGAAGCAAACGCCGAGGACTGCTGTCAAAAGGCGTTGTGTTGTTGCACGACAATGCCCGTCCGCATACAGCTGCCCACACTGTAGAAACGCTCGCTTCAGAAACTCAATTTTGAAGTATTGAATCATCCTCCATATCATCTCGCTCCATCTGATTTTCACTTGTTTGGTCCACTCAAACAGGCAATTAGGGGCCGTCGATTTGCCTCGGACGAAGCATTGAAAGAAGCGGTGCATTCTTGGCTCGCATCTCAACCCAAAACCTCTTCCATGAGGGCATCAGGAAACTTGAACAACGTTGGACCAAGTGCGTTGAAAAGCAAGGGGACTATGTCGAAAAATGATGTACTTGTAGGTTTCCTATTTCATTTCAATAAAATTTTATAACTATATTGCGGATAATTATTGACTTACCCTCGTATATATAAATATATATATATATAATTTGCTATTTTTGGAAATGGACTAGATAGAGCTATCTAGGGCTAATTTATGGGGTTCATATAAGATGAATAATAATAAAATAATTTAAAAATAGAAATAATCAAATAAGTCTGGCTAGTAAAGAGGACTACAAAAAAGTAATGCTTCATGCCTTAAGTTATTTTCACAACCCCTTATGTTGACTGCGTTAGTTTCATAAATATTTTGTTTTTAATAAGCTTCCTGTATTTTAAAACAATAAAATTTATTAAATTTTAATTTTATTTGTATTTATTTATTCTTTTTTATTATTCGTCGTTAACCTACGACTTCCTGTCCAACAGTATCCTTCAATGATATTCCACTGATTCCTGTTGAACAGATCCGCTACCTAGTACTCCAGTTGGACAAACGTCTTACTTGGAATCCACATACAAGACTGAAGCGACAAGAAACTGCCTGTCGTTATAGACTACTTCAACATTTAGTAAACAAACGTTCAACTTTCCCAATTAATTGCAAAAATCGTATTTACATGACTGTGATTAGACCCATTTGGACTTACGGAGTTGAGCTTTGGGGCTCTACTAAACCATACAATTCATCTCGTGTCCAATCCTTACAATCCGAAATTCTTTTAAAAATCCTAAATGCCCCTTACTTTGTCACCAATAAACTTATCCATAAAGACCTTAATGTTCCATATGTTGCTGAGTTAGACCACACCAGATACCTATCCTTTCATAGTGAGTTCCATAGCCACTCAAATCCATTAGTTCATCAACTTGCTTCCCACTCCATTCCCGATAATCCTCCGAGGTTTCTGAAAAGAAGATGGCCTAGAGATCTTCTAGTGTGGAATTTTTAGTGCTACTGTAGTTCTTTTCAAGTTTTGACATATTATTGTAATCATTATCAGCCCATTTACTTTATGTAAATATTTGTACAGTTGTAAATTTCAATAGATTGATTATTGAATATTAATAAATTAAAAAATTATTTTTTCTATTTACGATAGTAACTTACAGGCAAATAATTCTACTTAGTGTTTTCATTTTCTCTGCTCAAATTTTAAATTTTATTTAGGTTTTTTATGTCATTATATTCTTTAACCAGGCCATATGAAACGAATTATTAGAAACAATCATCAAATAAAAGCAAGCAGTATAAAAAATAAAATTAAAATTGCGAAATTTTAAATCAATATGATTTATTACACTTTTGAATTAGATGAAACGTATTCCTAAAAAAATTAATCGAAATCACATTAGACCCAGCGAGCCTATCGAATGCAAGACGTAATGACCACAAGAGGCAGGTATAAACCTTATTAATTAAAAATTTCGTAAATTTTAAATTGTTTGGTATTTACTTTTTTAAATACAGCTTGCTATTTTTTATTTATCTTTTAAATCCTAATAATTTTTATGAGCCCTGGCTGAGGTAATTACGGACGTAAACATCCGAAAAGTAATGATACTTTTACCCGAGAAAATGAAACAATCAACCATAAAAAATATTTTTTCCAAAATTGTTTGGAATTTTTTGCCTGTCAGTTCTTATTCAACTCACTTTTTTTCACATCTCTATAGAAATATTTCAATAAGATTGATAATTTCAACCTAATTATTAATATTACCTATAAATCAAATTTTATATGTTTACAGAGATATAACTATTACTTTGGACGACTTGTCTTTAGCCGACTAGATCAATTTCCGATTCGTGTTCCTACATTTATATTACATTCCATTTAAGATGTAATATTTTATAATGAAGACACAAAACCAAAACTGTATTTAACAAAAAAAAAAGAAAAAAAGTAGGTTACCTGAGTTTCTTAAAATTCAGATAATTGATTACGAAAATGGATTTAACGAAAAAGCATGAAGATAAATCTAAAATGAAAATTATTATTATATTGTTTTCATTTCAATTAGCTATTTTATGCATAGAAATATGTATGAATAAAAATGGCCGACTCGTCAGAAATTCTCTAATGTTTAATATAAAGAAGATGAAGAATTGCTTATAACGATATTAAATTACACGTTGTTTTGAATATTCCTCTATTTTACACTCGTTTAGCGATAACTTTCTTCTCCTACCAATAAATTAGAACGAAAAATAATAACTTTAAAATATTTTTATTTTTTTTATTTGTTGGACCCGCTTTGAGAATGGACCTTTTAAAATATTCAAAGGTAGAGAAAAGAGATTCAGACGCCAGCCTTATCTACTCCAAGCTATCGATTCTTTTTCCGATACATTTATCTCACTCCGGGGAAATGGCACTTTGTTTCCGACAGTTTGTTTTTAGCCCTGAGCCATTTTCGGAAAATATTTTTCCAATCCACCTGAAATCGATATTAATTTTCAAGCAATGCTCAGTAGCGATCGGATAGATTCAATTAACAAAAAATACATGCGATGTAATGATTGAAATATATTATTTATATATTTATGTACATAATTGCTGTATAGTCAAGGAAACACAACTAAATAGTTTTAATTTATTGTGCCTACGTTTCGGCCTTTCATCGCTGTAAAGCTTTCATCAGGTATAGAAAAACAAAAATATTTATATCATATTTCTTTTTTAACACCCTTGAGGAAATATTTGGAAATACTCATTTTTTCTTACTTAACATACTTTAAGCTAAGCAAGAAAGTTTACACCAAACATTATTCCTGAAATATATTTAACAAGATAGTGACAAAAAACGATGTAAAATCAGTTACTGACACCCTATAGATATCTTTTAAAATACGGACAGAATTGAAAATACTTTAAAACAGTTGAGGTTGTAGGATTTACAAGGAATTTTATGACTTTTTTTCTGGCTAAATATTTTTTTTTCTAATTTTTAAGATCTTTTTTTAAGATAGGGAGGGTGTCAGTGACTGTTCGGGGTTTTTAATAATTTTGTTTTATTTTTTTACTGAAATTTAAATATTGTTCAACAATTCTATTTTATTTTGTATATTAAAAATATGGTTTATTAGAATCTTTATCAAGATATTAAATAAAAGTTCTTAAAAAAAAAAAAAATTTTTTAATAAAATTTTCTGGTTTAAAATTTAAATAAACACAAAAAATCTACCTAAAATAAAAACAATCTACCTAAAATAAAAACATATGATAGGTTATAAATCCCGTAGAATCTCTATAAACTAAAATCTACACATACGCCCGCTCAACTGTGTCTTCTGTATCAGCAATTGGAAATAGCGTTCACATTTACAGATATTACATCCAGTAAATATGAGGAATTCTAGATTTATGGAATATAAGAAACTACCAATTACAAAATGTTTCCGAGGCCATCTTCTTTTCAGTCTGCTTGGAGGGTCTGAGAGTCGAATAGGAAGAAGTGACAATAATGGATTCGAGTATGGAGCTAATTAGAAAAACATTGCTATCATGTTCGGACCAAATATATGGGGGGTATTAGGATCATTCTGAATAAGTTTATTTGTGGAATTATGAAAAGGAATGCGAATTTCACTGAGAATTCAGCATTCTAAGGATTGGATACGAAGCGGTTTATTTGATCCCCCAAGCTGTCCAAATAGGTCTAATTACTGCCATGTAAATGGGTCTTTTGTAATTCATTAGAAGCTAAGAGCGTTGATCTAGTAAATGTTTAAGTAGTCGGATGTGAGAAGTTTCCTGTAGTTTCAGACTTGTGTTTAGATCCCATGTAAGACGTTCCAGATTATTAAAGGATATTTTTAAAAAAAGTTGTTGGTGTTCAATGAAAGATTATTCGATGAGATTTTTTTTTTATGTATATCGGTAAAAAGAAAAAAAAATATCAAAAATATCAAAGTGTCTCTTGAAATATTTCAGCTAACATACCTCCTTTGTACATTTGGTACTGAAGTTTTTTTTTTGATGGATTAATGAAAATGCAATTCATTGCAAATACTTATAGCATCATCATCACCATATTTAGTTCCTTACCTTAAAATCTGAAGTAACACCTCCAAAGGTTATTATAAATTGAAAATAATATATAATTATATTACGATATATCTGTACAATAATATATTAGTTTTTGTTTTAAAAAAATTTAGACGCTAATATTGTTTAATAATTCGTATATTAATATTGTCTATTTATTTCATATATTAATATTGCTTATTTAACCATTCTTTATGTATTTTTGTTCTAGGTGAGTGTACAGCTAGTACTGACCGTAGTATAATCGTAAGTACACACATTTTGTTTTTATAATAAATAAGTATAAACGTTTATGGCAATTGTATTTAAAATATAAATTTTCACTATAATAGCATTTTTTTTTTTTTTTACTAATGAAAAACATAGTGGTGGATCTTTTTTGTTCATAATACGTTAAACTATTAGAACTATTACTATATTAGATTAAAACCATTGTGTATGGTATAAATACACGTATGCATACACATTCAAGTATAAATAAACATTTAAATAATAAGTTTAAAGACTTCAAAATATTTAAAACCTGAACACCTCTAAAAGTTATTACTTATTGAAAATAATATATAATTATATTACGATATATCTGTACAATAATATATTAGTTTTTGTTTTAAACACCTCCAATAGGGTTACTGCTGAACAGAAAACACTAAAAAAAAACATTCGAATATATAAACTAAAAATTCCACTCAATTTTATTTTATTCTCCTAAGTTTTCATTCTTTATTAAATGTTTACGTCTCTATTTATTTAACCAGGGCATATGAAACATACTAGAATTGTTAATATAAATTAAATAAAATACAGCAGTATTTAAATTATTATTATGTAGTAATTTTAATTTTATTAAATTTTTAAATTAATAAAGTACGCCTCTAGCTTTCATAATGTCTTGCATTCTATAGGATATAGGTTTAATGATATTTAAGATAAATGCTTAAGAGAGATTAAAGATTAATAAATCATATCACAAATACTGCTTGATTTTATTCAATCAATCTTTTTAAACATACTAGAATTTAAAGACAAGAAACTGCACGTGGTTTCCGATTGTTCTAACATTCACTAAACAGCTCCTAATAAATTACAAAATACTTATATACATGACAGTAACTATACTGTCATTTGGACATACGGAGTTGAGGTTTGGGGCTCCACTAAACCTTCCAATTCTTCTTTTATCCAATCCTTACAATCCTTATTATGACACAAACAAACATATCCATAAAGATCATAATATGCTGCTGATTTAGCCAAAAACAGATACCTATTCTTTCATAGTAAATACCCAAAACACTAAAATCCACAAGTCTCTCTACTTGCTTCTTACGCCATTCCCAACAACCCTCCGGAGGGTCTGAAAAGAAGATGGCTTTAAGGCCTTCTACTGTAAAACTTCAACTGAAGTACTACTAGTGAGTAGTTCTTTACATGTTATTGAGATGTCATTTTAATCACTATCAACACATTTACTTGATGTATTTTTTTTTTTCAGAAATTGGGTAGTTAGATTGTAAAAATATCATTCCTTCATTTCTTTTTTTTTTTTTTAAATGTAATTTTATACGGTTAGTAAATTTTGAACTGCTCGAAAATCCTTTGATTTTAAATACAAAGAAAAAAATAAACATGTTTTTTGTACAAAGTACAATATTCGTGAACTGATATATGTACAAATATTAAGATAAACTGTTGAAATTTTATACATATTTATAAATATCAATAAATACATTTAAATAAAAAAATATAAAGTAATTTAAATACATAAAATGATTTATTAATAATCATTATAATAATATGGATAACATCTTGTCGGTGTTAATATAATACACAGCATTTTTAAAAATATTTTATGTTGTTTCCGTTATTTTTCTGTTTCAAGATTTTTTTAAAAAATATTTCATCTCTGTATTTGAAAATTCAAAAGTATATATAAAATACTACATTCAGCAATTTTTTATTTTACGTTATTATTTTTGTCGATCCTAGCAGAAAGTCAACAAATATTCAATTATTTTTACTATAACTTTAAGGCGCACTAGCTCTTAAACAGTTTGGCATAAATAAAAAAATCGATAAGTAATAATTGCACATTATAATTATATATATATATATATATATATATATATATTTTTTTTTTTTTTTTTTTTTTTTTTTTTTTTTTTTTTTTTTTTTTTTTTTTTTTTTTTTTTTTTTTTTTTTTTTTTTTTTTTTTTTTTTTTTTTTTTTTTTGTAAGTTTTACCGATTCGAATATATATATTTTTTTAGTATTCCTGCATTTATTTCAGAACACTAATATTTTTGTGTCCGAGATTCAACGACTTTTAAAACATGAAAATCAATTGGGAAAATAAACAACATTTTCCACTGAACTACGAAGTTACTGGACTATAGGATGCCCATGGCAGCACAGGTCTGAGAGGGTTTTATACAAGGCTTTTGTTGCTCTGCTGAGAAGGCGTTTCTCTATTTGCTCGGTCCAGCGTAGCTGCGATTGGCAGGTGGGCTGAGAGGGATAAAAGTGTACTATTCCGGATACTTCTAGCACAGTAAATATTTATAAAGGTCATAGGGTAATTCCTATCTTGGGTTTATTGGACAAATAGATGCCCAACACCAGGACCGTTTCGAGAGTTACGTTTAGTAGCAATAGGAAAATATGAAAATAGAATTTTTGTGTAGGTCAACATGATTTGTTTAATAAAACCTCTAATAGTTATATTCAAAGACTTTTTTGTATTATATTTTTTAAATGTAAAAAAGTGACGAAAGATAGTAGGGATGAGTATCGAAATATCAATATTTTTCTTCAATTTATCTTAAATATACGATGTATCGTTTTATCTATATTATAAGAATGCAACATAAAACTATTTAAAAAAATAGTAACACAACCTTATAAGCGAAAGTTTTTGATGTCTAATGTTTTTTATGCAACTTTTCCAATTCACTGCCAATAGAGCGATTATTTTCTACAGCATGGCGAACCATCACCAACAAGAAATAAATTAAGTAGACAAATTTTGGAATAGTTACTTTTCCTACAACCCACTGATGGGGATTAAATTGTTAAGTTCATAATATTGACATCTAAGCACTGCTTCATTCATAATAAACTCCTTTAAAATTTCAAACATTTGAAATAATCGTGTTCTTATTTATGTTGTAGAATATATTAAGGTAACGACATTGAACCAACCACATCTCCACCCCTGCTCCCACCAAAAGTAACTTTATATTCCAAGATAGAAAACACTAATTGTTAAAGAGAAACATCCCTTAGGATGCAGTTTTTTTTTCTTGACCCATCTTTGCCTGAGACTTTCACCAAAAATTTGCTTCCTTTCTTCCATCCAGGTCTTTTTGGTTTGTTTCCTGATTGATTTGTAATGTGATTGAATTTGTACCCTAAAAATGTACAAAAAGTTTTCTTGTACAATCTTTCATCGCCCATCCCCTACATGAGTCCATAAAACCTGAGTCTTCTTATCCTCTCTGTTTCCAAGTCAGGAATTTTATTGTAGATTCCTCTGCCGTATTGCAGACTGTATCCTTCTAGTGTTATTTTGGGCCTTTGGATTCTTCTAAGAATCCTTCACCCTATTTCCAGCAGTATATCCAGACTTGGAAAGCACGTAGTCACTGTCCCGTAAAATATATTATGTAGATTTAAATGAAATGTCAATACCCTTATAACTTTCCGGGCAACTTAATAACATAAAATATAAATGAATAATAATTATTAAAAAAAAATTAGCATATTTATCAGAAAGTCCATAAACCCGATATCTTATCTTAAGTAAATTGAACCAATTGTATGAATCCTTGGGCTCGAACTTGACCGATGTTACTTGGCAAAAGAAACAATGATCAACATTTTTACTAGCCGACTAGTTGGCTAGTGACAAGTCGGCCCATCTCTAATCATATTATATATTATTTAACATTTATTTATTTAATATTATTTTTAATTATTTTTTCTTTTTAAGAACTGCATTATATACAATGAGTAAATTCCAGGACATTAGAAGGTCTCTTGGTTATGTTCTTTTCTGGCACCTCGGAGTGCCGAGAATAGTGAGTTCAAGTGGGTATGGAGTTTGCTATGAAAGGGTAGGTAACTGATCTAAGCCAAATCAACAACATATGGAATATTAAGATCTTTATAGATAAGTTTATCTTCGACATGGTAAGAAGGAATGAAGATTTTAATGAGGATTCAGAATTCCAAGGATTGGATACAAGACGAATTGGATGGTATATTGGAACCTTTATGCTGTTCAAACAAGTCTGATTACTGTCTCGTAAATGAGTCTTGTGTAATTAATTAGAAGATAGGAGCGCTTATCTATTAAATGTTAGCGTATTCGGAAATGGCAGTTTCCAGTCGTTTCAGAATTGTATGTGAATTCCAAGTAAGACTTTCCAGATGGAGATCTAAGTAGCGGATCTATTCAATATGTAATCCTGGAATGTTCTTAAAGGAAACTCTAAGAAAGAAAGTCAGTGTTTTACAATTAGAAATTATGATTATAATAACACATAATGAAAATAACCCAATAACAGAAAATATAAATAAACAATAATTGTAAAAAGAAAAATATTTTAAATTTAATTAAGGATTACCCGAGAGCTTTTTAGAGATTTCTTGGTAATTTTAAGCCACGACTGTCATAATAATAATAATTTCAGTATACTTCTGGGTTTCGTTAATATTCCGATTATTCCTGAATTAAGGATGCTGCATCTCACGCAAGCATTTGCGTGTTTCAAATGCACGATAAAAAGTGACAGAGATATTATAAAAGGTGGTAGAAAGATATACTCTATACCTTTTCACAAGTAAGCTTATCCATAAAGATCTTAATGCTCCAAACGTTACTGATACCAATCCTTTCATGGTAAGCTCCATAATCACTCAAATCTACTAGCCTCTCAACTTCCTTTACACTCTATTTCCAATAAACCTGTTAAGCGTCAGAAAAGAAGATGGCCTTGGGGTCTCCTAATATTGAACATTTAGCTACAAACGGGTAGTTGTTTTACAAGCAATTGACCATAGTTCAGAGCTCTCAATAAATTACATAAATTCTAATTCAGAATTATTTACATGACAGTAATTTGGACTTTTGGGGCTCCACTAAACCTTCCAATTCTTCTCGTATCCAATCTTTACAATCCAAAATCCTTTGTAAAATCCTCAATGCTCCTTATTATGTCACAAACAAACTTATCCATAAAGATCTTAATGTTCTATATGATGCTGATTTGGTCAAATCCAGAAACCTATCATTTCATGGAAAACTCCAAACTCAATCGAATCCACTAGTCTCCCAATATGTTTTACACCTTATTCCCCACTCTAAAATCTTCCAATGCGTTGTGAAAAGAAGAAGGCCAAGAGACCTAATTGTAATTGCCAAGTAATTATTAACACCATCTTAACATTTACTAGATTTATTTTTTTTTTAGTTGTTAATTCTACAAAATAAAGCAGTGAGGTTGTGGAATGTTAGTTTCTATAAAGTTTTAGCAACTATTCTATCACAGATGAAGGTTAAAAGGTTTTTTTTTTTAAATAACTAACTACAGGTTGATAAAAGTTTATTTCCCCAGTCGTTCCGAAACTCCGAGAAGCGGCATAATACAACTTTGATTGGAGAAGTTTTAAAATCGAAGCAACGAGCTTTTAATTAACCACGATTTGCGTACGGTACTCCCCTCCCTTTTGCAGAGTTTATTCAATTACGTTAATGTGATTTCCATAAATTAAAAGTGGTCTTTTCCTTGAAAACAAAAAAAAAAAAAAAAAAAAACGGGAAAAGTTAAAAACAAGTACAAAAATCGTAAACATTTCTTTCATTGAGAAACATTCTATTGAAATTTGTTAGTTAACGATAAATAATATTTTTTTGTAAATATATACATATTTACATAAATTCACATTTAAATATATATTTTATGTGAAAATATGGATCATGGGAGACAAAACAAGGAAATCTTTGACAAAATCCGTGAATAAAAGAGCATCGGAGGAGATATGAAACAAATGAGAGACGAAACAAAAAAAAAGAAGAAAATAAACAAAAACTGCCTAGATAGAGAACAAAGCAATACGAAAAGGAATTTACATAAGTTTAGGTTCTTGTGGAAACTAAAGAAAAACTTAAGGGTACTGCGTGGTCGTAGAAAAGGAAGCAAAGGCATGTAGAAAGGATGAAAAGATTCTGGGAGAAAGGGCGAAAAGAAGAATGGAAAAGTAATGATATTTACATGGTCTTAAAAGACCGTTTCGTGAAAAAATAAAAAAAGATAAATTAAAATTGAAGTTCATCTATTGTAATCATTCCCATTCTATGTGTATTTGCTACTTTGTTGACAATATGTCTGGAAATAAACATATGAGCATATAATAAAATAAAGCAGATTCGAAAGATGAACTAAAACTGTTTTTAAGACGTAGATTCTCAGTTTATTCCAGGGATATAAACGAGTTTTTGTTTTAAATATGGCCAAAAGAATGTCCTAGATTTGGAACGCAAACTTTCAGTAATGCGAGTTTTCTTAGTGAAACAGACC
Organism: Euschistus heros; assembly: GCA_003667255.2. Lineage (NCBI taxonomy): Eukaryota > Metazoa > Arthropoda > Insecta > Hemiptera > Pentatomidae > Euschistus > Euschistus heros. The sequence continues at coordinate 2,528,737 of RCWM02000050.1, read as the reverse complement.
CTAGCAGGGTAGGTTAGAATCTCTTTTGGTGTATCTTCAACATACGCCCATAGAATCTTAATCTTTTCTTATTCTCAAGTCCGTTTCCAAATCAATTATTTCTTTGTATATTTCCTTATTAGGTCTCAACCTTTAGCCTTCTTGTGTCTTCTTTATTTTATTCTATTAAATAACTTCTTCTTAATTCTTATTTTTTTTAAATATATGTTTAAAGGTTTGAAATTTAAACCTTTACGTTCAGGATATCAAGTATAAGTTGAAAAAAAAAAAAAAAAAGTAAAGTAAAATTAAATTCCATTTAACAGCACGAATGTTTTTACTTTCTACTGATTTATCCTCAACAGCTATGTGAGGAATGTGCACATTATTCCGACGATATTCCGCTCACGGAATCGAAATTTTGATTTACTCCCAAATAAGGCCAAGCCCAATATTTTGTGGTAGGAATCATCGGAAAATTCATGAAGTTGGAATGGAAAGAAACTTCCGAGATTGAGTTACCGCTACCCTCCGCTGAGCTGTGACAGGACACTTCAGATTTCCTTTAGGGTTCCAGAATCAGAATGTTCTTTGAAGGCCGGTGATTCAACAATCCTTGGCAAAGTAAAAGTTTGTGTTCGGGTATTCTTCGAGTCTATTATGTTTATATTCTTCGGTTTTAAACTTTAAAGGTTGATATTTTAAAAAAAAAATTATATTAGGTAACAGTCATATTATGTTCTGCTATTAACCCGACATTATACATAACTAAAAACCAATATGGCACCAAGTAAAATAATATATAACATATGAAATAAAAATATAAGTAGAAAATACATAAACATTAATAAAACTAATGTTAATAATGGAAATGAAGAAGAAATAATAATTGATAAAATAAATGATAGTAATAAACAAAAAACAACGAATAAAACAAGCTAAAGTAAAATAACAAAAGAAATTAACAGAATTTTATAAACATGACAAACATAATACAAACGAAATTGAAAAATTATATCAAAAAGAAAGAAATAATGTAAAATAATATAACATATAACTAATTATAAAATTTATAAAAAAAATTAAATATATTTCCGATTTAACAAAAATAATAATCAAATAATTAAAATAGAAAATTTTTCAAATAAATACAGAAGTATATAACACAAATAAATTAAAAAAAGACAATGACACAAAACAATAATGAAATAGATCATATGGATAAACAATATGTGATATATAAAAATAACTGTTTGAATTGTAACAAACGTTATACAAGCAGAGTCTACAAAAAAAAAAAATATCATCAAAAATATGATTGATAAAAGATTTGTAAAACTTTCAGACCATGCACAAAATTTAGGCCATCATTTTGATTTTGAAAATGTAAAAATATTGAACATAGTAGAAACATTAAAGAGGCAATATATATATATATAAATAAAACAATAAATAACACAGTTAATTATGAAACACACAGAAAAAATAGGAACCATTTATACTAATATAATAGATAAATTAAGAATATAGATTGTTCGACTTAGTAATAAGAATAAGCACAAACAAAATAATAGTTAAATAGACACTTGAATCCTAAAAAGTAGGTTAGGTTAAAATAAAGAAGTTTCTGACTGTAATAAGAGCTATTTGAACGTAAGTTGAGCTTTAAGGTTCTACTAAACCAAACAATTCATATCGTATCCAATCCTTACAATCCAAAATCTCTCGAAACTCTCAATTCCCCCTTACTTTATCACCAATAAACTTATCCATAAAGAACTTAATGTCCCATATGTTGCTGATTTAGCCCAAACCAGATACCTATCCTTTCATAGTAAGCTCCATACCCTCTCCAATCCACTACTTTCTAAACTTGCTTCCCACTACATTCCCGGTAAATTGCTACTTATGAGTAGTTCTTTTTTAGTTTTAATATGTTATTGTAATCTTTATCAACACATATACTTGATGTATATATTCTATACAGTTGTAAATATCAATGAATAGATGTACAAAACAAAAAAAAAAAAAAAATTAAACTTCAATGAAATGTTTGACAAATTTTATGCTTTTAATTTCAAATATCATTTTATTTGAATTGATAATCTATTCATATATTAAAATAAAATAATTTATTTTTCTAATAAGTTATAATTTTCATTCTTCAAGGAAAATTGTTTTCTAAGCTACTCAAAAAAAAAAAAAAAAATTAAAAAATGATTATTTTTATTTTTTTAAAATGAAAATTTTAGCTGACGTTCGGCTTTGAGGCTTGGAAAAGAAATGCAGTTTCCGCCTCAACTGAATGTATCAATAGCTCCCACTCTATTATTTTCTTTATATATTAGTTTTTTTTCATTTCTTTTATTAAATTTTTTTTTTTAAATAGCTTCTTTTTAAAAGTTCTACCATCCTTTCTCACGGAAATCATGATCTTCGATTGACAATTTATAGCCGAAGCATGATTTATAACTGAAAGGAATATTAATTACCCAGTTCTTGCTAATGTGACATTTTTTTTGGTAACGGTTCGGATCGGCGACACCAACCCCTAAACCCGCTCAGAATACCTTTTATCGATTCTAACCTTGTTCCGATTTATTTCGATGTTCTAGTCGCTGCTTTTAGAAGGGGAAGGTTATTCTCCTACATTTACTGAGAAACTCTAAATCCCTGTTGAAAGTAATATTAACTTCTGTTTACCTTCTAATATTAAAATGATAAATAAGGAAATATTAAAGTGGAAATAAGGAAATATCGAAATATAAGACACTAAATCAAATTTTAATTAATATTAATTTAATCAACAATTAATATACTACTGAACCATCAGTAAAGTTAATTCCTGATGAACTTTCTCTCAGAGAAGTGAAAATAACAAATTATAAATATAAAAAAGACAGAATCCTTAAGTATTTATTTGGCATAACTCCTATTTATTTAACATTTGAGCTACATGTTTCGGAGATAATGTTTCATCATCAGGCCTCTAATTTTTTTTAAAAACACATTAATCTATAACATTATACCAATAGTTCTACAATTATATAGTGATGTGTCATTTACCTCTTAATCTGTGATTATTTTCACATTGTCAATTCTCCATGTTATAAACCATTATATAATATAAGACAGAATCCTAGTTGAAAGTGAAGATGTTAATTTCTGCTATATTTTCTAATGGGAAGTGGAAATAAGAAAACAAAAAACCTGTGATATACTTTCTCACATTTATTTATGAACTGATATGTTTTATTGAATTAATTATACAATCTGTCTCACTTTAGCACAAAAAGTAATATGGATGACAAAGAATCCATTCACAAAATATGTATACTGAAATTTTATGACTGAAATTGAAACAACAAATACAAATATATAAAACACCAAATCCATGTACAAATAAATCTTGTTAAGTTTCATAACACTTTTACAAGTTGTAAATTTTATCACCTAAATTGATAGAACAAATATAAATATTTAAAACACCAAATCCATGTAAAAATTAATCTTCTTAAGTTTTATAACACTTTTACACATAAGATTAGATGAAATAAGAAAACATGAATTCATAAAACACTTAATCCTTTATAAAACTCATTTTGTGAACTTCTGTTTCACTTATTTACATTTAAGAAGTCTAAATATCAATATAACAAACTAAACAACACAATTTAAGTTGAAACTGTAGAAGTGAATGTTTACATGTGAGGTTATAGGAATGAACTATCGAAAAATGTAAACATGAAGTGAAGCGTAAGGATCGAACTGGTCGGTGTAGAGCGGGTCAACCTAGTTTGATGGTGTCGCCGATCCGAACCGTTACCTTTTTTTTTTTGCACAAAAAATATATATATAATTTTATATAATAATAATAGCAGATACATGTGCCTAAAACCTCTTATTTAATTTTATTAATATATATATATATTTACAAAACATTGCTTTAAACGTAAGTAATAATTAAGTTATGAAAAAAATAGTAAAATAAATTCATTAAGTATCGAGATTTTCAAATTTTTTTCCATCTAAAATTTAGCGGCAAAGATCAGTCTTTTTTAAAAAAAAATAATAATAATAATAAATTAAATAAAGTTAGAAAAAGAACAACAATGGTAGAAAACATAATCAACTTTCAAGTTCAATCCAATAATCGTAATATTATAAAGAAGATACCGAATGTATTTAAAAAATATACATAGTGTAACCATGCAACGATAGAAATCGCAGACATAAGTAGACCAAGTTTATAAGTGACATTACTAAATAGAAATGGACACCGACCAATAAAGCCGATATATATATATATATAAAGAGTGACTAGAAAATCGATGCTGAGCCGGTAGGGGGAGATAGTACAGGCTAATCTGAGTCGATTTTACTATAAGAACTGCTGCCTGGAAATCAGCCGTTTTCGAGTTTTACTAAATTTTAAGATTTTATAAAATAAAAGTCCCTATGTTAAACAAGTCGTAAAATTTAAAATTCGGTGTTTTATCTGTTCTTATTATAGTTGATTTTACTACCACTGAGTTCTTAAGAGAGGCTTGAATTTCTTGTGCTGCATGTATTATCATGTTTCTGAGGTGTTCTATTGTGGGTACAGGATTTTGATCAGATACTAAAGTTTTCATGCGACCCCACACAAATTTTTTTTTTTTTTTTTAAGTTTTATGACTTGTTTAACGTATGAAGGACTTTAATTTTATAAAATCTTAAAAAATAGTATAACTCGTAAACGGCTAATTTTTGGACAGTAGTCTTTATAGTAAAACCGACTCAGATAAGCCTGTACTATCTCCCCCTAACGGCTCCGCATCTATTTTCTAGTCACCCTGTATATAAATACTTATAGACATACACGGCCTTCTTCAAAATCTTTCATAGCTTAATACTTAAACCTATTTTACACTTCAAAATGGTTTTCGAAAACTGTAGGTTGGTGTTACATGTTTGCAATGCTTGAAATAAATAGTGGTAACTACTAGAAAATGATAGAAAATCTCGATATTTATTTTTAGTATTTGTATGTTTTTTTGTTTTTTGTTGTTTTATTTGTGGTAGTTTTCGACATCTTGAACATTTACTTGAAAAACGTTCAAACCTTCTGACTTATTATAAGAGACTGATTTACTTGACAGTAATTAGACCTATTTGGACTTACGGAGTTGAGCTTTAAGGCTCCACTAAAACATCTGATTCGACTTATGTCCAATCCTTACAATCAAAAATCCTTAGAAGAATCCTCAATTTGTCAGAAACAAATTTATCCATAAAGATCTTAATGTGTTGTCATTTGCTACTGATTTGGCCCAAACCTTGTACCTATCCTTTCAAAGTAAACACCGTTACCATTCAAATGCACTAGTATCTCAACTTCCCATTCTGTCCCAGATAGGCGTCTGAAAAGAAGATGGCTTCGGGACCTTCTAATATTGAAAATTTATTGAACATAGTGGGTAGTTGTTTTAGAAGCAATTGACATTCAATTGCAAGCATTATCTTCACATTTACTAGATGCATTTTTAATTTTGTATGCAGTTGTGAATTTCAATATAAAACGTTTTAAAAAATGTTATTGGGATGAGTTTTTATTTAATAAATAAACTGAGGAATAAATTGGCATTTATTGATAATGGATTAAAAAAAAAAAAAGTAATAACTAGTAACAGCAAAAGTTTCACGCATATTTATTTATTTTTAATTTTAAGTTAAAGACTGAAATAACAGCTTTTTATTAGAATAATTACAAGCTGCCTTAATCAAGGGCAATGAGTAATATGGATGACAGAGACTCAGTCACACAATATGTACTATGACAAGAAAATTAAAATAAACAGCCTTTAAAAATACAAGAAATAAAATTATATATATATATATACAGGGTGAGTATCTCTTAGCGTAAAAAAAAAAATTGGGTGAAACTAGATCAAAAGTGTAGCCAAATGCCGCAGACCTCACCTTTCTATTCCAATCCGTTGCAGATATATGGTAAATAAACGATTTTTTGGAGGAAAGCATGTTTTTTACGATAAAAGCTGTAATATCTCCATTTTGTTTAAATATTTTTCAAATATTGATCACATTTTCGGATTTAGCAATAAATTTCCTATAAGATCGGAGTAATTTAACCTTGAATTTTACAAACTTGGGACCTAAAAAATATCTTTATCTTCACCTAATTTAGGGAAGTTACAATTTCTTATAATACTTCAGCGCTCACTGCTTTTCATAAAAACAATCCACAAAACTGCAAAGCTCTCAAAAACTTACAAATTTAATAAGCTTTCAAATGATATGTTAAACGTAATGATTTTGTTTTAATTTCATGGAGAAATTTACTTTTGAAACCGAAAAAACATGGTGTTCTCATTTAGCATACAAATCAGGTACTTTGGTAAATAAGACATTATGATAATCGCTTGATGAAAATCTGTATTTTAAATAAAAGAAACACTTCATTAGAATAAAAAGCAAAGAAAAAAATATAATATTTATTGACATAAATTTTAGGCCAGTTCAGGTATTCATAATAACAACAGCGACTTTGACCTCTCTCAGTACTAAGCACATTATCGCTATTTCATAGTTATTTTCCTGTTTATTTTGAAATGGGAGGGGATTATTGTTTATTATTTTATTTTTATTTTGATATAATGATTGAAAGTTTGATTTGGAAATTAAGAAGCTACAGAGATAAAAGTGTCACTATCATTAGAAAGACCCTTGCTAATATTGCTTATCCTTAGCTTGAGGGCCCATTTTATTTATTGGGATTATTTTTTTTTCTGTTTGGCAATACACCTGCGAAGATGGCAACGTTCACAAATGGTGAGTACGCTGACATACATTTTTTGTATGGTTTTTGTAATGGAAACGCGAGTGCAGCGCGGCGGGAGTACCAACTTAGGTTTCCAGATAGGCGCCTCCCCTCTACGATAGTGTTTTCACGAACTCATCAACGTTTATCTGAAACAGGTTCCGTTCATAAGTTACGTCAAGAATTGGGACAAGTTCCTCATGATGTTGAACTCGAAGAGGAAATTATTGATATAGTAAATGAAAATCCCAGTGTTTCATCAAGAGACTTGGCCCGTGAAATTGGTATCTCCCAAAGGTCAGTTATCAACATTTTGCACCGAGAACATTTTCACCCATATCATTTCACACAAGTACAAGGGCTAGAACCTAATGATCATGTACATAGAATACAATTTTGCCGCTGGCTTTTAAATAGAGACATTCAAGAACACCAGTTTCTGAGGAAAATTTTATGGACAGATGAGTCTCTTTTTACAAGGGAAGGAATTTTTAACGTCCACAACCGGCACTACTGGGCAGCTGAAAACCCACATATGGTTCAAGAAGCATCTTTCCAGCATCGTTTTACAGTGAATGTGTGGGCTGGGATAATAGGGGACCGACTCATTGGGCCACATTTTTTGCCCAGCAGATTGAATGGAGAAAGTTATTTGGATTTTTTACAAAATATTCTACCACAACTTATTCACGACATTCCACTTGATGTTCAGCAAAACATAATATTCCAACACGATGGTGCTCCTCCACATCATTCGGCAGCAGTACGGGAATGGCTGAACCAACGATATTCGACCTGGATAGGTAGAAATGGTGTGATACATTGGCCAGCTAGGTCACCTGACTTAGCTCCAATGGACTTTTATGTGTGGGGCTACATAAAAAGCGAGGTATATGCCAGAGAAGTGACCAGCATTGAGGTCCTAAAGACGAGAATTCTGGAGGCCGGAGCCAAATTGCAACAGCGTCTGACTTTAGCAGTGACCGTAGGGGCTGTGAGAAAGAGAGCAAGAAGCTGCATTCGAAATAATGGAGGACATTTTGAAAATTTAATAAAATAACGGACTCTGGCGGCGCTTTATTGACAGTGATTCTTTTATTTTCAAATTAACAAATTTTTTCTTTGCTTTTTATTCTAATGAAGTGTTTCTTTTATTTAAAATACAGATTTTCATCAAGCGATTATCATAATGTCTTATTTACCAAAGTACCTGATTTGTATGCTAAATGAGAACACCATGTTTTTTCGGTTTCAAAAGTAAATTTCTCCATGAAATTAAAACAAAATCATTACTTTTAACATATCATTTGAAAGCTTATTAAATTTGTAAGTTTTTGAGAGCTTTGCAGTTTTGTGGATTGTTTTTATGAAAAGCAGTGAGCGCTGAAGTATTATAAGAAATTGTAACTTCCCTAAATTAGGTGAAGATAAAGATATTTTTTAGGTCCCAAGTTTGTAAAATTCAAGGTTAAATTACTCCGATCTTATAGGAAATTTATTGCTAAATCCGAAAATGTGATCAATATTTGAAAAATATTTAAACAAAATGGAGATATTACAGCTTTTATCGTAAAAAACATGCTTTCCTCCAAAAAATCGTTTATTTACCATATATCTGCAACGGATTGGAATAGAAAGGTGAGGTCTGCGGCATTTGGCTACACTTTTGATCTAGTTTCACCCAATTTTTTTTTTTTACGCTAAGAGATACTCACCCTGTATATATATATATATATATATATATATATATATATATATATATATATATATATATATATATATACAAGAAATAAAATAAAATATACAAAAGATAACAATAGAATATAAGAAATGATAATATAAAATAGGTAATGATTTTTGAAACTAATTAATAAAAAAATAAATAAATTAAAAATTAAAATTAAGAAAGAAAAACAACAATCATAACTACATTCATACTCTATATACAAAATCTACAAACATTCCAGGGAACGCCCCGATCCATGCTCGCCCCAAGGAGGGCAAGCCGGGTACAGAGAGTTCCCAGCGCTGTTCTATCAGCTGCGTCACTAGTAGAATCCAGTGGAGGCTGAAAGAGAGAGTTATGGCACAGTCGCACAGGACTTGAGTAGAGAAGTTGGTCATTTCCAGAACTCCAATAGTAAATATTTACGATAGGTCTCGGAGCCATTGCCTTCTTAATCTGCGAGGTGGGTTATAAGGATGTATGGAACTGGATAATGAATGAGCCAGAGGGTTGGGACGGTTGGAAAGATTTTGATAGAATTTGGAGAATTTAATGGGTATAAGGTCGAGGACAATAAATATATTGAGATCATTATGATGGGTTTTGATGGAGACATAATATGGAGCATTTACGATAGTACGAAGGATTGAATGCGTTTGATATTCGATTGTTTTGGTGTCCCCCACATTTCAAGTCTATAAGTCCAAATAGGTTTAATGATGGTTTTGTATATGAGGAGTTTGTTTTTAGTGGAGAGCTGGGATGTCCTATTTAGCAGTCTGTACAATTGGCTGAAGCGTCTGTTAATTTCTTGCCTTTTAAGTCTAGTGCGAGGGTTCCAAGTAAGTCTTTTGTCTAAGTAGAAACCAAGATACCGTAATGTGTCAGCTATGGGTAGTGGAATATTATTGATATATACAGGAGGGCAGGATGTGCGGTGGAGAGTAAAAGTTACGTGGGTACATTAAGTTAAAGAAGTAGAAGAAGAATATGTCATGTAAATTTTGTTTTTTGCCAATGACTATGTAAAAGAATGACGTTTGTACGATAAAATTGCTAAAAATATTTTTGTGGGAACGATATTTCTAAACCGATTGATTTGATGTTCCAACCGAAGGTTTATGTCGAATCGAAAATTCGGTCTAGCATCCTGTTGAAAATAAAGAACTGTTGAAAATAGTTGTTATAATTGTATTGTTGTGTAATAATTGTCCCGGGAACTGAGTGTGATAGACTCAGTAAATTCTCCCCTTGAAAATCTATTTACAGGTTCTATTTGTAGTTCTCTGAATCGATGGATGCTTGAATCGATGTTTGTTTGAAGAATTTAATTGTGTTAATTGGTTCAGTTGTTATTTCGAAGAATGCTTCGACTTTACCTTCACCGGAATCTGACAACTTTCCAGGAAGTAGCTTTAAGGGCTTATTTATTTTTTCCATCACAAATATTGTTTCAGCTCTTAGGGGATAATATGGTTCGTTAGGCAGTAGATGGTACCTTTTTATTTTCTTCTTCTTGACACTAATACAGCTCCCTCCTTCAGACGGTCTTAATAGAAGATCAACAGAATCGTATGCTGTTTCGAAGCGTCTTTTGTTATTTTATAAGGAGTAAAAATATTGCAATACATATCGTCCTAAAAAAAAAATATATATATATGTAATACACACCATAAAAATATAATAAAATGCAGCATGGAATTAAAAAAAAAAATATTGAAAATATATTATATTAAACCATAAATTGGTAAAAAAGGACCAGAGATTTTTATTCACAGAATATATCATTAGCTATTTTTAAAATGGATTTTTTAAATTTTTTATTTGAATATTCAGCAGCAAATAAATCATCATAATTTTCAACCTATGTGTCACAATAGACTAGTAACCCGAAATTTATTTCAGAGTAACTAAATTGTTCTTCTGTCAGTTGTAAAAATCTTTTTATTCCTTGTGTTAAGAAATGATTTAGTTAAAAAAAATAAATAAGACTTTATTATAGGTATGATTATATTTGTATTTTTATACATTTAAATCAGATGACATTGACAGTTTCTAGTCCCCCCGCTATAAACTAAAGCACTTTCCGGGAAACACTTCTTGGTATTTTACCACTCGGAAAAAAAAGTTTCCTGTTACTTCAAAACTTACATTTAATGTTCGCCAATATAAAACTATCTCTTTTTAATTATATAAAAAAAAAAAAAGTTACCACTTCAGTTTTTATATTCTACCGAACCCTACTGAACAGATCCACTACCTTGGACAGCATCTGGACAAACGTCTTACTTGGTCTCCACATACAAGACCTGTCATTTTAGTGTAGAAGGTTCTTATTAATTAAAATTACAATTTACATGACTTAAATTAGACCAATTTGGACATATGGAATTGAGCTTATCGTGTCCAACCTTACAATCCGCAATGTTTCCTAAAATCCTCCTAAAATGATTTAAATGTCCCGTTTGCAGAATTGGCCCTAACAAGATACCTATCCCTCTATGAAAAACTGCATACCCACTTGAATCCATAAGTTTCCCAACTTGCTTCTCGATACTTCTCAAAGGCGTCTGAAAAAGTATGGCTTCAAAAATATGACATTTGTTGAAGTGCTACTAATGCGTAATTTTTCATAACTTACTGATATGTTATTGTAATCATATTTCCTCATACTTATTCGATGTATATATTGTGTACGATTATAAATATCACTATATAAATAAATAAAAAATAACTGAATAAAAACAACTACCAAAATATTTTAATAAAATAACTTTTATAGTGCCGAAAGTAAATATTCTAAAAAAAAAATAAAAGCCTATTTAAACAATAGTAAAATATTACCTATATACATGTATACAATACATACAACAATGCATTCAATATATACATGCATACAATAAATACATACAATACCTATATATATGCAAGTACATAATAATATTTTACCACCTATGAAGTGTGAGGATGTTGCCTGCAAATTTTGGACCAAAAAACCGATTCGGGAAATTATTAATATATCATGCGACCATTGTACTTCGCTTTAAATATTTCTGTTTTCTGAAATTCTACTATTAAGAGGCTTAGTTTTAAGAAGGATTTTTTTTTTCTCATTTATTGATATTTACAACTGTTCAAAAACATATACACCAAGTATATGTGTTGATAGTGAATACAATGGCATGTAAATAACTGGTGAAGAACTACTCAGTAATATCACTTCAATAAAAATCTACACTAAAAGGTCTATAGGCCATCTTCTTTTTAGACGCCTCGGAGGATTATCGGGAATGGAGTGGGAAGCAAGTTGGGAACATTAAATCAGCAACATAAGGAACATTAAGGTCTTTATGGATAAGTTTATTGGACACAAAGTAACGAGCATTGAGGATTTTTCGAAGGATTTTGGATTGTAAGGATTGGATACAAGGTGAAATAAATAAATAGGTCTAATCACAGTCATGTAAATGAGTCTTTTGTAATTAATTGGGAGCTTTGATCGTGTGTCTAGTAAATGTTGAAGTAGTTTGTAACGGTGAGCAGTTTCTTGTCGTTTTATATAGGATACATATAGGACCGGAAGTCGTAGGTTTACGACAAAGGGAAGAAGGAAATTAAATTTTATTTGCTGCTTCAAAGTAACATAGTTGAATCTATACCATTATACAAAAGGACAAAATATTTTTCGTTTGTGAAAACTACTGAACTAATCTGTACCAAATTTTAACCTCATCGTCTATATAGTTCCAGGAAGGTTTAACAATAATAAAATATACTGATTTTTTAATTGATTTGTTATTTAAGCGATAATATGTGAATAACAGTGAAGTTTGAAAATTTAACAATAGATGACGATCGCTTTGTACAAGAGAGGTTACAAAGGTACGGTGTTATATAGAGCTTGACATTGATAATAAAACTTACTTATATTCAATTAAATTATTTAAATAAAAATTAAATATGTAGTGCGACATGTGGATCCAAGTGAAGTTTGAAAATCAAGCGATATGTAGCTGTTCACCATTCCTCAATATATATTACGATGTTAAAACTACTGAACACATATGCACTAAATTTTAACTACATAATTTTCAAATTTTTTGAAAGATACAGCAATAGTAATATTTACAATAATAAAAATTTAAATGCACAAATATGAGTGGCAGAAACGAGGTTTGCAACATTGTCAAATGCTTTTAAGGTCAAAAATTAAAATGAATTAATTTATTTCTGCCAAATAAAAACTATAACCGAATCAAAATGTCGATTCTTTGCTTTTTGATATTGTGAGTAAAAATATAAGTTTTGGGCTTTTAGTTGTAAGCACTGATAAATTATACGCAATAATTTTTTGATAGTCTCAGTCCAACTGGTTTACCAAATCATTATTTAAAATTAAAAATTGGATGTCTAATAAATCTTTTACGTCATCTTCGAACACTTAATTTTACCTGAAAATATTGTTGAAGAAATAATAATCAATAGCATAGTTCAATACATACATACATACATAGATAGTTAAAATTATCTTATTTCTTTATTATGAGAGGGGGCGAAGCCACAACGGGGGGGGGGGGGATGGGGGATTCCATAATATTCGATAAAGTTTAATCTCATATTCCGGAAGGAGAGTAAAGTGTAAAAGAATCGGCACTTAAATAATAAAAATTCCTGATATAATATAGACGCGAGAGTCAAAAATGTTGACAGAGTTTTTTGGATTATATGGATTGGAACGCCTGAGTAAAGAATCAGCCCAGCGATGTTAGGCAGGACATCAATCTAGAATAAGGAAAGGAAGGATGGCAGAAGCTTATGTCAAAAAGTGAAAGTGATTAGTAAGGCTTTCTTGGGATTTATCATAATCCATAAATTTTAGCAGAACCCTTCAAGCGTTGCGATTTTTCACTGGAGAGTTTGCGATAGTGAAAATATTAAAAATTAAAACAAAAACATATATTTGATTAACTATTTTGTTGAAGGAGATGTAATTTATTATCATTATAAGGCATAACTACTATTTAATCAATAATATTTCACTCAACATGTTTCGGAGTCCTCTGCTCCATCTTCAGGATCTAAAAACTTTAATTATATCTATCTACAACAAACAAATTACAATAAACAAAATACAATTTTATCTATAAAATAAATTGCAAAAACTGTAATATGTACTATATTGGGGAAAATAAACAAAACGAAAAGAGTTCACCAGCACAAATATGATTGCAATAGAATCAATTAAAAAAAAAAAAAAAATAACAGAACTGCACTAAGTGAACATGCACATAAATGTAAATATGAGTTGGATTTTGAAAATACAAGAATCATAAATCATGAAAATAAAGCAATAAACAGAAAATTAATGGAAGCCAGATACATAAATAAAACAGTAAACCAAGCAATAAATTATAAAACAGATAAACATGAAATCAGTACTAGTTATACAACAACAACAACAACAATGGCGCTACGATCCATGCAGAACCTTGGCCTCTTCCACGATTCCCCTCTATTTCCATTCGGTACTAGTTATGCTAACATAATAAATAAATTGGAAATATGATTAAATCAAATATCAATAAATATTATTAATAAAAAATGTAAATATAGGTAAAAATACAGAAATGGAGTGAATATAGAGTGTTTGTATGAGCACCAAATTAAATGGTCTATATGAAAAAGAATTAAGCAGACAATGATAAAAGATGAACATTGCTCAGTTGTATGTCTGTAAAGCTGCGTTCTCACAGGGCGTGGCACGCTGGCGTGATCCACGCATTCGTGGAATTTCCTCCATCTGAACGAGGTGGCATGAATTTGCCTCTGACGTCATCTAGAGAGAAGTGAGTCCACGACCGCTCACGCTCGGTATCAAACCTGTTTGATTTTCAGGCGTGGACCACGCCAGTCGAGAGAGTTAACAAGTGGTTTATTTAGAACAAAAAATGGATAATATGTTGAAATATTCCAGGATCCGAACGATACTCCGCCATTGTTGTCCTTATAAGGATACTGTTTTATTAATATGAAAATATTTAACGGTTTTTAAGCTATCCGAAGGATATTCAGCCATTGTTATCCTCAAGGATACTGTTTTAAAATATTTTTAATATTTACCGATTTTAATATGGTGGAAGGATATTCCGCCATTGCTGTCCTTAAGGATACTGTTTTATTAATATTCGATGATTTTTCTTGCGAGTATCCAGTTCCTGACCTAACAACGCTTTTTCTTCCGTTTTTTTTATGTCCACGTAACTCTATCAATCTTTTCGCCAACACATCACTAAAAACTGAACCCAAAACTACACAACTTTCCACGAGAAGCTCCTCCATGGTAGGTTTCAAGGGGCAATCTGAATCGTGGTCGTGTGAACTGTCCACGACTCTCGGCTAGTTCACTTTTCTCCTCCACTCCAGGCAAGCACCACGAACGAGAAAACGAAGGCGTGCCACGCTTTCGTCTTTTTGCCCCATGAGAACGTAGCTTTAGACAGTATAAATGGGCTAAGAGAAAGCAATCACAGTTTGTAAGTAGAAATTTAAATATAACTGAATAAGATAAATTTTTACAGTTGATATAGTGTTGTAGATAGATATGATTAAAGTTTTTAGATCCTGAAGATGGAGCCGAGGACTCCGAAACATGTTAAGAGAAAAATTAATTATTAAATAAGAGTCATGCCTTATAATGATAATACATTTGATAAATTCAATTTTTTTTTGTACATTTGCGTATCTGAAAAGATTTATTATATATATAATAATTGGAGTTTTTTTTCGTTCATCGAATATTGCTTTACGCGATTGAGCATTATTTCTTCGATGTTATTTTCACTCATAGAAGTAGTTTTAAACTTTTTAAAATTTCACTGATGAGATGTTTGAAGATTACGTTAAAGCTTAATTAAACATCCAATTTTTTAATGTTAAGATATAAGTTTGTAATCCAAATTGACAGAGACTATTAAGAAACTGTTGCGGATAATAGACTGCATTATAAGTGCTTACAACTTAAGGCCTATTTTTACCCTCACTTTCAAAAATCAATCGATATTTTGATTTGATAATAATTCTTATTCTGCAGAAATAATTTTATTGATTTAATATGGTTGGATTTTAATTCCGACCCGTAAAAGTATAGTACTGTGTAGCAAACCTCGTTTTTGCCACAGATCATTGTAAATTTAAATTTTTACTATTGAAAATTTTACTATTGCCAAACCTTCATAGAACTATGAAAATGATGTACATACAATTTGGTTGAAATGGGTTCAGTAATTCTTCCTTTGTAAATTCTATTGATGAATGGTGCTAACCACATATCGGTCGATGATCAAACTTCACTGGTATGAACATGTCGCACCATATAATTTTGTAATAAATTTCAAGCTCTATATAACACCGTACCTTTGAAACCTCTCAGGTAGAATGGTGCTCGCCGCCAATCGGTCAATTTTCAAACTTCAGTCATCCACACACTATCGTTTTTTAAAATAAAAAATTAATTGAAAATCTGTACATTTCATAATCGCTAAACCTTCCTTGGACTACAAAGATGGTGTTAAAATGTGGTACAGATTGGTTGAGTAGTTGCTAGATTATTGATCACAAACGAAAAATGGCTTGTCCTTTTATATAATAGTATACATATATATATTTCACATTATTGATATTTGCAATTGAACACAATATATACAAGAAGTAAAAGTGCGGTGAAATGATTACAGTTATCGGGATTAGAGTGAGAAGCGAATTGGGCAACTAGTGGATTCAAGTAGGATTAATTTAAGGATAAGGTTTAGGCCAAATCAGCAACACATGGAACATTAAATTCTTTATGGATAAGTTTGTTTGTGACATAACCATTGAGCATTTTACGAAGGATTTTGGATTTTAAGGATTGGATGCGAGAAGAATTGGAAGAGTTAGTGGAGCTCATAAGCTCAACTCCGTATGTCCAGATGTTTCTGATTACTGTCATGTAAATAAGTCTTTAGTAATTAATTGGGAACGCATGCCTAGTTAATGTTAGAGTAGTCGGAAATATGTTATTCACTAAATTTGATACTGAGATAACAATTTCAAGGAAAAAGATTCGTTACTGGGTCAAAATTAGTCAATACATGGTTTTAGTCTTACGAAAACATTTATAATTGTTTAAATTTCTGGCCCGTTAAATAATAATAACGGTTATTATACGATCAGTACGGCTTCCGCATTGTTATAACTAGGGCTGTAAATTATATGCAATAAAAACTGAAAAATATGCAACTACCTGCATTATCAGAAAAATAAAAGAATCGCTATACATACCTATACTTAAGTACAAATTCAAGTTTAAATAACTAATTACCATCCAATTAATCTCGTATTCAATCCTTACAATCCAAAATCCTTCGTAAAATCCTCAATGCTCCTTACTTTGTCTCCAATAAACTTATCCATAAAGATCTTAATGTTCCACATGTTGCTGATTTAGCCCACACCAGATACCTTTCATAGTAAGCTCCATAATCACTCAAATCCGTTAGTTTCTCAACTTGCTTCCTACTCCATTCCTGATAATCCTCCGAGGCGTCTGAAACGAAAATGGCCTAGAGACCTTCTAGTGTAGAAGTTTTAATAAGGTGCTACTTATGAGTAGTTCTTTCCAAGTTTTAACATGTTATTATAATCGTTGTCAATACATTTACTTGATATATATTCTGTACAGTTGTAAATTTCAATAAATGTATATAAAAAAAAACAAAAAAAAAAAACTAATTGTGTTGGAAAGGGAAACATTAGGAAGAAAAACATTAAAAAACTGATTTAAAAGAACAAGAACAAATGTTAAAAACCTTCATTAGTGGAGCATTAAAAACGAAAAAAATCATGACATTAATTTCCAGTAAACTTAAAAAAACATTCACAACCAAAATACTTATACTTTAAAACAGAACAATGTACATAAAAAAAAAATAAGCAACGACCATAAAGAACCCTTGTTGTGTTGAACCCTTACTATACATCCGACTTATTCATGCCACTTGTTCACTGTTGTAGATTTGAATTGCAGACAACCAATTATTCATGTTTTCAAACAAAATAGATAGTCTATTGGGCCTCAAAATATAAAAAAATTCAAATGTTAAATGCTGATATGCCGGATGTGTAGATAAATACGCAAGTCTATTCATTCCAAATGCCTCAGAACATATATATTTTGATAATATTTGATGTTTTAGTTAGTTACGAGAAATATGCAAATGCATATGTTTCACAGCCTTATTTATAACCGTACTCACGACGCACTAGTATATATTTTAAGTTTGAATATAAATTATTTTATTTTATTTTTTTTTAATTTGTTTTATATTGGAAAATAACACACCATTAATCCTTCCGAAACGACTGAAATAAAACTATTTAATGTTGTTCTTTTTTAATCACTTGAACAAAATTAAATCACAGTCATGTTCATAAATAAATATGAAAACATTTTTGTTTTTATCATCATTATAATTCATGATCTTCTAAAGATCTTTGTTAGCCATAGATTTCGACTTTCTTCATTACGCTATCTCTAGGGATAAAGAATCTCTTTACAAAGGAAGTCCGAGAAATAAAAACAAAAAGAAATAATGACCAGTGTAAAATTACTTTTTCCTATATTACTGTTCACTTCGTCAGTATAAAGAGCTTCGCCGTTTTAATCAGTACACGAACTAATCCCCTTATTCCAGTATATTTCAATTTATTATTATATTTAGGCGTCTGAAAAGAAGATGGCCTCGAGACCTTCTAATATAGAACCTTTATATAAGTGCCACCAATGGTTAGTTGCTTTACATGTTATTGTCATGTTACAGTATTCATTTTCCATACATTTATTGAATGTATTTATATATGTATATGTTATATACAGTTGTAAATGTCAATAAAAAGATGCAATTTTATATGTATGTACTATACAAAGAATTATAAAATCAACCCATTTTTCGGATTCTGAATTGAACTGTGTTTTACGGGCATAATGCTTCATAATACGTCACAAGTAAAACTATCTGTAGCGGCCATAATATTCCAAATGTTTCATATTGTATATTACATACAGTATTTTTACTCATGTTAAAAAATTATGTTTTATTCGCATTAGTGTTTCCGTTTCTGTTGATTTTCCTTCGAATGAATTATTTAAAACATTGAGTTGTTTAAAATTAAATACCCTCATACATACACACATATATATTATAGGAAAAACTCGATAGCTCGAAAAAATATTTTTTTTGTGAAATCGTCACCTCGAAAATGTGTTATCTCAAAGTAAATTTGTTCATTCTTCTACTTCGACTTATCGAGTGTTGGCTGTAATTGTTTTTACAGAAGCTTTGAGTGTTTATCTAATTTTAACCCAATAAAACTTTATCTTTTCACAAACCAATTGTTTTAGTCGCGCTACATTGTGATTCTAAAAAAAAACAGTGCATCGGCCAAGAAACAACATTTCCTTAATGTACTGAACCTAAGATTTTTTTTTTCACATCAAATAAATAGTGATCATATGTTAAAGATAGTTTATAATACTAGTTAAATAAAGTCTATGGTAAACAAAAAAAAATGTTTTTGAAAACTTTTTTTACTTTAATAGCTGATTTTAATAGATTTTTGTGTGCTGAATCCAAATCTGGTCTTAGTTTTTTTGTATCGCCCATAGTTTTTAAGAAATTTGCTTTTTTTATATAATTTAAAAAAGCATATATAACTGTTTCATATAAATATAAAGCATAATATAACTGTTTCACGAGGATTAACTTTATGTGTAGAGGTGGTAAGAGAATGTTTCTAGGATCTACAAGGTTTTTGCGGAGAATGTTCTTCTCGCCGGGTTTTAAAGACTCCTTCACAGGCCAGTTCTTTCTGCACCAATGTTGATCCCTTTCTCCACTGTCCCATTCACACAAAAAACATGGAAATATGGTGAAACCGCCTTGCTGACCAAGAAGCACAAGAAGCATGCATGTTACTTTCAAGTCACCACTAATCATTCAACCATGAGCCGAATAACCAATTTTATTCAACTCTATTTCTAGGTTTTCATAGCTCTCTTTCATATGTACAGAATAGCCAACAGTTATAGATGCATATGTGTTACTATTGTGTAATAAAACAGCTTTTAAACTAGTTTTGGAAGAATCAATAAACAGCCTCCAGTCTTCTTTTCTGTATTCAACACCAAACTCTTTGATCAGACCTGGAATATCTGAGCAGTACACTAAACCACCTTCTTGTTCAAAAAATTTCGAAAACTGCTGCTCTCTCTTCCTATATGCTAGTTCCAACTGCCAATAACTTCTTTTCTTTCAGTCTAGAACCAAGCAATTCAGCTTTTTCTTATGTTAACACAAGATCCCTAACTAAGGAGCTAGCTCAATCTGAGCAAACAGTTTAGGTTCTATATTTGCTGTAGCACATTGGAACTCTTTATCATCTTGCTCATCTATATCTATATCTGTTTCAGTAGTGCTGCCAACTCTTCTACATCCAGTACAAATTATTTTACAATTTTATTTGTAGTATATAAAAGCTTTTAAATTCTGTAAAAAATCAAAAAAATTAATATATTGATGTGCAAATGTGAAAAAATGGTAGGTGATACGGCTTGATGAAGTGTGATACTGGGATTTAGCACCCTAAAAAAAAGTTTTTTCATCGTTGGCCTGTGTAATTTCTTAGTATCATACATCTATTTATGGGAGCAGGATTTAAGAAACTTTTTATTTTCCTTCTTCCCTTAGAAGTATTTTATTTTGTATTCATTTATGTTTCTTTGTGAAATAAATTCACTTTTCTTAAGTTACTAGTGTGACTTAATTTTAACCTTTTTGTCGGGACACATCACTTGCTGCCAAACATAATTTTAATTTTCGAGATTTTTTACTATTAAAGATTTTTTTTTCTTTTTTTTTTTTTTTTTTTTTTTTTTTTTTCTTCGATAGATTTAAATTGAAATTGAGATATTGATGGGGGATTATCTGACTCTTTTATCACGAGGGAATTGTAATGCCTTAGAAGGCAGGCAGGGCTCGCTATCCATCGAAAAGAGAGTTTTCCTTCTTTTGATGTTAAGGTAGCGAAAAGCCTTCTACCTGAAACAGGCTTTTCTCACAACACTCGACCGATTTATTCCTCTGTAAGATTTTCCTAGCGGCAACGTTTCAGCAAAGGATTTGATGTCAAAAGAAGGTTATGACGGGATATTATTTTTTTTCCAATCCAATAAACACTAAATCAATCCTCATTCAACGACTTTTCTCCATGATATAATTTAAAAGATTTATGAATTTTCTATCGTGAATTAAGTTAAACGATTATATAAAGAAAAATCAGGAAAATATATATATATCCACAAAAGAAAATATATAGATGTAGCTATAAAATATTTTATTTTATTCACCATTAACTTAACTAGTATTATAACCTATTTTTTAACATATGCTTACTATGTATTTGATGTGCTACAATGTAATATGTAATGTAGGAATGGATGTAAGATTAGATCTTCAAGCTTTATAGAATTTTTCTCACGAATAATGACGTCAGGTTCTAATTCAACATTCAAAATAACCCGTAAATACGAAATTTCATCCAAGTAGAAAAATAAATAATCATAACCATTTTTACAGTTTGCCTGACAATTTCGCAAACAATGTTTTTTTTTTTTGTTTTTTTTAAATTTGTTTTTTTATTTAATTGATAAACACTTCAATTAGGGTTAGACGTTAAAACGTATAAATTTAACATATTTTACCCAAATATATGGTGGCAATTCGCTTGAAATATTTTTGGTTTCATTTTCTTCCTATCTGATTTCTAACTCAAGTTAAAAAATATATTTTGGATTTCCCAATTTTTAAAGTCGGATTTTGTTTATAGAATTTTGCATTTATATACATCAAAAGAAATCTGAGGCTCTTTCCAGCGATACCAATCAAGTTCAATTATGTAACAAAGAAAATAAAAGTTAACAATAATCGGTTTAAAAATTTAATTTAATTTAATAATCGTTTTTCAGTGTTTTTAAGGGTGCTGAATTCAGAATCAGACGCTTTTTTTTGTGTGAAAAATCTGAATGTGAATTTAATTAACCTAAACCAAAATCTATGAAACAGCTTAATTTTTTTTTTTATATTTTCACTCAAAAATAAAAATATTGGTGCAAGAATCGTGTCTATATCATTTTTTAAAAATGATAAAAAAATCAATTAAATGCTATTTTTTTTCTCGGCTTCTAGGACGTCATATTTTATTTTCTAGTCGGAAAGGCATACGTGTTTTATATTTTTTGACCTGGAACCTCCAAAAAAATTGCCAGCAAGATCCGTGAGAGACTGAGTGTGCCCTCTCCTTGTCAGTATCACTATAATTATATCTGACTTAAATTTAGAATATTTTTGAATTATCCTCTTAAAATTGTAAATACTGGAACTGTTATATTATAGAAGAAAATGCTATAAATAGATTTATTACAAAGTATTGTTTAGCCTTTATCGATCCGATTCGTTGTAGCGTGCCTGAAGGACATAAAATACTCACTACAGATGGATTGTGACCAGACGGTAATGAACTCGAACGGCGATAACACTTTTTATTGAGTTGAATATGGTTTAAACAATACTGATACAAGAATTAGACAAGGAGTATTAACTTTTGTGATAAGCAAATCGGATAAATAAGAAAAAAAGACAATATATATCAAAATTGTTAAAACTATTTTTACTGACAAATTATAACAGTTTGCACAACTCCAGGCTAAATATCTTTATAATAGAAGTGATAATGAAATCATTTACAATTTAGGATAGAATAAAAAGAAAACATAATGTGACAATGATTAAATAGAAAATAAAATCATATCTTTCCTAGAAATCATTAAAATAGAACAAGATACAAAAGTGAATACAAATGTATATAAATATATATATATATATATATATATATATATATATATATATATATATATATATATATATATATATATATATATATATATATATATATCATATGGATATATTTTCTTGACTGTTACTATGATGTTTAATAAGAAAGATGTCTAATTAGAAACCAGAATGGAACAATAGAAACAGAATGGTGGAAAAAACATATACACATTAACACCGCTAAAAATTTAACAAATCGTTCAATAAAATTAACCACGGAGAAACATAAACGAACCACGGAAAATAAAGGAGTAGACCTCCTTTTAACAAATGGATACCCCCACTGACTTATTTGTAATTTATTAAAACAAACAAATACTCAACATGAAAAACATGAAATTAACAATAAAAGATATTACACTATTCCATACATACAAACAATATCAGAAAAACACAAACAAGTAACCATAAAACTGATTACACATATTCAAAAACACGTCTACTATAGATAAATTATTCACCAAAAGTAAAGATACAGATAAATTGGAATTACAGTCTAATAAAGTTTACGAAATACCGTGTGAAGATAGTTGTGGAAAACATTATTTCGGAATACCATTCGTTTGGAAATTCCCACCCCTTTACCTTTTTTTTTTTTTTTTTTTTTTCAGAAATTTCCCCAGTTAAGTTGTGTACTAGAACTGTTATAATTTCTTAGGATATACCAATAGCATATCCACTAGTAACATTGTAAGCAGTTTTCATTTTCCTCTATACTTTGTAATTATATGTTGTGAATTATTCTAACGCATGTTTTTATATATATTTATATTGTACCTAACTTTATCTTTTGAAATAACCTATGTTACAAATATACATAATTTTATTGTAACTTGTTTTTGTTACTGTAGGACATGATTATGAGAACAATATAGTCTCGAAACGTCGCTATAATAAGTTGTTAATTTATTGATTCAACCTGATGATATAGGGTTCGTGCAAAACTAATGCAGGTTTTGAATATTCATTTTGTTTAGGTGCTTGTAAGCAAAGATGATTCTCCAGTCTAATTAATGGATAAATAAACAATGGTTATTAACAATGTTTTCTTTCAAATATTAGTTTAGTTTTTGTTACATTTTCTATAAGTAGGGACCATTGTGTCAAACAAGAACTTTGTCAAATATACTTTTAGGAGTTCAAACTTGGTCGAAGTTAGGCCCAAAACGAGCATGAAATCAATGTTGTTTGGGGTGAAGGTTGATCACGAAGACAAGGAAGGTCGCGGTTGGCCTTTTGTTGTTGACCGGTTCAAGAGTGTTGATCACTGAACATTATCAACCACACAATACTTATATTTCTGTCACATATAAAAACCTGCATTATTATTGCACCAACCCAATGGAGCGATATTCATTATGAAGCATTAATGTAATTAGAGTGTTTTGGAGAAACAGAAGGAGGGGGAAGGGGAGTGTTTTTAATGTTCCAAGGGAAGAAGCATTGCAAATATAAGGAGGGAGAGAATTCCAGAGAGTTAAGGAGCGGACAAGAAAATAACTTAGGAATGCAGTAGTTCTGTAGGATGGAGTATATAGATGGGAAAGATGGGATCTTATAATTGGATTGAGGGCTTGAATTGTAGGATACTATTAATAAAGGAACGGTGGCTACTAGTCGCGACTGTTGATAACTTGGACGAGGTATGTACCAAGAAATTATTTTCTATAAATGAAGGGGTATATCAATTTTACTCGTACTAAATGTCTAGATGGGAAACACCTTGAGGTTTCGAGAACAAATCTTATAAAGCAATTCATCAATGTGCTGAAGTGCTCAATGATGGGATGCACTCAACAACCATCAAATTGGTGAACGATGTGGTATAAGTGAACCAGAAGTTCCGATGGGTCGTCTGGAGATTTGTAAAAAATTGGATTTCAAGGAACGGTTTTTATCACTGATTATGCCTTAATTTTTTACATCGCTGTTATTAAATTTTTGCAAATAAAAATAAATAAATAACCTTAAAATATTTGCATATACAAGAAAGTAATAAAAATAATAAAATATTAATTAAATTATACATAAACTTCACTCATTTCAATACATACATGCAAGTTACAAAAATTTACACATACTCAGCCTTGTGATCTCTGAACCAAATCTGAATTCCATTTGTTAGATGGGGTGCAATTCCAGGAGATCCTAGTACAACTCCCTCAGCCGCAAACCTGATTGAGGCTCTGGTGGACCACTATAGCCACAAACGCTTCCATTGAGGAATTTAGTGGAGATGCTAACCATAGCCAGAACTATTGACAAAGGTCTCGAGTCCACTACCGTTTTACCTGCTATTTAGATGATAACAATGTGTGAAACTGGATAACAACCTAGTCCGATGGTCAACTTCTCAAAATCATACCTCAGTGATCCAAACTTCTGGTATTCTTTCCTTCTATCATATTTTCTGGATTACCTATAATAGCTTGGCTATAAGGAATCCTCCACTCATTAGCTATTAGATTGTTTTTCTACGCCTGGAATATCCGGCTTTATACACTATTGTGAGCCAGTGTCCAATGTTTTCATAATTTGCTGATTTTCTTTATTAAAGACATCCTGGCAATGTTCTTTCCAGAAGTCTAATACGCACCGTCAGTTGCTATATCATCAGTACACGCCCCTCTCTCTTTAAGCCCACATATTTTCTTGTATTTGATTAGGCGAAGTGCTTTTGCATTCATTCTATCCGCATGCTTCTGTGAACCAATTCTTTGATTTATCCTGAAAACATTCTCAATTGTTTCTTTTCCTTTTCAATCAGTGTTCCCAAACAGAATGTGATTCGAATCACATTTATATCCATGTTGGCTCCTTTTGAGTGGAGCTGTCCTTCGTC
This sequence comes from Euschistus heros, assembly GCA_003667255.2. Taxonomy (NCBI): domain Eukaryota; kingdom Metazoa; phylum Arthropoda; class Insecta; order Hemiptera; family Pentatomidae; genus Euschistus; species Euschistus heros. The sequence continues at coordinate 2,503,385 of RCWM02000050.1, read as the reverse complement.
ACATTCCTGTTCTATATTTGCATCAAATATTCCACCATCCAATTTAATGTCCGTGTAGTTAACTAGGAGCTTTACTATATTAAAGTATTCAGATTTTCTGCAACGATTCTTAAATATAAACAAATACATATTTATTTTATGATTACATACATAACAATAAGAGCTGGATGTATTCAGTTATATTGTATAAATATTATAAACGCGGTCATAATTTCAATTATCTCATTTATATTTGGATATTTAGTATTGACAAAGATCGGAACATTGTTATGTTTGTTAGAAACAATCAGGGCTTCGAACAAAAGGTTCCAGGCTGAAGAGACTTCAAAGCAAAGGATGCCTATTATTTAGGAGGATATTTATATCATTGTTACTTAATCCAGTTTATAATTATATTTAAAACAATTTCGAATTATAAAACGCTAATATTTTGTAAAGAATCCAAAAATTAACCCAGCTTGGAATACAAAACGTAAAGATATACCCTGAGGGAGTGATGACACCCCCCTCTTCCCAAATTAACTGATGGCTAGCGGGACTGGTGAAAATTGTCACTAAGAGAACATATGTCTGTTTCAGTAGTCAGACGCAGAGTTAGGAGCAGACAGAATAATGGCTGCCCATCGGTCATCAGCAGTAACCAAAGTGACAGACGTTTTCACTTGACTCCGATTCCATCGCTGTCCCAATTCAGTTATATTTTTGCTGTATTTCTTCTTTTTCTTCCATTTATTTCTGTTTATTTTCCTGTTTGATTTTGAATTTAAATAATTTTCTATTTTATCACTTTTTCTTATTATATCAACGGATAAATATATATTTTTTGTTAGCACTTTTGAATGCTCTAAATGATGTATTGATAACCCACCCTGTCAGTCTATATTAAATGCATTTTAAATTTTCCAACTCCACAATTTAATCGACTCTTGTTGTTAACACATTTCATTTGAAAAAAAGAACACATTTTTGAATGAATTTTCAACCTGGAAATTTGGAAACGAGGGAGGTAGAAGTAAGGTGAAGAGAAGGGGGTGAACAACACTGCTTGTTCCTTATCAGCAAGGGCTGCTATCTGGGTTCACGTCCGAGCTACCTCATCTTAAACTGCCTCGCGGCGTCAGATAACGCTCCAAACGAGCCTTCAAACACTGTCATTTTCAGCAAACTTTTATAGATGCTAAAGTATACTATGGATTATTTTCAGCTAAACTGGACATTAAAAAGATATCATCCTAATATATTAGGAATAAAAAGTAAGAAATATTTGAGGAAATATCTTGCTGGAGTTTTCTCCCCTTTCCCTTTCATCTCCCTTTGGTGTTTGCCGCGAAGGGAGATGATGCTTACGACCCTTGTAACCTTGTTTTTATTTGAGCTGCTGTTGAATCATTATCATGATGATGCGGAATAGGCTTCGTTTCAGACATGAATTATTTTTAAAAAACCAAGAAGAGGGCCATGTTTTTTATTTATTTGAAATCTTTTTTTTTTACAAACCAAACTCAAAAGACAAAAAACTGCTTGTCATTTCCGACTAAACCAACATTTACTAGACAATAAATTACAAAATACTTATTTACATGACAGTCATTAGATCCTTTTGGACATAAGGATTTGGGCTTTGGGGCTCCACTAAACCTTCCAATTCTTCTCGTATCCAATCCTTACAATCCAAAATCCTTCGAAAAATCCTCAACGCTCCTTATTATTTTACAAATAAACTTATCCATAAAGATCTTAATGCAGCATATACTGCTGATACTTATCCTTTCATAGTAAGCTCCATAACCACTCAAATCACCTAGTTTCTCAGCTTGCTTCCCACTCCGTTCCCGATAATTCTCTGAGACTTGTGAAAAGAAGACTGCCTAGAGAGCTCATATTAAACTAACATCACGCAGTGTCTGATATTGCAGACTTTTTTTTTTCTTCCTGCTCCTTCAGTTGCTGGTACATTTGTCATGAGAAGATGAGCGAAAAGAATTGATCTGAGATAGGTCGAGAGGGAGTCCCTGAATTCGGAAGATGGTATTTTGGCAAGGAATGCCATTAAATAAACATTAGTGTTGGCCCCTCCTGTCAGAGCTATGACCATCTTTCATTTCTCCGCTGAATGGCTGCCTCGATTCTCCCTCAATATGGAATCTCCTCCAGTTTACTTTCTCCTTGTTATTACACCACAGAAATACATTATGTAACATCTTTCTTAAAACAGAAGCATCCGTAAAAATATCATAGCTGTTACGAATCAATGATTTTATTATATTCGTTTTCTTGTGTAAATAATGATGATATGTGGATATGGAAGGAAAGTAAATATATTGGTGTGATTGTTTTTACAGTGAATTAAATAATGATGTAGATAGTTGGGGTATGCAGTCATGGAAACACATTAAAAAATAATAATGTATTGTGCCGATGTTTCGGCCTATAATGTAAGCCTTCATTAGGGCTAGAATGAAAAAAAAACAAAAAGATATTACAATAAAAGTGAATTTCAGAAAATATAAGAAAATAAAAACAGTATGAAAATTAAAAATAGTTTAAATACAAGAAAATAAAAATAAAAATAAATATCTTAAATATTTTGTTTTAATAAAATATCCAAGTATGGATCAATAAAGGTAACTAAAAGTTTTAAATACCTGGGGGAAATCATAAACAGCAGAGCATCCAAAAACGAAAGCTTCTGAAAAAGAGTCACAAAATTGGAAAGACTGGGTCTCACCACCAGCAACCTTTACAACAAGAAGAACCTGTCAACAAAGGCCAAAGTAAGACACTACAGCACAGTCGTCAAACCGGTGATTCTCTACGGGACGGAGACCTCGTGCCTCCCCAGTCTAGAAAAGCTCTTGAAAATTGAAAGGAGGATCCTGAGAAGAATACATGGGCCCAGAAGAACACCAGAGGGTTACAGGTTGAAATCGAACAAAGAAATTTACAAGGATACAACAAATCGGGGACACATGGTGAGGATGAGCCCCAAAAGGTTGAACCACCAGATCTTCGAGAAGATCCGTGGTTATAAAGTCTCGACTGGGTATCTCAGACAACTGAGAAGTGATCTGAACCATATAGGTTTGGGAGACCAGGATTGCCTCGATTGGGACGAGTACAGGAAGACACTGGCAGGGGCGAGGGTTCTTGTGGAGAGGTCCCAGGGGCCGTTCCGTGAAGAGAAAATAAAAAAGAAAAAAAGAAAAGATAATAAAAGAGTTTAATTACAATTTATGTAGAAGGATATTTGATTTTTTGGGCTAAAAGTTAAGATAGACCTTAAATGATAGACAATGTGCATAAACCACAGCAAACGATGAATTGTAGAATTAATTAAGTGTTGATTATATAATATTAATTTGCTTGTACAATTTTAGAAGCCTGAGGATGGGACCAAAGCCCCAAAATATGTAGTGAAACAAGCTAAAGAAATAAATTAAGAATTGTGCCAAAAAAAATTATATTAAATAATAAAAGAGGCTACAACAAAAGATGCCTGGATGCAGTTGATGGACAAATACCTAAATAATTTATAAAAGTTGCTTGGTAAACAAATGCATAAGTGTAACAGTTACGTATTGTATTGCTATTATTTCTAATATATTTTTCATTTTTTTGTAGCACTGATAAAGGCTTACATCGTTGGACGAAATGTTGGCATAGTAAATTAATATTTTTAATTGAGTTTCCATGACTGCACACTTAAATTACCTGCCTCGTCGAAAGTATATATACATTACGTGATATGTAAGGGATCTATTGTTTTGTATTGTTACTAATGCGGGGAGTTTCGATTCTCCGACTGTAGACTTTTGAGAGACTTGTAAAATCGTTTTCGTTTCATGTTTATTTTAAAAAAAATTTCACAATTATTGAGCTATTTTTTGAAGCACACTTTTAATCACGCTCGCTTTTAGGTAAGATGTGATAGTGGCCATCTTAGGTGGATTTGGTGTAAATATGGACCCCCATTTCCCTGGAAACTTCGACATATCTCTTATAAGAGATCACCACTTGTTATTTGGTGGTAAAAATGTTACCAAATGTGGGATTTCTTAATAGTTATTTCTGTAAATAATTTATTTTTTCCTGTAATAAATAAACCCTCTACTGTTTCGAATAGTTATATCCTGTTTTAAAGTATATTTAGTGACTTTTAATGAAGAGAGCCCATATCTACACTCCAATTTTTCTTGTACTATTTTAAGAGCTTTTTGTAAATCGTCATTTTTGAAATGAAATAATTTATGTTTATCATTGTTTCACCTTCTCATATATATGAAATTTGTTATAGTTGTTAATGAATAACAAAAATCTAGAATCTGCATTTGCAGATGTTAAACGCTATTTCCTGTTTAGTGGTTTTGTAGGGTATCAAATCTTATTAATAATTATATAAAAATATCGATTGATATTTAAGTCATATGTAAAAATCAGAAGGTTACATGTTGTAAAAAGGTAATGTGTGAAATAAAAATTTAAAAAGTGAAGTTATATTTATTTGACAAAAAGTTCTAAAATCTCAGAAGCTATAAAGACAGCAACAATTTGGTGACCCCGACGTTCACGATGCCGCAAGACGGGAGTGGAAGTAGAAGGGATAACAGAATGAGGAAATGTTTTATGGATAAGGATGCAAGATCCGCCATGGGAGGTGTTGTCTGGGTGATCAGATCTGTAAGTGATGTAGTCACGTATGTAAAAATATGACCGTTGAGTAAAATGAGTTTCAGTCAGCAGGGCAATGTCTATTTGATTGTCATGAAGAAAAATGTCAAGTTCGTCTCGGTGGTTTTGTAGTCCGTTAGCATTCCATAAAATGACAGCTAGAGGCTTAGCGCTCATATAGCCACATTGAATGGAATTTCCGAAAGAGCTCTGGTAAGAAGGGTGATGAGGGGCTTGATGGTATCTTTCAATTCAGATAGGAAACAGAGGAAAGGATGGCGTTAAATCATTGGTATTTGGATGAGAAAGAGGAAATGCATCAGAAGCTTGGGATGGATAATATTGAGAAGCACGGAAGACACTTGCCTCACGTTAGACCAATGCTTCCAAATCATGTTTTATGGCGCTCGTTGGAGTGGTGGAATGGAGACCACGCAATACCACTCTATACGCTTTTTCATCTTTAATTGGTAGCAATGGAATTCAAATTTTGCTGGTTTAGGTGATCTAATTTTTTGTAATCCTCTTTAGTTGATGTTTTGAGCTTTACATCTTTGACCCGAAGAAGCAGTGAAATTTGTCTCTCCGATCAGGGCTGGATATTTCTCGGCAAAATGAGATGAAATTTTAGGATACAAAGATGGAGGTGGTTCTGAAATAAAACCAGAAACTTTGAAAAAAAAATCAGCCAAAAGAAAATATACTCTGGATACAGAAAGTACTGTTCAGAAATAGATAAAATAAAAGTATATGAAGGAAAGTGAAACGAAAAAGAAAATAGTGTTAGAAGAAAATAAAGTTAAGCCAGTCAATGAGAATGAAGAAAAATATTAGAAGGTAATGAAGTTAAAAACAAAATTGAAGCCGCAGAGAGGCAAAGACAAAAAACAAAAAGCTGAAGAAGCAAATATAACAAAAGCTGAAGAAGCAAATAAAACAAAAAGCTGAAGAAGCAAATATAACAAAAGCTGAGGAAGCAAATAAAACAAAAAGCTGAAGAAGCAAATATACCAAAAGCTAAAGAAGCAAATAAAACAAAAAGCTGAAGAAGCAAATATAGCAAAAGCTGAAGAAGCTGTTAAATGCTATTTCCTGTTTAGTGGTTTTGTAGGGTATCAAATCGTATTAATAATTATATAAAAATATCGATTGATATTTAAGTCATATGTAAAAATCAGAAGGTTACATATTGTAAAAAAGTAATGTGTGAAATAAAAATTTAAAAAGTGAAGTTATATTTATTTGACAAAAAGTTCTAAAATCTCTGAAGCTATAAAGACAGCAACAGTTTATTTCTTGACTAAGTACTAATTGTTGTTTTGATAAATTTCATTTGATTTTTTTTTTTATAAGATTACCGGTTCCGATAATCGAAAAAGTTTGATACCGACACAACAGTAGTGCCGTATTATTAGGGAAAGCGAGTCCATCGTGAGAGCATATTGACCTTCCTTCCAAAGCTAAAGCAATCTCGAGAACTACATTATTCACCCATCATTAACTTTTTTTTTATAGTCCGACCTCGAGAGGAGATATGACCATTAGATTCCGAGCCCAGGAGCTATATATTAGAGCCGCATAATATCACAACCGGCTGTTTATGACAGATTCCAGAGGCTCCTCACATAAGAGGGAGGTCTGAATCTTTATCGACTAACCTACTTTTTAAGACATTTTAATGGCCTGTTAGAACTCAATTAAAAGCCGAAAACCTTTTTTTTTTCAGACAATAAATTCTAGAAGACAAGATTTATAGCTTAATGATGTTAAGCTAGCAATAATTTCTAATTATTTTAATTCAATCGAGAACTTCTTTCAACTGGTGTATAATCAAAGTACCAAGGTTATGTTCCTATTAGCTTAAACCAGTACCACTACAACAAAGAAGGATGTTTGGCTAAGTATGTACTTGGAAAGGAAGTATTGTTTCTTGACCAATGTTTATATAAGGAGCTGATGTGGTCAGAAATCACGCTCAAACATAAGGTTTTTCATAATTAAGGGTACCAACTTTATAGAAGCTAAATGTGCCCCAGGAGGCTTAAATTAAATTTTCTGCCCTCAGGTGGTCTCAAACTCGGACCCCGGAGTTCAGTACCTTACCCATTGAGCTACTCCGCTCCCATTTGGTTAAAACCAGTGGTTATTCTAACCAGCTTTCCACATCTAGTCATAGCATATACTAGTAATAGATTTTTGAGCAAGTGATCCTGTAACCTGCTTGCACTCGTTTACCAGCATAGTGGTTACTAAAGATGACTCGATAATCAAAGAGCTTATTAAATATATCATTGATAATGCAGTCGAAAACGCATTTGAGACTAGAAGTAAGCAATGAACGATTTAACTAAGAAGGGCACTAACCTTCATCTACTTTTTTGTCTACTAGTTTCCGTTTTTCTCTCTCCCTTACACAAGATCCACTCCTCTCGTATGTTTTATGAGTTGAAGTACACTAGTCTCTTCGTTATCCTTTTAGTCTCTCGATTCTTATACTAGTCAAAATATTAATATATTGACACATTGGGTCCTGAATATTCCCAAGTATTCTTCTCTTAAAACGGCCCAGTATATCAGTGTCGAGTCAAAGCTCGCGGGTTATACTTTTCTAATTCAAAACGAAACGTGACTTCGCCAGAATTAAAATTACGCTGTGGTTTTGGACTTTATATAGGATTACTTGAAAAATGGTTCGCAATTTTAGAGGAAAAATAATTAAAAGCAATCTAAAACAAGTAAAATTAAAAAGGACTTACCCAGGTGAAGATCACAAACTTGTGCCGATAGAACCCCTCTGGGCATCCGAATGCATTTGTCTGACCAGAAAAAGGCTGAACTTCTTCTAGATGTTGCAACAATCGCTTGAGTGATCTTCACTCACTCATTTACATTAGAATTCACACTCATTTGCGAGTAAAAGGGCATAAAAAGGTCTTTGATAATAACATAAGATTGGAAAGCAAAATGCTTGAAAAAAAAAAAAAAAAAGACTCAAAAACTGGAAGACCAATGTCTTGAACAAAATGGTGGAAGGCAGATGCCTTGGGTTTTTGTAATAAAAATTTCTAAGGAAAGATGTCGAGAGCTTAAGATATCAGCTAGTGCCCTCTGGAGGATTATTGTAAATACTGGAGAGTTTAGTTGCCAAAACAAAATTCAGTAGATAGGGTATAATAGTCTATTTAAAGGACGCTTAATGGCGTGAGCAATCAGTATCCTTTTTATTGATGAGATACGCTTCACTATCACAGGTTACCACAGGTCTTATCAATGTCTCATACGTTCTTGATGTTGTATTACTGGTCAGCATACTCCTCCGCATTTCAGATATACCGAAATATGCTCTGTTTCTCGCTATATTTCTTTTCTTTGATTCTTCTTCCTCATCTAGCAAAAAATTCACTGTTCACCACTTCAAATCTGCGATTTCCTCTTAGGTAATGTTTTAGGTGTCGGCTTGTTTGATCCATCTGAGAACCATCGTCTTGTTCTTCTTGTTATTAATTTCTAGCCCAATTCTTCTTGCTTCATTGTCAAGCATTTCGAAGTAATCTTTTATTGAGCGTCGAGTCCTCCTTAGAGTAATTACTTCATCTGCATTAAGTGATAAAACTAAGGTGCCTTAAACCTCTTGGATAAAATCATTACTAGTTAAAGTTGAGTATTTTGTCCTCTTGAGCTACTATAGGATTTTTAGTACATTCCTGTGCCAAAGGACACAAACGACTTTACTCTTTTCAAAGCACGCTCATATTTATTTGTAATGTTCATTTTACTGTTACCTATATCACACCTAGAAGTACATTGGATTGTGTTGACTCCAATAGAATAGTTTTAAGTCTATCCTTCTCTCCATTGTTATCCTTTAAATTCCAATCTTCATACTAAGAAGTAAATATTTTAAGGTATGAAAAACAAGCTGTTGATATTGTAACGCCCATCCCCATCACTTCCGCATAACTGTTTATGTAAAAAAAATCTATAAATATATATGCTTTATTGAAAGGGAATATTTCTCGGAGTTGATCAACGAAACTGAATTTTTTATCCTACAGAAAGGTTGCCTTGAACACTCGGAAATGGCACAAATGAAGAGCAATCAGCAAGCATTCCAAATCAAGTTGCTACAGAATCTGATCTGAATAACCAGTCAATTGATTTCCACAGAACTCACAGTTTAGTATGACTTTTACCTTTCGCTTTTCACATGATTTTATTGAATACAATTTTAAATACGTGCTGTATTAAATGTATATCACAGAACTTGACTGAAAATAAAACTCAAACGTATGCTTGTTTACAAAAACACATAAATTTATGTAGGGTTTAATATCAATCAATATACATAATTTTATTTTTTTTATTTTTACGTTCCGCTCATACCTTAGTGATAGAACTTTTAAAGTTAATCATAACTTTTCCTATTCCTCTCTCTTTACCTAATCTGCAGATGTTCCTCAAGGAAGTATCCTAGGTCCAATCCTCTACACGGTTTATACAGCTGACATCCCGACAAATCCTAGCACCATCCTCACCACGTATGCTGATGACACTTGTGTGTTGTCAGTAAACAATGTTCCCTTTATTGCTTCCCAGAAACTCCAGTCCCATATCATAAACCTTCAAGAATGGTGTCAAAAATGGAGAATCGAAATAAATCCCATCAAATAACTTTTACCCTTCGTCGTAAACCTACGACATCCTGTCCTACAGTATCCTTTAATGATGTTCCACTAATCCTCGTTGAACAGATCAGCTACCTAGGGCTCCATCTGAACAAACGTCTTACTTGGAATCCGCATACAAGACTAAAACGACCAGAAACTGCCTGTCGTTTTCGACTAATTCAACATTTACTTGACAAACGTTCGAACTTTCCACTTATTTATAAAAGACTCATTTACATAACAGTAATCAGACCGATTTGGACATATGGAGTTGAGCTTTGGGGCACCACTAAGCCATCCAATTTATCTCCTTACAATCCGAAATCCTTAGAAAAATCCTAAATGCCCCTTACTTCGTCACAAACAAACTTATCCATAAAGATCTTACTGACATAACTCATACCAGATATCTATCCTTTTATAACAAACTCCACAACCATTCAAACCCGTTAGTATCACAACTTGCTTCTCACTCGATTCCAGATAACCCTCCGAGGCGCCTAAAAAGAAGATGGCCTCGGGACCTTCTAATATAGTTCTTCATTATATAGAACCTTTATAAGTGCTACCAATTTTTATCATTATCATCATATTTACTTGATGTATTATATTTGCATATACAGTTGTAAATTTCAATAAATTACTATAAAAAAAAAAAAAATATATATATTTTTACATATTTTTTTTTCGATGCTACTAATTTAACAGACTTCCTACAATCTTCATTATGGATTAGAGGTAAATTTATCTTCCCGATACATTCATTTCCTAATGGCAACAAATTTAATAATTTAAATCAGTGTTCAGCCATACAAATTATGAATATAACTTTTACTGACTACTATACATAGGATGCCATTTATAAAAATACTTAGTGAATAGACTGCGAGTGTTTCAAGCTCTCTTCTGTTAATCCCTTCAGCTAACATTTTCAGCTTGCCGCTTCTTTTATTACGCCTCTTGCCTGCCGGTATCCGCAAATACTTTCTTTTCATTTTCCATTAGTTGGCTGATATATTTGTTTTCCCATTTCTTCTTTCCTGAATTTTATTATTTTATTATATCAAACTTTGGAGCAAAACTTTGATACCTTCAGCAAGCTGGTAGCTTATGTCATTAGTATTAAGTAGCCATGTTTCCAGATCCTTTGAACTCTGTAGGACTAATACCAAAACCGGATTACCTCTGCAGGTATAAGGTCTATCGACCCATTGCGTCCACCAGGTATATTTACTTAGCATTGACCAGATATTTAAGCACTCTGTCCATTAGTATTTAATCTTTACAACAATTAATATTCTTATAATGGCTGTACCTATCCTATATCGCCAAAGCTCACTTTCTCTCTTAGGATGGGTTAAATAAAAAATAATATATTTAATTAGTACATTAAAATTTAAATATGGGACCAAAGACAAAGTTGATGACTAATACCATTCCTCTTTTCGAAAGTAGTGAAGGGCCATTCCGACTTAAAAGTGGAATGAGATTTTACGTTCCGTTCTGGAACTATTTGGAACCAGTTCCAGTTTTCGTTCCGTTCCACGTCAATTTAACTAGCCTACTTACAATGCAGTTTTGTTTTATACCTTGTTGTGACTTTGGGCTGTTAATCTCCTTCTTTTTTATAATTGAAAATTATTTAGGTACTATAATATTAGGAAGGTTTAAATAGCTAAGTATACTTATTAAAAAAAAATGAATTTTTAAAAATAGTTTTATTGAATCAACAATTTTTTTTCTCGAAAAATGTTAGTTCAAGTATAGTGCAAAATTGAGCTAGAATTTTTCAATCACATTGGTTCCGAGAAAAAAGGAGTAATCAACTCTTGAGCACAGCTTTTGAACAAATAGCGAAAAAACTATTTAATTACATATGCAGTAAAAGCTTGTGTGGTTTATTTCTATCTATCCGAAAGAATAAGCCGAGCTCTGTCGGTAGGAATAGAAAGGTTTATTTTGAAGATAATCATGCGCAAGGTGGTGGAGTGATGAAGAGGGGGGAGGAAATCAACAGTAGCAGGGTTAACGCAAAGCAGTCGGAACGACCTTGGGTGGAACGAAACCAGAGATCCATCTAAACTCTACTACACGGGGGGACGGAACTTGGAACTTTTTCCAGCTTTGAACCGGTTTGGAACGAACGGTTGGTTCCAGGTGGAACGAAAAACCTGGGCGATTCGTTTCGTTCCAAACCGGTTCAAAGCTGGAATCAGTTCCAAGTTCCGTTCCATCCAGAACGACCCATCAATAGTCGAAAGCCTATTGTATCTCGTATTTCTGTAATCCTAAATAATTTACCTCTAAACACACTTAAAAAAACAAAACATTTTTTGAATTTAATTTTAACAAGATGCAATTATTATAATATAATATAATTTTACAAAAAATAAAGTAAGCTGCTCATCGATTTTGACTTCTCCAATAAGGAAAGGTTCTAATCTCCCCATATGCTAAATAAATTAATCAAAATTGCCATTTTGAAGCGTATTTAAAATTATAACATAATATAATGGGGTTCTATAACTATCGAACCATTGACACCTAAATCCTTTATATAATCCTTACTCTTTCTTTTAATTCTGCATGATACAAAAATATTTCGAGTTATAAATAACTGGAATTTAGCATTTTTTTTTTTTTTTTTCTAACGCCTTCTGATGGACACTACTTCTGTTTCGGCACAAACCTTGATTGGTAAAAGTTTTATTTAGAACATAGGAAAGATAAAACTCATATATTGGAAGAAAGGGATGAAATAACTCTTTATTATATGAAGGAACATACCTTCTTTGTGCCCTGTAAGTCACTACAAATGAACTCATGGTTGTAAAACTCATTCTAGTAGTGATTCTACGAGATTATTTAAAATTTTGAATATGTGGCAATTTCCAAAATCCTAGTAATGCTTGTGCAATGGGTAACGATTACAAAGCAACTTATAAATCATTGACAAGTCACTATGTACATTACCCCTCACCTTTGATTGCTATATTTCTTTGTCAAGTTGTAAATTATAATGAATTAATATTTTTTTAAAAATTCTTTATTATCTATCCCATTTTAAAATCTAATTCTACTTGTTTTATCGTAAAATGCCAAACAAAATGAGTTAAAAAAAAAAAAAGTTAAAAAATACTAAAAAATATATTGAAAAAAAACAAACAAAAACAGTTGGAACTCTTGTATTGAAGAAAGTTGAATAAGCAGTTTTGAATACTTAGCCCTTCCTCAAATGATAAGGGCCATATCTTCCTATTGCCTAAATGGAAAAGTTATCAATAAGGGCACTGAGGTGACAGATATCGACAGTCACTTCCCCAAAGTCGATCTATTGTCAAGTCCTCAGCGATGGTTATTTAGGCTTCAACTGTTCTACTTAATTTTTTTAGATATATCTGGGTTAAAGAATATAGTACTTCGTACCATAAAACGTGTATTTTTTTTTTTTTCTTTCTCTTTGTATTTAAAATCAAATGATTTTCGAACATTATATAATTTACAATAAGTGTAAAGTTATAATTGTTGAAAACAACAATGAAAGAATGATGTCTAACAATAAAAATACCCGATTTTCGAAAACATTTGTTTTTCTATTTTATACAATTTACATCTACATAAAAACAAATTTTCAAATATTATGAGTTTAGTGATTACATTCCAATGCATGTTCAACAACAGAAAGTCGTGAGGCCATCTTCTTCTCGTACTTTGCAGGGGATCACAATGATTTGGAAATATATACAAAAAATTATAAGTTGGATTGAGAATATAGTAAGAATATAGGATATAGGATATAGGATATAGAAATATTGAATATAGGGATATAGAATGTATCAGGAGAGGATTAGTACCTCGAACGGTATATATAAACAGAACATTGGGGATTATTTTGCAGACAAAATCCATAATCCGCGTTTTTTGTATTAGCACTAAAACCTAGTTTTATACCTTCTCCAAATTTACTTAAACCAGAATATTTTCCAGACTAGTTTAATTATTTTCAAGTTATTTTTAATACTTTTTCAGTCATATTTCATATTTTCTATTTATATTTCAACTTTCGCATTCATATTAAAACATTTTCCAATTAGGTTTAAACTTTTTTCATTATATTTTAAACTGGTCCACTCATATATCACAATTTTCGATACATTTTTAGTATTTTTCAGTTCAGGTTGAACCATTTTCCAACTCTATTTAAACTTTTTCTAAATGGAATTATTTTCCTAAATTATTATGAGGAATCGGGGAAAAATCATAATATTCATTAAAACACTATAATCTGGCAATGCAGCACTTGTTAGATAAAAAATAGTCCAATAATGCAAAAATAAAATGAATCAATTATTATACTTATGCGGTTTGACGATTATTATTATTATTCTACAATTTCCAATACAAATTTAGTTGCCTAGTTCCATTTAGTAAACGTTTAAACAGAATTTGAAAATGGTTCAACCTAAATGGAAAAAATGCTATAAATATATAGAAAAAGGTGAAATATAACTGGAAAAGCTTAAATAAATGTGAAAAAGGATTAAGTATAACTAGAAAATTATTAGACTACTCTCGAAAAGGTATAAGTAAACTTGCAAAAGGTATATATGGGTTAATAATTAAACGGCAAGAAATGACTTGAATCTCTATTTTACAAGCGCGGAGTTTGATTTTTGCCTACAAAAGACACTACACTCAACACATAACGCTCATTTGCTGCAACAACGACACAACGACACAGTCAAAAGCTCGGCATAACTCAAAAGCTTATTTTTGAGTTATGCCGAGCTTTTGACTGTATAATGAACCACTCTACCTATGTAGTTTTAGTCGGTAGAAGGTTATATTTTAGCTTCAACTATTCACTAAGAGAGAGTCACCATTGTATGTCTACAAATCGTCCTGTACTTTATTGACAAAGACTGTTCTTCTGTAAAATTGAAATTTTTTGAATTATATCGTTGTTGCAGAAAATGAGCGATATGGCAAAATGACTAGTTTAAAATCGAGACCCTACCTTTATTGATATTAGCAATTTAAAAAAAAAATTGTGAAATCACTGGAATTTTTTTTTCTTTTTTGCCCAAGACTTCCATCGAAGTCCTATCTGGCCAGGGTAATAATAAATAAATTTTAACCCCTCCAGGTGGGATTCGAAACCACGACCTTCTGGTAACGAGCACGCTGAGACCCTCGCCCCAACGCACTCGGCCATTGAGTCCCCCACTGGAATATATTTTTTTCTAAAGTTTTCTTATGGCCACCGTTTTGTTTTCGCACTGACCAGTGCTGGCAGAGTTGGCAGAGTCATAAATTTTCATTTCGAATAGTGGATAGATAACACCCATATATGGAAAAAAGGGTGAGATAACTCTAGTTTTGTTTTCCTAGTTCTTGGAGACTAGTAGCAATGGAAGAATTTCAAGGCGAGGATTATTAGATTTTTTTTTCTTACTACAATTCGCTTGTCATTTTCTTAATCATATCGGTCTTAAAATACTTTATACGAACTGATGATCAGTGCCTCTTTCCATTTGAAATTTTTAAAGCCTACGCGAGTATTGAAGAAGACCTTGGAATATCTTGTCTAGGTCTCCTGTAGATGTATGGTCCATAGTTCTAATTCTGTTATTGTTATCAAAGCTTGCTGATCGAGATTTGCCCAGATTCCGCAATGGGATAGAACTCAGATGAAAATAATTAAACTGTTAATAGGTCTAATTTATTAGTCGATAGATAAAATCTTAACGAGCTCAAATAAACTTGTGTATAGTATTTATATTAAAAATATATTAAACGTACACTTCAATATATTAATAATGATTATATTAAAGCTAAAGCTTGGTGATTGAGATAACAGCTACAAATTAAATTTACAGAAATCAAACCTTGGAAGTCAATTGAATGAGTACAGAGGCAATGAAGAACACCAGAAACTATTGAACGGAATTAGATGAGGGGCTAATGGTGATGAGAACAGAAATGGTCTCAACATTACGTTAATTATTGGAAGATGCCGACATTCCTTAAGAACTGCTGCCACGCTGGAGAACAATTTACTAATGAATGACTCCAGTTATAACGTCATTTGGAACAGTTGGCATGCGGTTAGTCAGTGAAGGGGGAGAGAGAGGAATGCTTTATTTTGAAGCGTAGCTGCCTAAATGTTGGATCGCTGTATGCACACCATGATTATTAATCCTTAGAAGGCATAATTATAATAAAATTTTATTATAACTTTGATATAAAGGAATTAACAATAACTGTTTAATTAATAGGCATACAAATTATTGGGCACACATTTAGATGCTGTAAAACTTTTAGATACTTGGAGTTTCTAATAACGGAAGAAATCATTATATAAAATCGGAGATCAAAAACAGTATTTATAAGGCCAATTGTGATGGATGGAAGAGATTGTTGGGTTTTGACTAAAGATAATGTACAGAGGATTCGGTATTCAAAGTCCTTAGTCTATGGTCCGTTGAATAATCACGGAAATTAGAGAATCAGATCAAACATAGAACTGGAACAGCTGTTTATTGAACAAAACATCGTTTCTATGATCAAATTGGGAAGATTGCGGTGGCTTGGACTCGTAAAAAGGCTACCGGATGACAGACTCTCAAAATAGATGATGTACGGCTGTCCGAGATAGAGATTGAAAGGGAGAACAAAGCAGAGGTGGCTGGAAAACGTCCAGGATGACTTATGAAGACTGGGAGTGATTGGTTGGAGGAGGAAGGTGGATGATAGGGTTGGCTGTCGATTTTTCGAGAAGCCAACGCCCGCCTAAGACAATATATTAATAATATTTTGGTTACAGGCCAGCTAAGGACCACGTTTAAGCCACCAAGTTAACTTTACGCTTTCTCCAATACTCCTTCATCTGTTTACTTTTCTCTTTTCTCTCTTCGGCTGCCCATTTTCTCCCCTGTCTTTATGGAGCTGTTTGGTCTTGGAAACCTTCGCACTCTTTAATTTTGTGTCAATAGTTTGTTCTTTATTTAACTTCAATTTCTTCTTTATTTAAGCCAATGCTTCTTGAATTTCCATGTACCTTAAGAAGCCAATCTTTCAAAATATTGCATAATTATTCTTGTTAATCTGCTTGAACTCATTCTTTGTAAGTGTCCATAGAACATTAGTCTCTTTTTCCTAATTTCATCTTTTATTTTTTCTACATGTTTGTATACTTCTGTGTTACTTCTTTCCCAATATCTTCCTCACAATCTTTCTTTCCTTTTTCCTGATTTTTTTATTTTCTTTTATTGTCCTTAAAATTGGTGTTTCAGCTGCATGTATACATCCAGGCCGAATTACTTTCTTGTTATGGCGAATAATAATAATTACATTTACAATAAAATAGTACGAATCAAATTTAGTAACAGCAAATGTGTCCTTGCGGTCTTGGTACTTCCCCTCTTTTGTACTCTCATATTTTGACCCAACCCCAGGAATACGCGCGTCCATCCGCTAATGTTTTCTAAATATTCTTTTTTGCACCAAGAAGAAAACAAGAAGGAGAAGATCAAATTCAAGCCTCCAAAAGAGTGATATTGTTCATTTTTACAAACTAAAAACAGTATCAAATGCTGTTTGCAATAATTGTATTTTAGCTTTTAAGTAATTTTTCGATTTTCATAGAACTAGTTTTTAAGTATGATTTGTATAGCTTCTCGTTTAGTTGTTGTAATTTCTTTTCTTTGTTTTGAGTTTCTTGAAAAGCTGTGAAAGAAAAAAAAAACCAGTGTGATAAAACATATCATGTTTATTTAAAAAAAAAAAATTATTGTAATTTCTAATTTATTTTTCTAAACCCATAGGCTATACCAATTAACATATACCCCTTTTTAAACATGTATGTAATATAGACATGGCAATTATAAAGGCAGATTTGATTATTGCAAAGCAGTCATGTCTGTGAGTTACGCACGCCCTTGTCGGTCTAGGAGACGCGTTTATCTGTGAAGGTTAAAAATGTTTCCATATATATAAGTATACATATATATATATAGGGGAATATAGATTTTTTTAAATATTATTTACTGATCAAAAACGGAATACATATAGGGTTCTAATGCTGATACCTGATTTTTATCAACCGCCAATAAATCCAACCCTCATTTTTATTGCCTACTACAAGTATGTTTTTCATAAGGTAAAGTTCTATGTTTTTATTACATTATAAATTTTATAAACGTCGGTTTGCTGTGAATTAATAAACTTTCTTTCGGATTTCCATTAAATATAACCAGAAACTGAGAAATGTATTAAGGAAAGTAATTAAATAAGGGCTTTCCGTAAGCCCTTCATAATGGAAACGCCAACAGATTACGGGTTGGGTGTTGACATTCTGACCAAAAAATCACTATTGGGGTGTCCGTCCTACTTTGCTGAGGTTTAAGCTCATAATCCTCTTTGGGCGGTATCAGGGAAACAGGCTGGCGTACAATAGATAGACAAACCGGTTGGTTTCATACAACTAGGTTTGTCCTTACGGTTGGCAAGTTGATATTAGCTATTGCTTATTTTAATTTTTTTTTTTTGTATGTATACTGACAAGGGGACGTTTGGAGTTGTAATTCACAGATTTGAATGCCGATTTGTGTGTGGGTAGTAGTAGTCCTATGAATGGATAGATATTTGCTTTGAGCTGAGTCAGAAATGTAAAGGTTTATTAAGATCTTTGTGGATAAGTTTGTTTGTGACAAAGTAAGGAGCATTTAGGATTTTTCGAAGGATTTTGGATTGTAAGGATTGGATACGAGATGAATTGGATGGTTTAGTGGAGCCCCAAAGCTCAACTCCGTATGTCCAAATTGTTCTAATTACTGTTATGTATATGAGTCTTTTGTAATTGATTGGAAGGTTTAAACGTTTGTCAAGTAAATGTTGAAGTAGTCGAAAACGACGGGCAGTTTCTTGTCGTTTTAGTCTTGCATGTGGATTCCAAGTAAAACGTTTGTCCAAGTGAAGTCCTAGGTAGCGGATCTGTTCAGTGGGGATTAGTGGGACATCAATGAAGGATACTGTAGGTCAGAAAGTCATAGGTTTACGAAGGGTAAAGGTTATTTGATGGGATTGATTTTGATTCTCTATTTTCGACACCTTTCTGAAAGGTTGATGATATGGGATTGGAGTGTCTGGTTGATTAATTTAGAACAATTTCACTAGGTGGTCACCTGAGAATATGGAGAATAATTGGATATATGCTCAAGCCAAATTCACTTTTAAACAACATTTTTGTGGTGGCTCAGTGATGGGCTGGAAATTCATTTAATGGAACACTAAGCTGTACCTTTTAGAAAGATACAATTGGAACAATAATTCATACATAAGAGACATCCAGGACTACGTTAACTCATTTGCACCACTCACTGGGGATAACTTAATTTTGAAGCACGGCAAAGCAGGACCATATGTTGCAAGTTGTGTTAGGGAATATCTGACGGAAGTTAATATCGAAGTTATGGACTGGTCTGCTTGGAGTCTTGACATAAATCCAATTGAACTGGGACGAACAAGGGATATGTTAGATCGAGAATTTCTGTTCCTGAGACCATTAAATACCCCTTAACCGCTTTAAGAGACTAATTAGAAATTATTGGCGATGTCATAAGAATTTTAATCTAAGAGCAGAATCATGTGGATGGAAGTGGCTGCAAGCGGAGGAAATATACTTAACTGGTAACATGGTCAAAACAACAAGAAGTCATAAATTTCTATATTTTTGAAAGTTGTTAACATTTTCAATAAAACCATTAAATCATTTTTTTTTTCTGTTTATTTTTTTTAGAAAATAAATTTAGGTAATTGAGGCATGTAAATGGGAAAGGCTGTAAGTGCCAAAGATAAGATAACAACAGTTTAAATTGGAAAATGAATAAGTTTCATCGCCAATGTAATGGAAACAGTGGTACGTACCTTCCTTGGTACCAAGCCCTTTGTGATAGGTACGTACCACAGTTACCATTACATTGGTGGTGGGACTTATTCATTTTCCAATTAGAATTTTTTTATTTTATTTTTGGCACGTACAGCCTTTTCCATTGCATGCCTCAATTGTTATAGGAAATTTGAAAATCGTTTGAGATAAATTTCAACAAATCAATATTTTCTAGGTATACTTTTTTTTGTAACTCATTGTGAGTATAATAATTGAAGCAAACTCCACAACCATTCAACTTGCCACACAACTTGCCTCTCATTCCATTCCAGAAAACCCTCTGAGGCGCCTGAAAAGAAGATGACCTCGAGGCCTTCCAATATAGTACTTCATTATATTGAACTATCAATGGGTAGTTGCTTTAAAAACAACTGACGTGTCATTTTTATCATTACCATCATATTTACTTGATGTTTTGTATGTTTATATTGTAAATACAATTGTAAATTTCAATAAAAATAAATAAATTTAAAAAAGAAAACAATCAAAAATAAGTAGACCTCGTAACCCATTGCAGCTATTTTTTGTGATTATCTAAATAAAAAATTTCAAAATTATTAATTCACGTACTTTTCTTTGGAAATGAGTAGTCGGAGCAAATTACAGATTTTTGTTTTCGTTTATCGTATTCTTTTTTTAGTCGTAACTATTTTTTCTATATCTATGAACAAATTTCATATATGATTTTTTTTTTTTTTTTAATTATTTTAATTCTGTTGATTTTTTTGTTTCTTGTATTTATTGTTTGGATGTGAAGATTGGACTGAATTTATATTAAACATTGGTTTTAAATGTACTAGATATTTTAACTGCAAACAAAGAAAAAATGTTAAAAATTATTTGGATTTGCAAAATCTGAAAACATAGAAAATGTTAGCAGTCACGATCTCCATACTCAAAATGTCTGAACTACTGGGTACTGAAAAGTGGCGCTGAGCGGCGACTGTGAGAACTATTTGCACCAACTAGTCACTTAAAACTGAAAATATTGTGGAATCATTTGAATATTTGCGCTGACAAGAATATCATAAATTTATAAATTATATTAAAAATAATTTGGTGTCAAAACAGTATCCAATGAACCTTATGAATTAAAAATTCTTGGACCTTTATAGATTTTTTTTTATTTAGATTATAATATGTTAAAAATTGATCCAGTAGGGAACGATAAATTTTGAAAAAAAAAAATATAAAGGTCCTAGAATTTTTAATTCATAAGGTATATATATATATATATATATATATATATATATATATATATATATATATATATATATATATATATATATATATATATATATATATATATATATGTACTTAAAATTTATGTTTTTATTTACTTTTTGTTTTATTTTTGATTACAAATTAAAAAAAAAAAAAAAAAAAATGTTTTCCAAATTTTAATGTACAATGAAGTGGAATACAGAATTTGTTTATGTCACTATAGTCACATTTTTAAATGTGCTATTTTTTAATGTTTATGTCAGAATAATATAAATTTGAATATTTGGAATGTTTGAAATATTGTATTGTAATATTTATAATTTTATAATCAATGCACATATAGTTTTAGCTACAAAAAGGTTGTAGTTATATTTAATTATTTGCAAATAATGTAAATAATTTTATTTATTATTTCAGGAGATGAACTGTAAAAATTGTTAAAGCTGAATGTCACTTGGAAATAATTCTGTAATGGTAAAAAAATGAAATAATACAAGATTTTGTGTTGAGGTTTATTATGTTTTTTCTCCTTAAAATTCTTAAATTTTAGGTGATGCTATTTACAAATCAATACAATAATAGTTTAACAAATAACTATGACATAATTTTAGTTGGTTTTATTTTTATTTCAGCTAATATTTTTGTAATATTTATCATTTATCTTTTAATATTTATCTACCTTTTTTTGGAATTTTATACATGTAAAAATGTATATGATGGCCATAAACACTATGACTATAAAGTTTTTGCTTTAAAGCAATTCAAAAAACATAATGGATCAAAATTTAAATTAAGAATATTTTTATAAATATGTAGTGTTGATATATAAAGAAATAAAAGCTTAAAGTTATGTTACTTTGTTGAGAAACGACTTTAATACATAACCAGAAAAGTGTTAATAGTTTGTAAAATATGAGGTTTTCAGTTATATTTGTAGATTAATTCAATTTTTTTAAAGTAAAAAAAAATTCTAAATCCACAATTATTTTGTGCTTCAGTTTTGTTTAATTACAATAATTAATAAAATATAAATAAATTAGTACATGAACGTATTAGGAGCAGTATAATAAATGAAAAAAAGAAAAAAAATTGTAATGCGAATTCAACATTATGAGTTTAAAATGTTAGTAGAACTGATTGTAGTTCCAAATGCATGCAACAGATAGCGCCAAAGTCTCCAAATATGTACATTACTTAGCACTCAAAATACTAAAGTGAACTCATATTATTATTTATTAATATTCAGTTAATTATTTAGTTTATTGTCATTCGGAATCTTAAAATAATTTATGATAATCCGGTACCATTGTCAGGTTTAAATTTAATTCATTGGTTCCCAAATTAGAATATGTCTCGCGAATTAAAAAAAAAAAAAAAAATCGAATCAAATCAGCAACATATTAGGTACCAAGATAATTATTAATAGCTTTATTTGTGAAATAAAGAACACTAAGGAATTTTTTTTTTTTGAAGAAATATAGGTTTTAAAGATTGATTATGAAAAAAACAGATGGTTTGGTGGGACTCTGAAGTTCAACTCTCTAGGAACAAATTGGCTGATTAAAGGTAATTTTTTTTTTAATGATTCCAATGATGTTACGAAGATTCAAGAAATAAATTTTGAATTAATCTTAAAAAAAAAATTGTGTCTACGTCCCAGTGATGATTTTAAGTGCACAGAAGAAGTTTCAGTCATCGGGTATTTGTGACTTAGGATAAAATTTCATAGAATGTTCAATTTTTTTTATTCTTTAGTTTAAACATGATTACTGACGTTCCATGATGTGTGAAGAGTTCGGGAAAAGGTTATGGGATATAAGGTGTATTCACTATTGTATCCCCCCAATCAAAAGTTTATGACCACTCCGAGCTGTTAAATTGTAAAGCTAAATATCTTTGTTTATTTCTATATTATCAAGCATTACGTATGTAAATATAATATTGAAAAATATGTAAATATTGGTTATGGAACAATAAAATGATTCGTTTTTTTCGGGCAATATTCTGCAGCATTTTAATAAATGCTGGATGGCTATGGATGGCTCTATGGCTTGTAGTTCGTTTTGTATTTCACAGAGAGTAAACGGTTAAACACTATATTTATTATTCGATTTTATCGCTTTTTTCTTACGGCGGAATAAAGCAGATAACTGTCTGATTTTTAAATATTTTATATCTTTATTTCACCGGTTAACTCGTGTATTTTTTTTTGTACCAATTGTGCACCTGTATCTTACAGGTAACTTAACACTATATTATAAGATGGTTTTAAATTAAAAATTAGTACGCAGTAATTCATTTCAACAGTCAGTTATTTATTGATCAATAGTTATAAAAATCGGTCTAATCTCTGATACTAGGCATGCTCTAATTTAGATGAAGTTCCTAGATATTTTTAGAATTGCAGAACTTCATGGATAGTTAATAACAATGTATGGAAAGCTTCTTGATCTTTTGTAGCACGACTAACGAAGTTCAACTTGTAGTTACAGTGATAATATTTTCAGTAGCTTTAAAAGTTGTATAAATCAAAGTCAAAAATTTCTGTTTTTTATTTATTCGATGAAGTTAATTTTTCGTTATAAAATTCCTCCTTTGATTCATCCAAAAAAAAAAAAAAAAAAAAAAAAAAAAAAAAAAAACCTAGGTTTGCTACTGAAAAAAGGTTTGCTACTGAAAAAAAGAAAAGATTGCTCAGAAATTGTGATAACGATTTATTAAAAAGTTCTATCTCTCCTTTTTATAAACTTGTACACTAGCCCTGTAAAAAGAGCTATTTTGATCTATTGATGTACCGATCTCACCGAGCCGGCTTATTTGTGACTTAAGCATACTTGTTCGTTAAGCAGTAAACTCCCGTTTATCAAAGATTTGGGTAGTGCAGCGATCATCTCAATCTTTTTTTAGTAATTTGATTCCAGCGATGGTCCGAAAAATGACATATATATAACAAATTTTCTAAGAATTTTTACTTATGATAAAAGGTCTAACAATAAAAGTGTAAGTTAACGAACATAGTAGGGGATTACTTATTTTTCCTTTAAGGGCTTTGCAAGATTCACTTTAACGTTTAATTATAGACTTAATTACTTAACTTAATCAATAGATGAGAATAAAAACATAATCAGACAGTCAATCAGATCTATCCGCGGATAATCGAGAGTTAACAGCAATTCATTCTGGCTGAATCATACTTGAATTATTAAACGATCTGAATTCATCTACCGTGCCTTCTTAGATCAAGTTGAACAGTTTCATGAGACATTATCAAAATTAACAGTTATTTGCATTAAAAATGCACGTTGGACTCCATCTGGAGAAACGACTTAATAGGATTCTTATCACTCGACAAAAGACAAGAAACTGCTCGTCGTGTTTAACTACTCTAACATTATTAGACATGTGTTCAAAACCCCCAATAGATCACAAAAGACTTATTTACATGACAATAAATAGAAGCATTTGGACATACGGAGTTGAGCTTTGGGGCTCCAATAAACCTTCTGGGATCCAATCCTTACTATCTAAAATTTTTTGTAAAATCCTTAGTGCACCTTATTAGACCACATAATAAACTTATCCATAAAGATCTTAACGTTGCATATGTTGCTGATTTGGCAACAACAAAATACCTGTCCTTTCATACTAAACTCCATACCCACTAAAATCCTCAAGTTTCCCATCTTGCTTTACACTCAGTTCCCAATAATCCTCCAAGGCGGCTGAAAATAAGATATCTGAGAGACCTATTGCAGATTTTTTATGGAAGTGTTACTAGTGAGTGGTTCTTTACATGTTATTAACAAGTTATTGTAATAATTTCCTCATTTATACTATATTTGTATATATGTATAACGTTGTAATAAGTGTCAAAACGAAATCTGTTATGACACATTTGTAATACGTTACATTTTAAAGCATAAATGTAACTTATCAGACATACAATCAAAGCCATCAATTCTTTACGATTTACTCACGTAATAACGTTTTCGTTGAAGTTGACACGCGTTTTATTAGCAATGACGATTACTTTCTTGTTGAACAAATGATTTCACAGCTTAATTCAACTCTCAAACAATGAATCCAGAATTAGAGGATTAAAATCGGCTCGAACAAATCCCAGCTAATCAGCTTCCCTTTTGACAAAACCCATCAGGCCATTGTGCCTTTAAATAATCCATAGCTTATTACTTAAGATTTATTACTAAAATTATCAATTGGGGCAATGGTGTTATGAGCTTTTAATTATTGTTGGAAGGGGGAGGGTAAAAATAAATATATATACTCATAAAACAACACAATTGTATAATGAGAAAATTGCTATAAATTTATCATGATTTTTTTTTTAATAGATAACTGTTTTTATTAAATAATTATTACTATCTGGATATTAATGAATATATTCAGCTATCATGTGAAATAAAAATTAATATAAAAACTCCTAACTATACACGTTATGAAAAAAAAAATCTGATACCCCTGCAGTCTTGGGTTCAAGGACTTAGGTAAGGATTAGTTTTTATTCTCAACTCGAAGGATTTTGGATTGTAAGGATTCGATACGAGATGAATTGGATGGTTCAGTTCAAGCTCAACTCCGTACGTCCGGTCTAATAACAGTCATGTAAATAAGTCTTTTGTAATGAATTGTGACGTTTGATCTTTTGTCTAGTAAATGTTAAAGTAGTCTGTAACGACGAGCAGTTTCTTGACGGTTTATTGTTATTAAATTTATAAAAATAAAATAATTGTTAATCAATATTTATTTTACCTAGACAACTGTTAGTGATTTTCAGGAATAGTTGCTTTTGCACGAAACCCTCCTAACAGTCTCAGCTATACTAGTCGACTTACGTCATCGTAGCACCTTCAACCAACCATGTTTCACCATTCCTAGGAACCTGCCTTTTGTTAAGATATAATCTATTCAAGCGATAAACTAGACGAAAACTTTCACTAGATCCGTTCGTTAAGTTTTTGACGTATGCCGTCTGGAAAAAGTCAGGCTTCTCAACGTGTACTATTTTGAGTCTACGAATTTCGACGGTGTTCCGAATAAATTAGGTTTCTGGTCTGGCTGGGTTTTGGCCGAGAATCAACAATGAGCAGAGTTGCCTTTTACTAAAAATATCTTTCCGAACATCTCGGATTATATTTAACATTTGCCACTGCTAACTCTTCCTGCTTTCCCAGAGCAATACCCGCACGCTTTAGTTAAATTGAAAACTCTATAGAATTAAAACAAATACCTTTTTATACAAATTTATACTATAGATACACCCAACATTATGATTTTTAAACCACGAATAAAACTAGGGAATCAAATCAGTGATTTGTCGCTACTAAAATTCTTCGATTCTCGGTAAAAAAAGAAATTCTCATAACAAAAAATAATCTATATTAGAACACTTATATATTAAGTTTTAGGTTGTATTACATAAATTTATGAAAGTTAGTTGTGATAAGGCTAACTATATAATATTTAATTAATTATTATTTATTTCCCTGTTAATAACGAACGATGGAATTTTAGATTATTTTTTTTTCAAATTTCCTTCAGTCCATGTTTATCATTCGTTTCGTTGTTTACAAGTATTACAAGCAGTCATTCAAGCCAGAGGGGGTAATATGACTTATTAAATATAAATTAAAAATTTAAAAATTAAAACTGTAAAAAAATGAAAATTTTAAAAAGGAAGTTTTCTAACATTATTGTTTACTAAATGAAATATTGTAATTTATTTTAATAAAAACGGTTTATGTCTAGTTTAGGAATGATTATCATAGACTTCAGAACCTTTCTTAATTACGAAAAAAAAATACATTTTTATAAAATTAAAATATTTTAAAGTGTTGTGATACTTTTGACGGGAAGTTTAGTTACCTTTATCTAATATTACTACAATTTCTGTGAGTAATCACTTATCATCCTACACATGTTTCGTTAATTATTTCATTTATTCTGGCCAAATCACCTTCTTTCATAACTAGTCCAGTAAAATAAGGCCCCAAAAGGCCGTTTTCAAGAAAAAACTGCGGAACTTTTATTCTCTACGGATCTTTATGTTTTTTGGGGTGCTGAATCCGAATCTGAAGTTTGCTACCACGGCAACCATCGGCTTCATATTCAAAATCGTAAAAAACCGTTATTCTTGTTTTTTTATCGATAACACGATAACGAAGCTTTTTTTGAAGAAAGTCTTACAGAATATGTAAATTATGACATGTACAGTAGACTGGTGTGTGGATATTTCACGGTATTAATTATAAGTTACATATATAGGATCTAATAGTAAATTTAACCAGCTTTTAGATAAAAATATTATATTTTGGATCGGATTAATGGTTTTGGAGTTATAGCATATAATGTGCCAAAAAAACATGTATTTTACAAAAACGATAGCTTGTGTATTTCAAGAATTTTGATAAAAATTTCATATATAAGATCTAATTGTAAATTTAACCACCTTTCACATTGAAAAAGAACATTTTCAATCGGACAAATACTTTTGGAGTTATAATGATAAATGTGCCGAAAACCATGGATTTAAGAACAGTACGGGTTTTTAGGCGTCTGGGATATTATATTATATAGGATATTATAACTCCAAAAGTATTTGTCCGATTCAAAATGTTTTTTTTTTTTTCAATCTGAAAGGTAGTTAAATATACAATTAGATCCCATATATGAAATTTTTATCAAAATTCTTAAAATACACAAGCTATCACGCTGAAAATCACTTACTTTTGTAAAATACATGTTTTTTTAGGCACATTATTCGCTATAACTCCAAAACCGTTAGTCCGATCCAAAATTTATTATTTTTATCTAAAAGCTGGTTGAATTTACTATTAGATCCTATATATTTAACTTATAATTAACACCGTGAAATACCCACACCAGTCTACTAAACATGTCATAATTTACATATTTTGCCAAAACATACACATTTAGAGTGCTAGCTTGGGTGGTTTGCAGGATTTAATTTATAATTTACATATATAGCATCTGATAGCGAATTAAATCAGCTTTGAGATAGAAAAAAGAAATTTGGAATCGGACAAATAGTTTCAGAGTTATAGACAAAAGAGTACGACAAACGTGTTTTCGCGGAGCTGTGGGACTGACGGCAAGTCGGCCAATTTCTCCATTTTTTCCCAATAACGTAACTTCGCGAAAAATGGTCCGCTTTCGGATTTCTTTTTTCATTATGTAGGTATTAGGTCTAGCTACAATTAATATTTGAAGACTCTTCAAAAAAAGCTTCGTTATCGTGTTATAGATAAAAAAACAAAAATAACGGTTTTTTCTTTGCGATTTTGAATATGAAGCCGATGGTTGCCGTGGTAGCAACGGATTCAGCACCTCAAGAAACATAAAGGCCCGTTGAGAATAAAAGTTCCGCAGTTTTTTCTTCGGCAAACCCTTATTTTAATAGACTAAACCTTTGGCTCAGAAACAGTAACACCTTAAGTACAAAATTTTTTTTTCGTAACAAAGAAAGTTTTTGAAGTCTATAATAAACATTCCTAAACTAGACATAAACAATTTTTATTAAAATAAATTACAATATTTCTTCCAATAAACAAAAAAAGTTAGAAAACTTTTTTTAAATTTTTATTTTTTACAATTTTAACTTTTAAATTTTAAATTTATATTTAATACATATTACCCCCTCTGGCTTGAATGACTGCTTCCACTAGTCTTGGTATACTTTTAAATAATGAAACGAATGATAAACATGGACTGAAGGAAATTTGAAAAAAATAATCTAAAATTACATAGTTTGTTATGAACTGGGATAAACATTGATGTGTCTAATCCTTAATGTCTCACGTTTAATAAATAATATTAACATGAATATCAACCAAGTATGGATTAAGGTAAATACCAGGAAAATCTCGAGAGTTATTTGATAAGTTGTTATTTATTTAAAAACAAATATAATAATATTAGATAAAGGTAACTATTTAATTCATCCTAGACTAGAACAGAACTGACTAGAGAGTAAATATAATTTTATATTTTTTGGAGGCTCTTATTCCTAAGCCTTCGCTCAACGCCTTGTAAGTGAAACGTCCAAATTTTTCAGGAAAGCGAACGCTTGATGGTACTGTATCTATTTAGAGTGGACTGAAAGAAAACAGGGAACTGACACTCAAGGCTAAATAGGTGGCAGGGAAATAGGTGCATGCAAAATTAAAAATGAGTGATGATGGCATCTACGCAGACCCCATGTTATCTCCGAAGGGGTAATTACAAATAAGATAATAAAAAAAAATCTTCATTCTGAGATTTTAAAAAATCCCGTAAGAATAACAAAAAAGTTAATAAAACGATGCCATTGCCTTCCTGCATTTATTTCCTTAATGCAACATCTTTATTTCTTTTCTTTTCTTTTTTTTTTTTTAGTTTTATAACTGCTCATTTAATTAACCCTATAAATTTACATTGCAATACATAATTTGACTTATTTCTGTGGTTTTTACACATGGTCATTAATATACTATAACGCTTTATATAATGACTTATTTACATTAAATTAATTTGACCCATTTGAACATATAGAGTTGAACCTCGGTACTCCACTAAACCTTCCAGTTCTTCTCGTATCCCATCCCTACAGCCAGAAATTCTTCTTAAAATCCTCAAAGGTGTTTAGTTTACCACAAATAAACTTATTTATAATTATATAAATTATCTACATATCGCAGAATTGACCTAGACCATATACCTATTTTCCGGACTGTCTACAGCTGATTTTTATTTAAATTTTTCGGTAGTATTTTGAAGGTAAATTTTTAAATATTAAGTATATGATTGGTTAGCTTAACTCTCCCCTCATTACATAGGCATTACGCAATCAATAAAATCTAATTAAATTTTTAAAAAATTGGATTTGGTTAATATTTTTAAATTACGGTTTATACACTGAATTTAACACGTTCTTTAACATAACACAATGGTAATTTATATGAATGAAAAAAAATCTCTTTCCAACAAGCGAAAACTCCAAAAACTGACATGATACAAAGACTCGAAATGATACGTTAATTTATGCTCACAGAATTTCAACTCTCCTCGGGCAGTTAGCTTAACTGCTAATAGAAAAAAACCTCTTTGTTTTCGATAAATTACAGTATCAATCCTCAATCTCAGAACTCTTAAGTTTCTCATGTATTCCTGTAGTGCAAGACTAAAGCGACAAGAAACTGCTTGTCGTTACAGATTACTTCAACATATACTAGACAAAAGATCAAAGCTCCCAATTCATTACAAAAGACTTATTTACATGACTGTGATTGGACCTATTTGGACGTACGGAATTGAGCTTTGGGGCTTTACTAAACCATTTCAAAATCTTTCGAAAAATTCTAAATGCACCTTACTCTGTCACCAATAAACTTATCCATAAAGACCTTAATGTTCCATATGTTGCTGAGTTAGCCCAAACCAGATACCTATCCTTTCATATTAAGCTCCATTACCACTCAAATCCATTAGTTTTTTAACTTGCTTCCCACTCCATTCCTGATAATTCTCCGATGCGTCTGAAAAGGAGATGGCCTAGAGATCTTCTTCTGTAGAATTTTTATTGAAGTGCTACTGATGGGTAGTTCTTTTCAAGTTTTGACATGTTTTTGCTATCGATATCAACACATTTACTTGATGTATATATTTGTATAGTTGTTAATTTCAATAAATTGATATCAAAACAAAAAAAAAAATTCCTGTAGTGAAGTTCTGTTGGTCTTAATCCTTTTAGATTATAAGTACAAAAAAACCAAATGAACTTGCCCCCTAACAATCTTATGCTTTTTACTTTTTCTGATATTGCGTAAAATATCTTACACGATCCCACAAGAATTGTGTTCTGATACCTTGACGTGATTAAAAATGGCTTCTACGATGAAAAAAGAAAAAAAAACTGATTCCTATTATGGCCTAGTGCCTAAGCAGATTGAACATAGATAAAGGATTACTCTTAGTTCTGTTGAAAATCTATTATGCCCACAATCCTATTACAATTTAATCTTGAAAATAGGTGATAGGATAATTGTTTAATAAAGTGATTGGTGCATTACTTTCGTCCAACAATTGAATGTGTACACCAAAGAAGAGCCTATATCACGATTTTCTAGAAAACCCAGTTATTTGTGAAATAAAGGCCTATGCCATGTGTTGTACGTAATGACATGGCTTTAAATAATAGTGAATGCTTCTACAGTTCAAAAGAATCTAGCCTATGTCACAATTGCTGCTTTTTATTAATAACACTTAGGTATAGTTCTTTGAAGCTCTTGTAAAATTAAGAAACCTTGACATAAGCCCATCTTCCGGAAACACATTCGATTTCATATAAAAAATGTTTAACTATCAATAACTTTCTGTTATAGTGCTGAAAATTACTAAAACAAATATTGCCCACCTGTAATCTTGAAAATACTAGTTTTCTAAGAAATATTATCTGATATATCAGTTTTCCAAATAAACCCGAGATTTCTGCCAGTACTGTTCAATATTTGACTATTATTATAATAATTCTATTTAAGGATGTGTTGATTCTCTATCGATTCTTGAGAAAAAAATCGGTATCGAGAATCGAACATTCAAACTCGATTACAAGGAACCGATAGACAATTCTACTCCGCAATGACCAAAAGATTCTGTTTTTTTATTTTTTAAAAATACCATCAATGCTTAGTACACAATTGAAAACAAATTTCTTTTCAAATCAAGCATTCTTACTTCAATCTTTAATGATATGTATTTAATTACCGAAAAAAAAGAAGTTTAATTTCAATTTAGAAGCTATATCCATAAATAAAGCAATAGATAATACGGTTGATTATAACCGGCCACGGAGGATTATCAGGAAAGGAGTGGGAAGCAAGTTGAGAAACTAATGGATTTGAGTGGTTATGGAGCTAATTATGGAAGGATAAGTATCTGGTTTGGCCTAACTGAGCAACGTATGGAACATTAAGGTCTTTATGCATAAGTTTATTGGTGACAAAGTAAGTTTATTGGATTGTAAGGATTGGATACGAGATGAATTGGGTGGTTTAGTGGAGCCCTAAAGCTCAATTCCATACGTCCAAATAGGTCTAATCACAGTCTTGTAAATAAGTCTTTTGTAATGAATTGGGAGCTTTGATCGTTTGTCTAGTAATTGTTGAAGTAGTCTGTAAACAAAATTTAAAAGAATTAATAACAAGACATGAAATACAAAATTGTTAAAAGGCTAAAAAATAATTATTGTTATAAATGGTTCTTGGTTGGTAATATGTGAAGCCATAAGGATAAACAATAGTTGGACATTTTACAGTGGACTTAAAGTGGTATAGTGCAGTCTATTATATGAAAGTAGTCGGAAACGACGAGCACTTTCTTGTCTTTTAAGTCTGGTATGTGTGTTTTAGAGTTAATACTTAAATTCAGTTGTGATTCAAGGTTTTAAATAAACAATTTCAGATACAAAAACAAAACATGTATACAAATACAAATTATTTTTAAACTATTCTGTAGACACAGGAATTATAATATACATATATGTTAGTTATATCGTTTAAAGATATAAGATAAAATCATGCATACTGAAAAAAAATTAATAAGTAGTGTAAGTAGATAATTTTCCCGTGTCAGTTGAAAGGCCCCAGAAATATAGTTAAATCTTTACAAGACAAGAAACTGCTCGTTACAGACTACTTCAACATTTACTAGACGAACGATCAAAGCTCCCAATCCATTACGAAAGACTTATTTATATGACTGTCATTAGACCTATCTGGACGTACGGAGTTGAGCTTTGGGGCTCTAATAAACCACCCAATTCTTCTCATATCCAATCCTTACAATCCAAAATCCTCCGAAAAATCCGCAACGCTTCTTATTTTGTCACTAATAAACTTATCCATAAAGATCTGAATGTTCTATATGTTGCTGATTTAGCCCAAACCAGATTCCTATCCTTTCATAGTAAGCTCTATAACCACTCAAATCCACTAGTTTCTGAATCCTATCCATCCTTGATAATCCTCCGAGGCGTCTGAAAAGAAGATGTCCTCTTTTCAGACGCCTCGGTAGAGATCTTCTAGTATAGAATTGCTACTGACGAGTGGTTCTTTTCAAGGTTTGAAATGTTATTGTAATCATTATCAACATAATTAGTGGTATAACTCCTCATTTATTCTAATTTTTCATCTACATGTTTCAGGTTCCTTTTCCCATCTTCAGGATTCTAAAACACTTACACACTACTTTACATTAATGAATGCTATAAATTTACATTAAAATCAATAATTTATTTTGTTTCTTTGATTTTGACTCATTTTTATTAATAAAAAAGGGACTTTACCACCTTAAGGACACTGTAAGTCTATCTATTGTTTACCCTCATGGCTTCACACGTCACCAACCAAGAACCATTTCTATCAATGATTATTTTTTTAACCTATTAACAATTTGTATTTCCTATGTATTGGTACTAATATTTATTTTATATTTAATTCTTTTAAATTTTATTTTCGTATTAATAATTAGGAAGTACGAAATTGTCACCAATGGAATTTTGGACTATCGATTTTCGGAACCAATTAGGATTTGATTAATTCGGGAATCGACGCATTTCAAAAATATATTATTTAAAAATGATGTAGAATGTTTTAAATGAATACAAATAAATAAGGAACTGCATAACTTAGAAGCTCTGCTTCGTTAGGGATAAGTGCGTTGCTTTCGGCCGCCAGTTGAGATAAAAAGCAGAGGGAAGAATGGATTTGCCCTGGGCTCTTGAATTAATAAATTCAAAGAGATAACCGTGACGGGTTGGCTCCATTGAAGTGCTCCTCCTTCTAAACTAGCTCCAGTGGATAGAGTCGGTCGGTAATTGGACAAAAACGATTCTATAAATACAGTACGCCGTTCGGTAAAAGTAAACTCCCGTTTATACGGCGCTTCCTTGCCATTCGAGCCATAGTATGGATTATTTTTAAACAAAGAGAGGGGATTCCAGACACAGAGGATCTACTTATTTGCAACTGATGAAGTCTTCATATCATGGACATGAAAGAAACAAAAAACTTAGAGAGATGAATTTATCATATCCTATTCATATTTAAAATCCTCATACCCCTTTATAATGTCACAAACAAACTTATCCATAAAGATTTTAATGTTCCATATGTTGCTGATTGGGCCCAAAATAGATAGCTATCATTCATTGTATATTCCACACCAACTCGAATCCACTAGTCTCCCAACTTGCTTCACACTCCATTCTCGATAATCCTCCGAGGCGTCTGAAAAGAAGATAGTCATGGGACCTTCTAATGTACATATATGTCATTGCAATAATGTTCCTCAAATTTACGTTTTGTATATAATTTATACAGTTGTAAATATGAATAAATAATTTAAAAAACAGAAAACCTCTAAAACTCGAAATAAAAAATTAAATAAATAATAAAACAGCCACTTATAATTCAGCCTGTATTAATCAAATTATCCATTGCTCAATAAAATATCTCATTTCCTAGAAGTTCGATTTATCAAGAATTTTCT
This sequence comes from Euschistus heros, assembly GCA_003667255.2. NCBI lineage: Eukaryota > Metazoa > Arthropoda > Insecta > Hemiptera > Pentatomidae > Euschistus > Euschistus heros. The sequence goes on along the minus strand of RCWM02000050.1, from coordinate 2,469,314 downwards.
ATATATTTTTATAACACGAGACAAAGCTGATACGACTGTATCGGGATCGAACCTATTGTTCCTAAGGGTTATCTATGTTTTCTAATGATTTCTGAAGAATCTAATGCATTTTTAGAAAATAATAGAACAGAAAAATAATTTTAGCCTATTAAAGTCCCTTAAGTCACTTAAGAATATGAAATAAGTTTTGAAATAAATACATTTACATCTGGTCAGAGACATAATAAAACTAACAAATTAAAGAAAAATATTAATAAAATAATGATAATATATACATATATGGTTAAATATACAGAAAGAATAATAAGAGATCATTTGACAACAATAAATGAGATAAAATAAAAATATTTTTTTTTTTTGTACAATGAGTTGTATGTAAAAGCCGTGCATTACTTCCGTTGGAGTTCAAGTGACATTCACAATATTCTAGGAACGTTTGTACATGTAAGTACATGTTTTCTTTTTTTTTATCTTAAATATTTTTCTCTTTTTCGCAAATCGTCCGGTGTGTAACGCAGTGTTTTTTTTTTTTTATAGAAAAATAAAAGAAACGTCACCAATTTACTTTAAATACAATAGCTCAGATAGTTAATTGTGAAATTTGAAAGACAATCATGCCGAAAAAGATATCGTGTTTATGGACTTATATATATGACGAAAAAATATTTTACACGGAATTGTAAATAAAAACGTATACTAATTACTAGAATAGCAGTTTCATTTTCTTGTTTCAATCTTTATATTACATTTCAATTAAGAATAATTATTTTTGAATCATGACAAATGTCCAAAACTATGATAAAAAAAAAAATAGTTGCCTACATAAGTTCTTTATTCAGTGTTGTAGAGGTTATCGAATTTATTTTTTTGTTTCTTAATGTTAGATAATTTATTTTAAAAAAGCGTTTCTAGTCCTGGATTAATAATAAACTGTAGTGGTGAAACTATAATAAAAAATATAATTAATAAAGGCCATGTTTTCGTTTTAATTAACCTATTTTTAACTTCCTTTTTTTTTTTTTTCATTTATTGTTATTTACAACTGTACAAATAATATACATCATTAGTGTTGTATATACACCATAGTGAGTACAATGGCATGTAAATAACTTGTGAAGAACTACTCAATAGTAGCACTTCAATGAAATTCTACACTAAAAGGTCTCTAGGCCATCTTCTTTTCAGACGGCTCGGATGGTTATCGGGAATGGAGTGGGAAGCTGTGAGACTAGTGGATTGGAGTGGTTATGGAGCTTATTAATGAAGGATAGGTATCTGGTCTGGGTGAAATCAGCAACATATGGAACATTAAGATCTTTATGGATAAGTTTATTAGTGACAAAGTAAGGAGCATTGAGGACGAATTGGATGGTTTAGTGGAGCCTCAAGGCTCAGACTCAAACAGGTCTAACCACAGTCATGGAAATGAGTCTTTTGTAATTAATTGGTAGCTTTGATCGTTTGCCTAATAAATGTTGAAGTAGTCTGTAACGACTAGCAGTTTCTTGTCGTTTTAGTTTTTAAGCATAGAAATATTATATACATTTAATATATTTTTATAAACACTTTTTTTGGCATAACTTCTAAAATTTTTTAAAATGTTCACTCAACAATGTGCTACGTGCTTAGGGACATATCACATCATCAGATTAATCTTTACTAACTGCTTAATAACTAAAACTGCTTAATTTCAAACTACCCTTCTTATCAGGGTTCAAGGGTCTATTATTTTAGTAATAACGATAAATATATAAAAATAAATTAAATATATTAAATACTGCTTTACTGAAGTATTTAAATTAGATATATATTATTATTATATTATATGATCAATAAAATAGCCGACTAGTCGGCGCTTTCTGCCGACTACAAAAGTAGTCGATTAGTCGGTTTTACCAACTAGTCGTCCCATCTCTAGTATTTTTCTTTAATGAATTCCGAGTTGAAAATGTAGATTAGGTTCTATGATTTCTTTTGATAAAGATTGTTAGTTCATATTTCGGAATTTTTAATCCATCTTCCTTATCTACAGTCTCTTGGACAAATGGAAACGAGGCAATCTTTTTTCTTTTTTTTTCGAGTCCTCTTTGAAACCCTACAATCTACTTGCCGATTGTAATTGAAGAAAAAGCTTTGCATGCTGCGGAGTGCTCTATTCGAAGGAACCCTTGACTTATAGTCGGTCTTTATTCATTTCAAGAAAAACGTCCGTTCTTCTGTCTACACGCAACCCTGTAAGGGTTACTTACTAGAATATTTATACAACGTGTGCTTTTACGAGGTTATTTATCATCTTTGAACAGGGTGTATGAGTGGGATACTTGTTATATGTTAATTTGAACTATGTTATTTTATATTTTTACTCCTGTTCCAGGTGAGTCCTACTGGTACAATTCATTACGAAGCCACCGCACACCGCGCCGCTCCTTTCTATCCCGCATATTTTTCTCTGAAGCTGAAGGTGAGTAGCTCTAATTATATAAATATAATAAACATATATAATTAATCATATACATTTGGGAATTGATCAACCAACGTAGTTGGGACTACTAAGAATTATTAGGCCATAGGAAGATACTCTAAGCTTCTGTAAATACAATAATATTCGAACAACTCTAAAAGCAAATTAATCCTGATTTTTTATATGGCCTCGAAATCAACATTTAATCCTTTATTTACGTTTCATTTGGGACTTATTTTATTCTTAAATATGTCTTCAACCTGTCACTACAGCTTAAATCTATGCCTTTACGTGCGAATTATGTTGATTTATGATTTTATATTTCTATTGGTAAGTTATTATTGATAATTCAATCTATATTCATGAACTTACTTTGTGCTCCTCCGTCCACCTCTTAAATACTAGAACCCAACCCATCAACCTGTACACTCCTGCGCATCGAACTGTATCCTTCGAAAAATCCTTTATTATCCGCGCCCATCTCAATTCGATAAAACTCCACTCTAACTTCCTTTAAACGTAATTTATTTCTTTATCTACTGAATTTTCAATCTTCCGAGCAAATGTAAAACATGAATATTTATGTTATATACATGGTAATAGTAAACATAAGAGGTATCCTTTTACAAGATTTCTATTTTGTTTTGTAACTCATAATGTAATTATTAATCAATTTTTATTATTATTTATTATAATTAATTATCATAGCCAGACGATGGTCCTATGTATTGTACACATTTGATATCCTCAGGGGACAAGTTGTCCCAGAATAAAGTTCATTTTCTTCTTCTTATTCTTCTTCTTCTTAAGAAATATTAGTTTCAATAACAATATATGTGTGTATCATTTATCATTATATATATATGATAAAATAATAAATATATGTATTATTCTTTTTTTTAAAGCATTTTAATTGAATGGAACTGATTGCAACTGGAAAGTTCCTTCATAGATTCAAAGAGTGATTATTCAAGAATATATTTACAAAATTTTGTTTGCCTTCTTTTGCCTTTAACAAGAATGTTATATATTTTTTTTTTTTTTTTGTGTAGGAAGTCAGGACACCATAACTAATATGTATTTTAATCGTATAAAGTGAAAGGAACTGAAAAAATCCATCATAAATCAAAAGAGTGATTATTCTAGAATATATTTACAAATTATTGTTTGCCCCTTTCTCAATTTAACGGCATTATGATTTTTTTTTTTTTTTTTTTTTTTTTTTTTTTTTTTTTTTTTTTTTTTTTTTTTTTTTTTTTTTTTTTTTTTTTTTTTTTTTGCGTAGGAAGTCAAGACACCATAGCACCTTGTCTTTCACTTAAAAAATGTGTCTTGACTTCGGAGAAAAAATTGTAACCCCGTTAAAGACAAAATGAATCAAACAATATTTTGTAAATATATTCTAGAATAATCACGCTTTGAATCGCTAAAGGATTTTTTTAATCTCTATCATTTTAAACAAATAAAAAATATATTAGTTATGTTTTCTTGTCTTCTACCAAAAAAAAAAAAAATTATAAACCCGATAAAGACATAAAGAGTCAAACAATATTTTGTTAATATATTCTCGAATAATCACTCTTTGAATCTATGAAGGGACTCTCCAGTTGCAATTAGTTCGATTCACTTTATATTCTTTTAAAAAAGGAATTATTTATTTTTTATTATTTTTTTTTGTGAAACATTTTATTATTTTTTCTTGGGTATAGAAAAAACTTTTAAAATCGCTCTAATAAAGTTATTCATCATACATTACCAGTAGAAATATCTACCAGAATCGCCAACACTTGAGCAAATATTTATGAATATAAAATCAGAAAGATCGACTTTTTGTCTTTTTGTATAGTGATTGGTTAAAGAACAATATACGAATAAAATAAGTCCCTAATGAAAAGTAAACAACCAATAAAATTCTGTTTTCCAGGTTATATAAACAATCCTGATTAAATTCGTCATTAGATTTGCTAGAATATTATTTTATTTACTGAAGCTTAGAGTATATTTTTATGATCAAATAATTCATCATAATTTAAAAAATGATATAAAATATATATTTTTTTGTTTGTTCTTGGGCACTACAGTCCCTGCAGGATCTGGGCCTCGGCCACCATCCTTCTCCACTCCTCGCGGTCCATCGCCAGGTTCCTCCAATTTCGTATCCCCAGCCTCCGCAAATCCTCCTCCAGGTCATCTATCCATCTGCGCCTGGGTTTGCTTCTCTTCCTCTTTCCTCCTGGTGCAGCATTAAACATTATTTTTGGCAGCCTGTTGTGCTACATTCGTTTGACGTGTCCCAACCATGTAAGCCTTCCTTTCTTGATAGCACAGAGTATATTAGGCTCGCCAATAAAAGATATATCTGCCCAAAATAGGTGTGCTTTCTTAAATTTTTTTTTTTTTTTTTTTTTTGACGAGCCAGATTGCAGTTCCGAACCACAGTGCGCCGTACGATCTCTTCATAGTCTAAAAACCATCAAATCGAATGTTGCATCAGTTCGCCTTCCAGATATTGAGGTGCCTTCTCCAACCCAGCAATCCTTTATTTATGATAATTTTTGTAAATGACGATTCGTTTACTTGTTGACCGTCCCCCTAGACTCCAACCTTCCCGTAGTAGTGCTTGTGCAAAGATATTCTGTCTTGTTCGGCAATCGAATGTCTTGTGAAAAAAAATGAAAAATGATTTTACATAATAAAATGAAAGAAAAAAACAAAACAGAAGGCATGGTTGATAGGGACTCGGTTAATCGAGTCCCAGGTGTATAATTACAATATATCCTAGTTATGGTTTACTGATAAAACACTTCGCACCAAGCTCTAGTGTGAAATGAGACATTATGGGGGATCTCATTTAACTTGGCAACTTCATCGAGGTCTCTGTTGCCAGTAATTGAATTACTAGAGTAAGGGGGGGGGAGGCTCGTATGAACTGTTGACGACTTCAACAATAATTTCCAGTCCCATTGTTACGCTTCCAAACCGAATTGAACATCATATCGTTTAAATTACTTCTATGTTCAACTTGACGAATTGAGATTATGTATTCATATACATTAAATGAACTTAATATTTGGATATAACAGCCAAGATTCCTCCTATATGAAACTGTGCCTATATCTGAATAAGACAAACTGAATCTAAAGCGTATGTTATTCATTCAAAGCTAGAGATAATAAAGCTAAACATTCATAAACAAAATCTTTTATCATAGTTTTCTAAACCGGCTCTATTTGACTATTAATAGCTTTTTACCAATTTTTTTTTTTATTTGAGGGATGGGGATGGTAGGCGTTACAAAGAAAATGATGAATTTTTCTCTTTTCTTTTCTTTTTTAATATTCACTTTCTTGTTGGTCATATATTTTTTTCTTATATTCCTGAAGAAGGCTTGCATTGAGGCCGAAACGTTGGCACAATAAATTAAAATTTACATTGTAACTGTGTTCAATTCTATGACTGCGAACCCTAACTACCTACATCTTTATTATTGCCACAGTTAATAAATACCTCATCAATATTTGTTTTATTTTAGTCTTCGAAAATTTTCATTTATTTATTAATTTTTTTTGGAATCAATTATTTTTTATTGAATAAATATCACAAGCTGCCTCATTTAAGGGCAATGAGTAATATGGAAGAAAATGATACCATCCATACAATATGTGCGCTGAAACTAATAAAAAATAAAATAATGAAAAAAATATAAAATAAAATAAACATTCTTTGACAATGCAAGAAATATAATATAAAAAATTATAATATTATATAAATCAGGATAAATTGCTTCTAAAACAACACTTTTTGAATTGAAACGACCATTAAATATGTTAAATAGTAACAAGCATCCTGGGGGAACTCAAGTTGTCCCCCCACCATTGGATGGCAAGCCAGGCTCAATAAGATCCCAGCGCTGCTCTCTCAGCTGCATCACTGGTTTAATAAGTCAGTGGAGGCTGAGTAAGAGCGCTATAGCACAGCCGCTCAGTGCTTGAGTTGAGAATCTGGATTCCAGAGTTAATCAAAATTTAATCATGATTAAATATTTGCAACTACTAGGGATTGTTTCCCCAATATGAGAGACCCATAGAGATCCCAACGTTGCTCCCTCAGCTGCTTAACTTATGTAAAGAAAATCCAATAGATAGTGAAATTTAATCAAAAATGGATAATGGAAATCATCATCAGCCCAATTTATTTCAGTGAGATACATTTTTTTGAGACTGGGCTACTCAGTTATAGGAATCCGAGAACAAGTGCCTGGCTATCACAGGTGTATTTGGGAACAATTTTTCTTTCCACATAACAAGAGATATTAACGAAAGAAGATTGAATAATGTAACAATTTCATTAGGGCATCTTATTTTGATGAGATACCTTTTCAGTGTAATTATATGGCACTACACTACCATTTTTCATTCACGAGATCAATTATACCATGGACGGACCCTTCGTAAAATACCGGTTTCATCAAGTCATCGATGTAATTGCAGGAGTCAATGGTTGCTCCTTACTTTGCATATTTGATTGGAACACCTTTTCAGACAGTACTTTTATTTATTATTACGTAATACAAGGCATACCCCGACGAACTTCTTCCCTTTAACCTACTAACGTGATCACAATCAATGAAATATAAAAATTAAATAAGCGATTAAGTCAAAGTTGTTTGCTCCTTTTGAGCTCTCTCCCGATTATCTGATTTTTTTTTTATAATGCACCATAATGCTGGGTACTATAACATTTCAATAACTTGTGAACAGCTACCTATTAGTAATAGAACTTTAATAAATGTTCTACATTAGAAGGTCTCCTGGCCATTTTCTTTTCAGACGACTTTGGAGATTATCAAGAATTTCTGAGGCAAGTCATCAACATATTGGACAGTAATTAAACAACATAAAACAACATGGAAATGAACAGTAACCAGTGGAGGATTTTGGAATGTAAGGATTGGATAGGAGAAGAAATGGAACGCTTAGTGGTACCCCAAAGCTCAACTTCGCATGTCTAAATGGGTCTAATGAATGTTGGAGTAGTCGAAAACAACTTGCATTTTCTTGTCGTCTAAGTTTTGTATGTTAATTCCAAGTAAGAAGTTCCAAATAAAGTCTTCGATAGATCTGATCAACGAGGATAAGTGGAATATTACTAAAGGATACTGACAAGAAGTCGTAGAACAATAATATTAATTCTTGTTCATGAATATTATAAGGGATCGAAAAATAAAATGAGTAAAACACACATATTTATCACTTTACACGTAAGACTTTATTTATGCCCTGATTAATTTTAATTTTTTTTTATTTAAACAAAAATTCATAAAATAAATACTGTTAGTTTTTAGGTGATTTAAAAAAAAAAAAAAAAAAAAAAAAAAACACATGTACCACTTACAACCCATGATAGATCTCGGATTCAGTACTTAGGTTGGCAGTACTGTTTTTGAGCCAACGGCTGTGAAAGGAGGTGATTTGGCCAGAATTCACACTCAACCGCCAGGTTTTTCCCCAATTAAGAGTACCCACTTTTGAAAAGGCTGGGTGTGCCTCAGGAGGGTCTCCCAACCTCAAATCCGATCCACGTCCGAAATGACAGAATATAAATTTTCAGCCTTCAGTCGGACTCGAACTCGGGCCCGGGAGCATGGTAGTCAAGCGCCTTACCCACTGAGCTACCGCGCCTCCTTATAGGTGATTTAAAAAGGTTTTGAATCTTTGATTTAATCCCACATCATAAATCCTCAAGAATGAAAAAAAATGGAGAATCAAAATAAATTTAAACAAATCTTACCAAAATACCCTTACCTACGACTTTCTGTCCTACAGTATCCTTTAATGATAATCCTTTAATCCCTGTTGAACACATCCGATACCTAGGATTCTATCTAGACAAACATCTTACTTGAAACCCCTACCACCCACATACAAGACTTAAACTGCCCTTCGTTTTCGACTCAACATTTATTTGGAAAATGTTCAAAACTTCCAATTGGTTACAAAAGACTCATGTACATAACAGTAATTAGACCTATTTGGACGTATGGAGTTGATCTCTGTGGTTCCACTAAACCATCCAACTCATCTCGTATTCAATTCTTACAATCCAAAATCCTGTAAAAAATCCTCGTAAAGGAAAAGTAAAGTAAGGATCAACTTTGTCACAAATAAACTTATCCACAAAGATCTTAATATTCCTCTTAATATTAATACTCCTGTCTCTGACTTAGCCCAAACCAGATACCTATCATTTAGTAAATTTATAGATACCTAAATAGTATTATAGTATAGTAGATATATAGTATAATGTATATAGTATATATAAATTGTTTTTACTTACTTTTAATTTTTAATAAAGTATTTAACCTTTTAAGCTATATTGAACTTAGCTAGCAATGCTTTTCCCGTCTGATTTTTTGTTGCATCGTTTCCGATACACGCTCTGTGATTAACTCTAAGGAAATATTTGTATGTATATATAATACTAACATTCTCTGTTACGACTTCGCCCTCTCTCATATGCAAAGAACTTTCAATAGTTAATCAATAAAAATCTTGTATTGAAGTATGCAGTTGATCATTATTTCTTCAATGGCACTTTCACACATAGTAGTAATTTTTATCCCGGTTAAAATTGAACAGATTAGATGCTGAAGATTATATAAAAGCATGATTTGACATCAAATTTTTAATTTCAATATATGAGTAATACAGATGGACTGCATTATCAGTGCTTCCAACTAAGCGCCCATGAATCATATTTTTGCACGAAATATCAAAAAGCAAAGGATCTACTTTTTTAATTGGTAATAATATTTATTCAGCAAAAACAATTTTATTGATTTCATCTGGTTGGATTTTAATTTCTAACCACAAAAGTATGTGGCAGTGTGGCAAACCTCGTTTCTGTCACTCAACATCGTAAATTTAAATTGTTATTACTGTAAATTATAGTAATGCTAAACCTTTCTAGAACTATGAAAATTATGTAGTTAAATTTAGTACAATTAGGTTCAGTAGTTTTACCATTGTGGTCTTTGTTACAGAATGACGCAAAATCACATATCAGTGTATTTTCAAACTTTACAGGGATCCACATGTCCCACCATATAGGGAGAAGAAGATAGTCAGGGATGCAGTCAAAGTAACACCACGTCAAAGAAGAATTCTTTAATACGTGCCAACGTTTCGACCTGCGTTGCAGGTCTTCTTCAGGGCTATAATGAACAAAATACCAGAAGTGACAAAAAAACAGATTCTTTTTCATTGTCTCATTTTCCTATTCTGTATCCATGTGCCCCGCGCCTTTTCTCCCTTATCCTACCCAGCTGTTCTTACCATTTCACATCAGTCATCGTCCTTCTCCTCACAAGTGTGGTTCGGTGGGTAAGTGTTCTTTATATTCTTTTCCTTTTACTTTTATCTTTCCACTTTTATTTTCCTTCCCTTCATTCTTTTATCCGTTTCTTTTCTTTTATCACCTTCTACTTATTTCCCTCGTTCTGTCCTCTATTTCCATATTTTTATTTTATTTTTTTATTTATTTATTTTATTTATTTTTTTTTATTATTATTTTTTCATTATTTTATATATATATATATATATATATATATATATATATATATATATATATATATATATATTTTTTTTTTTTTTATTATTTTTTTTTTTTATTTATTTATTTATTATTTTATTTATTTTTTTTTATTTTTTCATCCCTGTCTTATCCTTATTCTTACCTTGCTGCTTTGTATTCTTTGTTATTTATGTATCTGATCTTTTCTATACTGTTTTGTATATTGTTTTTTTTATCTATGCCGTTCTGTATTCCATTTGTCATCTGTTTATCGGTCTGTTATTTTTGTCACATCTGTTTTTTTGTCACTTCTGGTATTTTGTTCATTATAGCCCTGAAGAAGACCTGCAACGCAGGTCGAAACGTTGGCGTGGTGTTACTTTGACTGCATCCCTGACTATCTTCTTCTCCATTTATCATCCGGTCAACCATACTTTTATCATCATGGGTCCCACCATATATTTAAATTTGTTTAAAATAAATAATTTAATAAAATATAAGTGTATGTTATTATCGATTTAATGCTGTATATAACACCGTACCTTTGTAACCTCTAATTTAGAATGGCACTTTCCAACTACCCTTCAATATTCAAACTTCACTGTTATGTATATATTATCATTTTTTTTAAATAAACAATTTATTGAAAATCAGTAGATTTTATTATTGCTAAACCTTTCTGAAACTATGAGGATGATGTGGTTAAAATTTAGTAAAGATTAGTTCAGTAGTTTTCGTGGTTAGTGATCACAAACGACAATATGGCTTGTCCTTTTATAGTATAGGGTAAATCACTAGTTGTGGTCACCTGACCAGTTATGGGGAGGCTAATAAAATTATCGCAATTATAAGGGTCTAATCCATTTATTTGTGATCTTTCACCAGAATAAGTATATCTGAAAATGATTTAATATTCATTTACTAATGAAACTCTCTCTCCTATCCCTTTCCAGAAGCCATTAAAAAATATTTTCCTCGAATACTGTCATGAAATACTTCTTTTTTTAGTAAGATCCTTTTGGAAAGTGAGACTTCTTAAGAATTACAGTGAAATTACTTCATCAATTTTTAGTTTTTGAGATATGTAACTTTCCATAAGAATTCAGGCTCCCATACAAGCTCCATTATGTTGGATAATTGATTTTAATTACCAATAATTTTTAACTGAGTATAGTTGGTATATCAAAATACAGTATATGAGTTATGGTCTCCTCTACCCATTTCAATTTTCTTTGATGTTACAAACATTCCTTCTTCTAATAAAGGAAATTTAGAATTTCCTTCATTTTATTATGCCATTTTAAAATTTATATACTACATCCCTTCCTAGTTAATATCATACTAGTTAATATAGTTAGTTATATTCTGTACTTCGCGGATGGCTACTGCTGTTTAAGAAAACTGGAAATACTAATTAAAGATAATTTATAAAAAAAATATTCCGATTTCTTTTAATTCATTATTTTTGTTAGTAGCTATGATTACCATATTGTGTGCCATTACTCCTAATGTAGAAAAATCAACAAGAAGTGCGGCTATAATTTATACTCTGATAAATGGTTGATTTAATTCATTTTCAACTATCATTTCATGATGGTTTTCTAAACTAATAAGTAACTACAAGGTTTGTGAATAAGTGTGAGTGATTGTGTTTTTAAATATATATTTTACTTTTTTGTTAGACCGCGTTGTATTAGTATTGAGATTATTTTTATAGTTCTATTTGTTCATTTATAAATACTCATTTTTAAATTATTAAAAACATTTGTTTAAAGATTATATTTCCAGACGACTATAACTATTCTTGGCTATGACCATAACTCGTACAACATGCCATGAATTTATTTCATTGTATTAAAGTTATACATTTAAAGAGACAAACATTGTTTAGTGGCTTACGAAAAATTCTTATTAAAACTTTCATACTGCATATTATAAAAAAAAATTCCTGTCATATTAAAAAAATCTGGTACGATATAACGGGTCAATGCACCGCCCATTTTGTAAAAGGTCACCGGTTTTCCTATCACGTGCACATCGAATTTGTCCAATATACTGGAATTTTTAATATTGTGCCATATCCTTGTAGTGGGTACGCTTTTATTTATTATTTATTTATTTTGACGCGTCCTAAAAATAGCGTGGGGTTGCTTTGACTCGGACGGTATTATCAGATCCCCTGGAAACTACTTGGCTTGATCAGGATAACTGGGGTCGATGCGGAACTAGGCCATCCTCATGGGACTGGCTCTTCGTCATATAGATCGCCTTACTCGCTTGATCAATAAGTAATACTCATACTAAAACAATTCAGTTATTGGATTGGTGTATAGAATCTGAGGTAAAATATAAACCGTTCTGTGTGACAAATTTGAGGCCCAAAGCTAAAAAAATGTGTACACTTGGGACTCGATTAGCCGATGTGTTTGGTATAACGAAATCCTAGGTTAATCTAGAGCCCCAAGAATTAAGGGAATGCATAAGATAAAATAACGTTCGACAGTTAGGAAATACATATATCTATTTAATAACAAAATAATACTTATTATCATCCTTAAGGAAATATTCGGATATATTCAAACTATAATTATAGAAAGAATAGTTCAATAAAGTTGAAATTTACACTTATTATTCCTTAATTACTATACTTTAAGCTAAACAAGACAATTCACATCAAAAATAATTCCTGTAGTGTTATTTACAAGATAGAGACAATAACTGATGTAAAATCAGTTATTGACACCCTGAAAGTATCTTTTAAAATACGGATAGACTTGAAAGTATTTTTACACAGTTGAGTTGTAGGATTTTTATAATTTTGTATAAACTTGTTGTTTATAATGTTTTATATACTTGTCCCTGAAGAACACAATGTCAGATATGTAGGTTATTTGACCCAAACAAGAGTGCTACCCTTTCATGATAAGCTCCGAAGTAACTCTAACCCACAAGCCTTTAAACCTTTTTTCCATCCGATAGCGATATCAACGCCTGTTAAAATGATCTCGAAACTCCTTCTTTTATTTTTTTTTTTATATCCATTTATTGAAATTTACAACTGTACAAAATATATACCTCAAGTAAAAGTGTTGATAATGACTATAATAACATGTCAAAACTTGAAAAGAACTACCCATCAGTAGCACTTTAATAAAAATTCTACACTAGGTCTCTAGGCCATCTCCTTTTCAGACGCATCGGAGGATTATCAGGCATTGAACGGAAAGAAAGTTGTGAAAGTAGTGGATTTGAGTGGTAATTGACCTTAATAAGAAAGGATAGGTAACTGGTTTGGGCTAAATCAGCAACATATGGAACATTAGGATCTTATGGATAAGTTTATTGGTAACAAAGTAAGAAAGAGTCATTGAGGATTTTCGAAGGATTTTGTTTTGTAAGGATTGGATAAGAGATGAATTGAATGGTTTAGTGGAACCCCAAAGCTCAACCCCATATCTACAAATAGATCACAGTCATGTGCATGAGTCTTTTGTAAATAATGGGGAACTTTGAACGTTTGTCTAGTAAATGTTGAAGTAGTCTGTAACTCGAAACTTTTAAATACAGAATTTTGCCGAAGGGTTAACCATGAGTAGGTTTTCATTTACAATGATTTAATTTCACATTTAATAGACGTATTATGTGATTCAAATCAGTAAATTTCAATTAATAAATATTAAAAAAAAAATAAGTTAATGTTGAAATCGCTCAAAACTGAACGTGTCACAACCTAAAACGTAGCTATAAAATCATCGGGAACAATGAAGCCGCGATAAGTTTTTATCTAGTTTATTTATAGCAATAAAGAGGAAATGAAGGGTCTAGGAAGTAGTGCTCACTGGCGCGAAGCTTTACACTTTTTACGACTCTTGTCAGCAAACCAATACCGCATCTATTGCCATCTAAAATACAGACACCGTTAAACTTGACATGAACTCACCCACTTTATTGTTATGACAGGTATCAACTCATTCTTCTCCAGGTTTTATTACAACCATTCCCCTCAAGAAATGTCCTACAAAATCCATCCATTTTATACAATTTATTTATCGGTTCAATTAAACGGGAAATATTAATATTTTTATGAAATGCACTACTATAGGTATTAGTCATGAATTTTTTTTTTTTTTTTAATTTGTTGAAATTTACAACTGTACAAAATATATACATCAAATAAATGTATTGACAACGATTGTAATAACATGTTTAAACTTGAAGAGAACTACTCATCAGTAGTACTTTATTAAAAATTCTACACTAGAAGATCTCTAACCCATCTTCGTTTCAGACGCCTCGGAGGATTATCAGGAATGGAGTGGCAAGTTGAAAAACTGGTAGATTTGAGTTGTTACGGAGCTTACAATGAAAGGATAGGTATCTGGTGTGGGCTAAATCAGCAACACATGGAACATTAAGATATTTATGGATAAGTTTATTGGTGACAAAGTAAGGAGCATTGAGGATTATTTGCAGGATTTTGGATTGTAAGGATTGAATACGAGATGAATTGGATGGTTTAGTGGAGCCCCAAATCTCAACTCCGAACGTCCAAATAGGTCTAATCACATTAATGTATAAGAGTTTTTTGTAATTATTTGTGAGCTTTGAACGTTTGGCTTGTAAATGTTGAAGTAGTCTGTAACGACGGACAGTTTCTTGTCGTTTTAGTCTTGATGAAAAATTTAATTTTTTGTTGCAATTATAGCCTTTATCAAGTAAAATATTCTTTACATCAAATGCTAAAATAGCTATTTCTACGAATTTATAGGATCACTAATATACGATTTCTAGGAACTGGATTGTGGGATAGGGTTCAATTTGATTATCATCCGGATGTACTCGATCCCTGATGGGAAACAATTCAACAATGATATAATAATAATTATTGCCCCTTCGTTACCAAAGACCCTCTATTTATAGATAAATGATTTGCGTATAACAATCTTAATTGAAATTCCCCTCTCGAATATATCGTGTTTTTAATTCACAAAATTGATTATAGACATATGTTTTTCATTAGTCAATTGAAATAATTTGGTATGTCCAAGATCTCAACTTTTATGGACAAGAATTTTTAACTTTTAATGAATGAAAGGTACCGTTACCATAACCATGTCTCCACGAAACCTACCTGATCAGCGCTACACCAACCAGTTCGTTCCTTACGCTTCACTTCCAGTTTAGATTTATCGATGATTCATTCCTACAACCTCACATGTAAAAAATCACTTCTACAGTTTTAAGTTGGATTGTGTTGTTTAGTGACAATGACGAAAAACACAAAAACCTTGAAACACATACATTTTTAAAAATGAAGTCATATACAAAAACGTACATACATCTATAAAATAGAAAAAAAAAACAGACATACATATCATATTTATTTCAGTACATACATTGTTCCACGCATCAGCTACATTGAAAATGGAATGTTTAATTGTGTATCATTTCCAAAATTCTTTTAAACTTGTTCCTGAATCTGAAGAAATAAAATACAGAGAAAGAAGCTTTTTCTCAGATGAGGTTTTACTTTTTTAAGTCTTAACTGATTTTGAGAATTCGTCAGTCCACTCATATTTCCTTTCATCTCTTACAACAATCTATGCAGGGATCGACTCCGGGCTTGTTCTGTTTTGTTTTTTTCAATCAAACGATTTACAAAATGTATAAATATTGACATATTTTTTAGTGACAAACCAAATGAGGCGGTTTAAAGGTCGAATAATTAGTAAGGGGAAAAATGAATTACACACGTATTTAATTTTTTTATTTAAGTTGCCAATTTAAAAAAAAAAAAAAAAAAATATATATATATATATATATATATATATATATATATATATATATATATATATATATATATATAAACATTTGACGAATTGCAAAATAAGACGAATTATCTAGTGACGAAATAACGAGTTTCCACTGTATTGAATTAGTATAATATTAATTAAAGATTGATTTAGTGTTTTATATTTTGATATTTTTTTACCATCCAATTCATCTCGTATCCAATGCTTACAATCCGAAATCCTTCGAAAAATCCTTAATGCTCCTTACTTTGTGACCAATAAACTCATCCATAAAGATCTTAATGTTCCATATGTTTCTGATTTAGCCCAAACCAGATACCTATCCTTCCATAGTAAGCTCCATAACCACTCCAATCCACTAGTCTCCCAATTTGCCTCTCTTCCATCCCTGATAATCCTCCGAGGCGTCTGAAAAGAAGATGGCCTAGAGACTTTTTAGTGTAGATTTTATTGAAGTCCTACTAGTGAGTAGTTCTTCACAAGTTATTTACATGCCATTGTATTCACTGTCAACACATTTACTTGTTGTATATTATTTTGTACAGTTGTAAATATCAATAAATGAAAAAAAAAAAAAAAAAAAAGATTTTTTTTTTTTTTTTCAATTACTTATTTTCCTATTTCTCATTTTAATATCAGAAGATATAACAGAATTTATTATTAGTTTGAAGATAAATTAAGAGTGTATGTAAATTAAGGGGTATAACTTTTCCCCTCTAATAATAGTGACTAAAACACCGAAATAAATCAGTTCAAGGTTAGGAGCGCCCCTTCGATAGCAGTACCAAACATATATTTGGATTGAATTTAAGCGTTTTTATTAGAGATAAAAATTTATTATTTATTTTAAATTACGAAGGGTTAGGATGTTTGTATGTTGTCAAAACTGAACACGAATGTCAAATTATTCATTAGAAAGATCATTCATTACTCCATCCATACACCATTTTCTATTTTTATATAACTACATTTTTATTTATTTATTTTAGCGATTTTTATCAAATCTGGACTAAAAGGCAGTTGTCAAAGTTATACAAGATATAACCGGACTTTGAAAAATTAGGTATCCTGTTTCGACCTTCTTTCCCAGCCTTTGTAAACAGATCTTTGTTTGAAAACCAATTAATTTTTAATGTTTTGTTTAGTTGACCAGAATGACCATTCATTTTTAGTTTTTGAACATTTATAAATAGCCAACTGCAGCCTCCAGAGCCAAGATTTATTCCACAAACCAAATTAACTATTTTAAAAACAGATTAAAACAAATATCGATACATCGTTCGATATTAATAGTTTCGAGAGCTTCAAAATAAACCAATTATTTATTTCAAATTAGTAAATTTATTAGACAGCTGATACACAACTTTATTTCCGGATAAATTTATATATATGAAAGTTTCTCAAATATTTCACCTTGACCAAAATTAGGTTTAACCTGAAAAAAAAAAAATATTCTTCTCAAACAGGACAAATGGGAGCTAGTTCCATCTCGTTAATCTGACCTTTTCAAAAATCCAATATGGCGTGTCTATTATATAGTCAAACGTCGTCTAAAAACTGTCAAGGAGATGACTAATAGATTATCGAATCGGAAATCTTTTTAATTTTCATGCAGGTGGATTTAAAAGTTAGGTAAAATTATGTTTTAATATTTTTTTTTTCATATATCAATTCATTGATATTTACAACTATACAGAATATATACATCAAGTAAATGTGTTGATAAGAAAATCGACATTCTGAATCGATACATCCATACTCTATCTACCTCCTCCTAGCATTGAAAGAAAAATATATTATTTGAGCAGATCTCTCATTCTCTTCTCTAACAACATTTTCAGTAATGTTAGTCCTAACATAGTAACATATGGCTTTTATGAGTATGTTATGTCCTAGAAGTCTGTCATTAAATCTTCTATGTACATGTCCATTTACTGTGTGTACAAGCAAATCTGAGTGAGGAACGTGGTCTTTGTATTCCTGATTGAAAAATTCATATATTTTTTTAAGTAGTTTTCATGGTCCCTAATATTTGTATGGCGTATGTCCAAACGGGTTTAATTGAATAAGTAAATGTATTCAGTTGAGTTTTAATGTCGACCAATTTTGTAGGCTTGCATACAAGAGTCTTGGTCTCTTGTTTATACTGCACTAGATGGTCACTAGGCTTTCTTCTTTTCAAACGCCTCGGAGGATTATCAGGAATGGAGTGGGGAGCTAGTTAAGAAACTTGTGGATTTGTGTGGTTATGGAGCTTTCTATGAAAGGATAGGTATCTGGTTTGGGCTAAATCAGCAACATATGGAGCATTAAGATCTTAATGGATAAGTTTATTGGCGACAAAGTAAGGAGCGTTGAGTATTTTCCAAAGGATTTAGGATTGTAAGAATTGGATATGAGATGAATTGGATGGTTTAATTGAGCCCCAAAGCTCAACTCCGTACGTCCAAATAGGTCTAATCACATTAATGTATAAGAGTCTTTTGTAACTATTTGGGAGCTTTGAATTTTTTTCTAGTAACTGTTGCAGTAGTCTGTAACGACGAGCAGTTTCTTGCCGTTTTATTCTTGTGTGTGGATTTTAAGAAGTGGATTTGTCCAAGTGGAGTCCTAGGTAGCGGATCGGTTCAACAGTGATTAGTGGAATATCATTAAAGGATGCTGTAGGACAGGAATTCGTAGGTTTACAACGGATGGTAAAAGTTATTTGGTGAGATTTGTTTTTTAACACCATTCTAGAAGATTTAGGATGAGAAGGATCGGTGTTTACCGATAACACATATATGTCATATGTATAAAATATGTTTTTGATTTTATATTATTTGAATGTTAGACTACAATTTTGTTTTAAATTGTCAATATCAATACGATTTACTTTAAACAATGCCCACAGGGCTTTAAGCGCGGAAATAACAATAATTTATTATTTTAAAAAAATACCTTTTATTTTCTTGGGTGAATGTATCGAATTTTTGAATGATTTAAATTTACTTGAAATTTTAAATCAAATATTATTATTTACATAACAGACTTAAAAGACAAGAAACTGCTCCTCATATCCGACCACCCCTTTATTTTCCAGACAAACATTTCAATGTACCCAATAAATTACAAAAGATTTATTAACATAATTAATTAGACAGTAATTAGACCCATTTGGACATACGAAGTTGAGCTTTGAAGCTTACTAATATATATATATATATATATATATATATATATATATATATATATATATATATATATATATATATATATATATATATATACACACACATATACATATATTAATATATTATGAAAACTCAATATCTTACTTTAAATTAGCCTTTCATTTTTTTTTTAAATACTACGATCTCTATCGCAAGATTTTTGAAGTTTAAAATAATGTCATATCGATTTTGAGAATAGTGTTTAGTATAAGCTTTTTTAAGACTCCAGTTTGAATTTTCTTTAACGGAAACAAGTATCTTTTTTTTTACTATTGTTTTTAACAAGGAAAGGGGGTTTAATTTATGAAAAACAGGGAGACGTTTATGATAAAACGGCTCCCACAGGTCACATAACCTTAATCACGAAGATCGCTCGACTTAGCTTTCCCGATTTATGTTTGAGGGGGGGGGACAGGTAAATCAAAAGTTTATGTTCAAGGTACACCTGAGACCTGGAGTGGCTTAGGTAACATCTTTACGGTATAAACCAGTGGTTGCGCTAAACATTTATAAGAATACCATTATTGTTTAAATAATTATAATAAAAAAATAAACATTAAATAATTTTAAGAATACATAGAAAATGATATGTGGAATTAGGATAATTTCATTGAGTCCTATTTGTTTTCACATGGAAATATCGGTCTTTACTTTATTGATGTAACGTTTCTTTCTCATTAAAAAAATTAAACAATATGACATTGACTAGCTCTGTTGGAATTTTTTTTGCTATGATCTATCATTAGGAGCTATATGAGTCAAATGAAAAAAAGTCAGGTTTGAAAAAAATTTTTTTTTTTTTTTCTAAACTTTGTTTATTTCGAATGATCAGTAATTTCTAATTTAATTTGAACCATTCAGATAAGCTGAAAAAATAAAGAACATAAAGGGCATGGACGGTCAGCAGAATTAAGCTATTTTATTTGAAAATTCGTCTCCAACAGACAAATGAATCACAGGTAAGCGAAAACGAGTAGAAAGCATATGAGAATCGACGGTTAAGGGGCAACCCTTAAAACATTTACCATTTTATTGTTGCTTTATCCGACAGGCTCAAGGGGGCCTTTTTAAAATAGAAATTTATATATTTATAAAATAAATATGTTTTTTTACTAAGAAAGATTAAATTTAAATCGATACGTTTGAAGGAGTGTAAAAAAAAACAAAAAAAAAAAAAAAACGGATTTTCTATCGCTGTATTTACTATAAATTGAATCAGTTAAAATGTTCAAAGCTCCCAATTAATTACAAAAGACTCATGTACATGACACTGATTAGATCAATATGGACTTACGGAGTTGAGCTTTGTGGCTCTACTAAACCATCCAATTCATCCCGTATCCAATCCTTACAATCCAAAATCCTTCGAAAAATCCTCAATGCTTCTTACTTTGTCACCAATAAACTTATCCATAAAGATTTTAACCTACCATATGTTGTTGATTTAGCCCAAACCATGTATCTATCCTTTCATAGTAAGCTCCATAACCACTCAAATCCACTAGTTTCTCAACTTTATTCCATCTCAATTCCCGATAATCCTCCGAGGTGCCTGCAAATAAGATGCCTCAGAGATCTTCTTATGTAGATTTTTATTGGAGTGCTACTGATGAGTAGTTCTTTTCAAGTTTTACCATGTTAATCTTAGCGTTTTTAACACATTTGTGTTATGTCAGCTGTTTACAACGTGTAGAGGATGGGACCTTGGATACTACCTTGAGAAACACCTGCAGATTGTGATTGTTTTTTTTTTTTATATATACATTTATTGAAATTTACAACTGTACAAAATATGTACATCAAGTGAATGTATTGACAACGAAAATAATAACATGTTAAAACTTAAAAAGAACTACTCATCAGTAGTACTTTATTGAAAATTCTACAGTAGAAGGTCTCTAGGCCGTTTTCTTTTCAGACGCCTCGGAGGAATATCGGGAATTTAGTGGGAAGCAAGTAGAGAAACTAGTATATTTGAGTGGGTATGTAGTTTACCGTGAAAGGGGATACGTATATAGTTTGGGCCAAATCTGCAACCTATGAGACATTAAGGTATTTATGGATGTTTGTTTGTGACATAATGAGGAGCAGTGAGGCTCTTACGAAAGATTTTGGTTTGTAAGGATTGGATACGATATGAATTGGATGGTTTAGTAGAGCACCAAAGCTCAACTCCGTACGTCCAAATAGGTCTAATCACAGTCATGTAAATGAGTCTTTGTGATTAATTGGGAGCTTTGAACGTTTTTCTAGTAAATGTTGAAGTAGTCTGTAACGACGGGCAGTTTCTTGTCGTTTTAGTCTTAATTGCAAGTATTAAAATAAAAATAATAATGTTAAAGTTACAAAAATTTAAATTATTACGATTTATTACATTTTTGTATTAGACAAGGTATATCTCTGTATATAGTTATACGGATAAATTCTGTGGCATTTGAATTTTGTATATAGTTGAAAACTTCAATAAGTACATATATAAACATTCTACTAGAACAAACCCAGTGCCAGAAGAAGTGGTCATTTGCAATTAACAACATGACTCACCATATTATCCAAAGACGCCGAATTTCAATAAAACCATAAATAGAGACACCTATTCACACTTTAAGTTTGAAGCAAATTTAATAATCAGCTGTCAATTAAACAATTAATAATTTAATTGTTATTTTACCAAGTTGCTATTACCGGAGTCCATTGCTGGTAATTTTTAATTACTTCGAAAAATCAGGACTCGTATCAAAAATAACATTGAATCCCAAAAAATAGAAATATTTTTTATTATTTAACAGGTATTGATTAATTATTCATTAAATCCATTATTTAGTATCCAAACTAGATTGCCGATTCAACCTTTTATCATTTTCTGTTTCTAGACTGACAGTTCTTCAATATTAAAATCTCGGTATTTTTAGGAGTCTCATTTCGTGACCGGTTTATTTATTTAAGAAGTCACTGTTGTGGCGGAGATAGGAAAATTTCAGGGTTCTCTGCAAACATTTCGTTTGAACGATGTCAAGATAGAAACACACATTCAAGTTTTGAATTCTATTTTCTTTCTCAATTTCCTTAAACATTGATACATTATTAAGTTACAATCTATCGATCTGTTTCGAATCAATTAATATTTTATATAATATAAAAATTATTATTGTCATATTTTAATGCCAAATAAATACCCTGTCAAAAGTATCGCAACACTTTGAAGTAATTCAATTTGATAAAAAGTATTTTTTTTCACTAATGAAGAAAGTTTCTGAAGTCTATAACAAGTATTCCTAAACTAGACGTAAACAATTATTATTAAAATATATTACAGTATTTCTTCCAATAATCAGAAAATTTATAAAACTTACTTTTTTTAAATTTTCATTTTTTACAATTTTAACTTTTAACTTTTTGATTCATATTTAAAGAGACATATTGCCTCCTCTGGTTTGAATTACTGCTCCCACTAGTCTTGGCATACTTGTAAATAACGAAACGAATGATAAACATGGACTAAAGGAATTTTGAAATCGTTTGTTATTAATAGGGAAAAACATTGATGTGTCTTATACTTCATGTCTCACGTTAAATAAATAAAATGAATATAAACCAAGTATGGATTAAGGTAAAAACCAGGAAAATCTCGAGAATTATGGGTGATGCAATACTTTCGACGGGGTGTATATATTGTTTTGTAAAAAAATCAAAGTATAGTCAAAGTACAACAAAGTTAACAAAATAATTACTATGACGCTATTTTTTTAAAAGGGTTTATTTAAAAACATTTATACAAAATATTGCCCTATATTCCTCAGACATAGATATGTTTACAAAGGTTCTTGAAGGATTTAGGAAGTGCGCCATCATTGAAATAGTATCACATCATATATTCAAAAAAATAAAAACAACTAAAACACGACTGTTTCATATATAAACAATAAATAGAGGTTATATAAAAAAAAATATAAGATTTTCATGCATAATATCTGAGTCCTATGCTAACACGGACAGGTCCTCGATGTTTGCCAAAGCCTTTGTTTGTTCATGCAAGGATTCTCTGCTTTTGTTGACAAAAATCCCTCTTCTCGTACCGGCGTATATAATACGAAATAAAATAAATAGGAATCCAAATTAATTAAAGTTGCAAAATCCTAAAAAAAAAATTAAATTTTCATAAAGATAAGTATTTGAATATGACAAAATAAAATTATATTTTTTGTTACATAGCTATTTTGGTTGCCTTTAAACATTATTCTGGCAAAGTTTCACACATGACGCTTTGAACTTAGCCATTTTTTTAAATCTTGCGGACTTATAGAATAGAAAATAGAAAAAAGGGACAAAGTCCCTTAAGAATAACAGATAATTGCAGGTATAACTAAATTAAATCTGGTTAGAGACATAATGAGCTACAAAAAAAGAAAAACAATAATACATTAATGACACTATGTACATAGATGATATTTAAATAAAAAGAAAAGAAAAGAAGATAACATTCTACAGATTAGAGGAGATAGAATTAAATAAGAAAAAAAATAAAATAAAATGATATAGAAAAATCTTTTGGTACAATGATATGATTTGTATGTACAATAGAAGTACCCAATGTTATATTCATGGAAAGTTAAATTTTTATTAAAAGGAATCTCAATTATTCCAGAACTGAATCCAGCAATGCAATAATAATTTTTGACTAAGTAGTTAGATAGTTAGCAAGCGTCAGTCTGGATGAGAAGGAGGTATTGGAAATATAAATATTTGAATGTTTTCAGGGATTTAGCTTGTCTGATGTGAGGAGGGATGGAGTTCCAGAGGATTGTTGAGCGGAAAAGGAAGGAGCGTTGGAATATTGAAGTTCTATGGGACGGGGTATACAGATCAGAAAGACGGGATCTCGTATGTATTGGATTGACTGCAGATCTGAATTGGAGCTTATTGTAAATATAAGAAGGTTGGAGGGTATTGATAATTTGGTATAGGAATGTTCCATGGAAATATTGTTTACGGAAAGTGGGATAGAGCCAATTTAGTTGGGAATAGAGGTGGGAAAACATGGGAACGCCTCGGACTACCGAAGACAAACCTGACGAAGCAGTTCATGATTCGCTTCAGTCTGTCTTCGAGAACCGTCGAGAGGCCACCGTAAACCAGACAACCATAGTCAATGTAAGGGAATAATAAGGAAGACTAAAATCTTGCGGGTTGACAGGGGAAGAAGGTAACGGTTTCGGTGGAATAATTTGAGAAGGCCTATGGAACGGCGGGAAATTTGGGCAATCTGAGGTTTCCAAGAGAGGGTTTGATCAAAAACAATCCCGAGATTTTTTACAGAGGAGTAGAAAGAGATAGGATGATTATTTAAGGTTAAAGGAGGGTATTGTGAGTAGGAATTAAGGAGGGAGCTAGAGCCTATTAGAATGGCCTGAGTTTTCTTTTCGTTAAGTTGTAATTTATTTAAAGTCGCCCAGGCACTAATTCTGTCCAGATCTTCCTGAACTTTAGCGAAAGCAGTGGATAGCTCTGAAGGGGAGAAGGAGAGATAGACTTGGGAATCATCTGCATAGAGGTGGTAGGAACAGTGATAGATTGAATTAGGAAGATCATTAATGTAGGAATTGAATAGGAGAGGAGAAATACTGGATCCCTGAGCAATACCTGAGGTAAGAGTGAGAAAAGAAGATAGGGGTTGGTTTGGTATTTTAACTGCTTGGGAACGGTGAGAAAGGAAAGATTGAAACCAGCGGATGGAACTGTAGGAAAAGTTTAATGATTTTAATTTGGAGAATAGGATAATCGAAGTGATCAAGGGAATCGAAGGCTTTAGAAAAGTCAAGGAGTAACAGGACTGTTAATTTTTTGTCATCTATTGCGGTAAATATGTCATTAGTGATTTTTAGGAGAGCAACTGGGTGGAGTAGCCGGGACGAAAACCAGATTGAAGGGGGTCGAGGAGGTTAGATTCTTCAAGGAATTTGGAAATTTGAGATTGAACTAATCTTTGACTTAGTGCTAGTATTTCACACTTTTCCCCCATCTTAGGTAGATATGAATAAAAGGTTGGTAGCATTGTTTAGCCGTTGGAAGGCTATCAACCGGTGTTATCCGCATTTTTATTTCGACAACCACAGCTATTGGCAGCCATGGTGAACTTTCCTCTGAAGTTATGTTTTTTTTTTTTTTTTTTTTTGTTTTTTTTTTTCTGTAAAACAAAACTAAGGAAAGTTTTACCTTTAGTTATTATTATTTAGTTTACCTTAGAGTTTTACTTTCTTAAAGTAAAAATACATAGGTCTGAAACTAATAATTATTGGGTTGGTGCTAACAAAATGCATGTATTGAATATCCATTTCATTAGGCAAGTGCTTGCTAGAAAAGAAAAATCCTCCAGTCTAGTCAATGGATTTAAAACAATTTTTATTAATGTGTTTTTTCTCAAAGATTAGTTTAGTCAGCGTTACATTTTCCATGAGTAAGAGATACTGTAATTAAACATGTCAAAACAAGATTTTTGTCAAATTTATTTTTACGTGTTCAAAACTTGGTCGAAGTTCGGCCCTAGGCGCATAACATCAATGTTGTTTGGGGTCAAAATGAAGCATCAGTGAATGTACAGTGCAGCGTTGGTTCCAAAAGTTTTGTCTTGGAGGTTTTGATATCGAAGACAAGAAAGGCTGCGGCAGGCCATCTTTTGTTGATCACAACCATCTGAGGTCTTTGGTAGATTTAAAAAAAAATGTTTTATTACACCTTCCTTATCCCGGTACAGTGTTAGGTTCACAAATCTGGGTACACAATTTGTCGGAAAAAAGAAAAAAAAAAAAAGTTCTGTACAATTTTTGTCTATTTTGGAGCATAATTAAGTAATATAAATTAAAATGGAAATTTAAAGAATTTATAAAACTTTGATTCCTTGCCAGAAAAAAGGGTTAAAAACTGAAAGCTTCCATATCCTGTATTTGAATCCGGAACAACAACCTAATTATTTATTCCACACATAAAAGATTTTAATTATTTTTTTTTTATTGATATTTACAACTTTATACTTATATACAATAAGTAAATCTGAGTAAATTATTACAATGACTTGTCAATATTGCCATGTAAAGAACAACTAACTAGTAGCACTTCCAAAAAAGATTTTTACTAGTAGGTCTTTGGGCCATCTTCTTTTCTGACGTCTCGAAATCGGGAATGAAGTGTGAGGCAAGTTGGAAGAGCAGAAATATTTGAGTGGTAATGGAGTTTACTATGGAAGGGTAGGTATCTGGTTTAGGCAAAATCAGTAACATATGAACATTAAGAGCTTTATGGATAAGTTTGTTAGTAACATGATAAGGATTGAGGATTTTGGATTGTATGGAGTAGATACTAGAATGTTTGGAAGGCTTAGTGGAGCTCTAAATCTCAACTCCGTATGTTCACTTGGGTCTAATTACTGTCATGTACATAAGTCTTTTATAGTAATTGTTAGATTAGTCGAAAACGACTAGCTAGCAGTTTCTTGTCTTGTAGGTCTGGTACTATGTGCATAAATATTAAAAAAAAAAAAAAAAATACAATACAATACAAACCTTCTTTGAATCAGAGTTACTTATATGTGCCGGCTATTATGGAACCACTGAGGATAGAGAAACCATCACCTCGTAATAACTGGCCTTCCAAATATTTGTATACCCTTGGAGTAAGGGTGGCTGGACTATATACACCCCCCTCCGGAACTTGGTACCTGTTTGTCCACGGGTCCTTATTCTGTATATTTGGACCACCCCTAGAAGAAGGGATCCCCCCATCCACAGACCAGGGAGTTTCGCTCCCTATCGGATAGGTAAAAGAAGAAAGCAATCGCAGTCTAATCTCAAATATGCTCAATAGTTATAGGATGGGAGTACTTTACTCTTTACTTGCACAAATAATGAAAATACCAATTGGATAGCATAGGTGTTCAAGCCGCCTGTGGTGCATTTTATTTGAATAGAACAGTACATTTTAATTGTTGTCGAACCTCAGGTTTAAAATAATTAGTTACCCAAATGCATCGGTCAATATGACGTGGGTTATTTTCCCGTTTGGAGACAGTAACATTATAACCAGGATATAAAATGGTGTGCAGCATTTGTTATAACATAGTTCACGTCGAATCATTGATCAGTGAATACAAATATAACCTGTGTCATCAGCGTACTTGCTGAAGATAGTGTTTAAATGGGTAATTTTGATCAAGTCACTCCTAAGAAAAAGTTAAAATTTATTTAGAATATTCTGGCAAAGAGATGAGAAGAAATTTTGTAAGAGGGTGGTATAGACGAAGCTTGTAAAGCAGTCCAAACTCGATCGAATGCTTGTATTGAAAAAGACATTCATCGATACGATTTTGAAAATCTATTAACAGCAGGTTGAAGTTGGTAAAACAATAAACCAGTGTGAAAACCTTTGAATAATTAGTTTTGATTACTTCATTTTTTCTTTATTTTAAGACTAATTTTGAATGTTAAACATTCATCAGTTCTAAAACCAAACAAAAAATAATATTAATTATATATATGCATATATTATCTTTTCAAAATTTTTGAATTTAGAAAGTTAGGTTTATAACTCGTATAATCTTATTTCCCTTCACCAAAAGACAAATTAGATCCTTAAAAAAAAAAAAAAAAAAAAAAAAAAAAAAAAAAAAAGGACGTAAATAAAATTGATTGTAATAAATGTGAACCTAAAAAAGGAGGGGAAAACTGGACGATTAGTGAATTAAAGATTAAAAGAGCATACAGTATTAAGACGCATAATTACAACTTCCCTATCAATTTAAATAAAATAAACATAAACTCAATATAGACTCAGGATTGAAACTAATACATCATGGAGAAAATAGTCTGAAATTAAATATATATGAATCTCTAGAAATAATAAAATCGTTCAAAGCGAATCTAGATTTTTTTTTTTAAAAGACAAGATAATTATTTGAAAACAAACAGTCATAGGGAAAACCAAAATAACAACCCAACCATCTACCTGACATTTTTGTCTACTCTAAGTCTGCTTCAGGTTCTGATATATTTCAGATGCATTTTTTATTTTCCCACCTCCTCAGGTGAATATCAACACTTTACGTTCTTAAACATTTTAATATATTTGACCTATGTAGTAAAGTGCTAATGTTTTGAAAATAAATTCATTTAGAATACTTGGTCAAAGAGATAACTTAATAGGAGGAAAATATTGCCATAAATGTTCTTTTGGTTTTCCCTTTCGTGCCCGAAGATACCTTATTTTTTTATTTTTTATTCATTTTGCAAAACTCTTTATTACAAAACTCGGGTAGTTTCAAAATTGGATAAATATGAATTCCTTAAAAAAAAACAAAAAAAACTTCAAATTGATACGAGTTTGACAATTTATTAACAGCAGGTTAAAGTTTCTAAGTAAATTGAAAATAATAAACCACTCGGAAAACTTTTGAATTACAAGTTTTGATTACTTCCTGGGAGCTCCTTAACGAGGAAGTATTTGTAATTAAATACTACAACTGACGCGGAAGCAACGTAAAATAATTAATCCCTACTATTATTTCTATTTGTGTTTTATTTATTTATTAATTATAAATTAATAACAGGATATACTTAATTATAAATATATGTTTATTCTGATCTTAATGAATACTATTCACAGAAAAACTTTATAATTTGCACGCCTTAAACCTTTTATGGTATTAATTTTAAACAATATTCCGATTTATTTTTTTTTTTTTTAAAGCTATTTATTGATATTTATAACAGTAGGTATATATACAAAAAATAAATTTGAGGAGTGATTACAATGACATGTCATAAAACGTAAAGAACTACTTACTAGTACCACTTCAATAGTTATACATTATAAAGTCTCTCTTGGCCATCAGACGCCGCAGAGGATTATCGGGAATCAAGTGTGAGGCGAATTGGAGACTAGTGGATTCGAGTGGGTATGTAGTTTACCGTGAAAGGATACGTATATAGTTTGGGCCAAATTAGCAACCTATGAGACATTAAGATATTTATGGATGTTTGTTTGTGACATAATAAGGAGCATTGAAGATTTTACGAAGGATTTTGGATGGTAAGGATTGCATACGAAAAGAATTGGAAAGTATAGTGGAGCCCCAAAGCTCAACTCCTTATGTCCAAATGGGTCTAGTTACTGTCATGAAAATAAGCATAACTTATTGGGAGCTTTGAATGCTTATCTTGTTAATGTTGGAGTGATTGGAAACAACAAGCAGTTTTTTGTCTTTTAAGTCAGGTATATGAATTTTCCAAAATGAATACAGTAATCAAACGCTATCTAATTTGACAATGGATGTACAGTTGTCTAAAAAAAACATTTTTTAAAATTAATTAATTGTTTAGCTCAAAATGACCTAGTTTGACTTAACCCCTCCAGTAACTGTTTTTACTTTACCCCCTTCCCAAACTCTTGCATCATACAAACCATGAAAAACCATGATTAAAATGAATTACATAGTAAAAAAAAAAAAAAACCGTATCCTAATATCGTCTTCTACATGAGAGGGGTGCAGTCTGGATCTTGTTGAGAAAAAACCGAACAGTACAAAAGTGGAAGTTCCTGAATGTGGAAGTTAAGGATGTTGAGATAGTTGCCGAACATATAATTATGGATATCCCGGGCATAATCCGCGTCCACTCTCATAATAACTAGATACATGAATATTTAAGGTTTTAATATTTTTATATCTATTACTTTTTTTATATACTCGAACAAGTATTTTATATGTTAGCTCAATAGACCTTGGAGATCTTAAGAAGTGTAAAATAATTTTTTTAAGATATCTATGCAGACACTGAGACGTTTATCTATTTACTCGAAAAGGGCCTTCCATGGACCGATCCTCCAGGAAGCCATTACATTCAAGATAACCAAATCACAATATATGGTGTGCGGTCTTCAGTCCGTCACCTAGTCGATGTAAGTTGCCTGTGTATTATATATACTTGTTATTATATTTATTAGGAATAATTGAGGGAATAAAAGAGATAGGAGATGAGAAGAACAGAAAATAAAATAAATAGGAGTCGTATTGTAGATTGGAAACTGACAGTAAAATAAACGTAAAATGAAATTGGACATAAAGAGTTAGGCTTCCAGGCGTCCTCAAACTATCGGATTAACTCGGTTCTAACAGATTCTTACGATCTAAAATCCTACTATTATTTAACAGCCTCTTCAAAATTCCAACATTTACTTTACAAATTCATTGTTCATCGTTCCTTCTTAGTATAACTTAATTTAGTGTCTTCTCTATATTTTTTCTTTCCGATCTTCACTGCAGGATTATTTTTGGCCAGCATTTCTCTTCCATTCTCATTACATTTCTATTTTACCCTAAATTTTTGAATCGTAAATGAAGTCTTATATTTCTTTTACCTGTCTTCTCTTTTCAACATTTGGATTTTTTTTTAACTATGAAGGCACTACATGATTTCTTACAATAATCTATTTCATAGGTTTTTATTTTTGACATTTTTTTTTTAATATAGAGCAACACTTTTCAGGAACGATTTATATGTTTATCATTTTTTAAAGGCACGGTATCCAATTAGGAATTACATATATACATATGTATATATATGTATATAAGTCAAGGCCCGAAGCAGCCTAGTATTAGGCTTAATCCTAGTGCCAGACACAATAAACAATGTGCAGTTATAAATACGGTAGCCTCAGAGCAATAAAGCAGTTGTATTTCAACAGTTAACCAACGTGTTTTATTCTCCCTTTTTATTCTTTTTTTTTAAGTTTTATTCTACACTCAACTTATCTGGTGCCGAAACCCGGGACGACGGGGAGAGAAGACCAAGGTAGGAAAATTTTTTCCTTTTCTTTGCGGTCTAGAGCGAGTGTTGTAGATGGAGAACGTCTTGAAGCCAGCTGTTCTTCAGATTAATCCGGAGCCTACAATATCTAGAGAAACTATGGCGGAAGCTCACGCCAACACCCTTGCCTGGCTGAAGGTGAGAGCAGCCACGGCTCAGGACCTCCGAAAAGCAGTATCAGACATAGAGCGATTCACGGGAGAAACGGGGGAGCTGAACCATTTCATCAAGAGTGTGGATCGGGTGCTGACGCGAATTGAGGTAAAGAGATCCGAAGCACTCCTGGATGCGCATGACGCAGAATCCTTAAGGGCGGACCTAGTGTGCCGCATAAAGAGAGGAGTTCTGAACCTCATACAGGCAGATGAGGAGACACCATGGACTGTCGTCAAGGAAAGGCTAAAGAAGACCTACGGGGGTGGAAGGTGGACCCCGGAGGAAGATCTCTTCCAGCTATTTCGGGTTACTAGACACACAAGGCAGAGCAACGGGCAGTACGCCGGCGAACTTTTGCTAAAATTTAACAAAATCACCGACAAAATGCGGGAAACGGCGTCCGCACCGGAGGTGGAAGCGAGGATGGCCTTTGTGTCTACCATCCTAAAAGTCCAGTTGGCGCGGGAGACGGGAAGGAAAGATGGCCTACCCCGAGAGAAATCCTTCACAGAGTGTGCCCAAGAAATGATGGATTCCAGCGCAAGGGAGGAAGAGGTACCCGAGCGGGAGGAACCAGGATGGAGCAGGGTGACCTACCGAAGATCACGGGAATCACCTTGGGGCAGACGGGACACTCGGCCAGAGACCAGGAGGAGAGCGGAGCGGAGGAGCAAGCAAGGAGCGAGGCGACCAGCACCCAACGGAAGGAAGGAGGAACGCCGTTGCCACGGGTGCGGCAAACAAGGGCACCTGGTGGCCCAATGCCCCCGCACCAAGTGCTTTGAGTGCGGGACCGAGGGACACATTGCCCGGCAGTGCCCCTATATCAGGAGGAGAGACAACCCAAAAGGTGAGCCTATGGAGGTGAATAGGCTCGCGAGGCCAAGAGGGACATCTGAGGCCTCGAGATTGTCACGAGCCTCAGTGGTGTCATGCTCCGAGACGGAGGGAGAGGAGGAGCCCGGAAGCAGTGGAGACGAAAGGACCAGCAGCAGGGAGCGGAGCGGCCGGAGGAGAGGGCCACATCCCGGACGCGTGGCAGCCTGAGGAGGGTGCCAGCAGAGAGGCAGCCGCATATTAGAAGTCAACAGCGTGAGGGCGAGGAGCGGCGGCCTGCCTATCATCAGGGTGGATAAAGGAGTGCGCTGTCTGGTAGACACCGGCAGCTCGAGTACCATCCTGAGCCGAGGAGCAGTGGAGAGGATGCTGGGAGGAGGCAACGGGACACTCCAGATAAAGGTATGTGATTGTAATCTTATCACTCTGGGTGGCCCTTGTACTGTAGAGGGAGAGGTGGAGGTGAGTTTGGACCGATGGTCGGATAATGGGGGGGAAGCTGGCGGTCCATGTTATGAGCAAAATGAGTAGGGCATACGACGGGATAATCGGGTGTGACCTGCTAGAGAGGGTTGGAGCGCGGGTTCGAAATAACAGAGGGAGTTGGAATGTGAGAATCGGGACGAGGAGGTACCGGTGTTATAAGGGTGTTAGGAAAGAGGTTGCAGCGCAGATCGGGGCGGTTGTCGAGGTCGGAAGAGTGGAGAGGGAAAATTAGGGATGAATTCAGGGACATATTCTTCAAAGAGGGGGATAAATTGAGCGTCACGGGCAGAACGGTCCACGAGATCCCACTGAAAGAGGAACGGGTGACTTACATCAAAGAGCGGAGATACCCACAAGCACTGAGGCAGCATATACGGGAGGAGATTAGGAGCCTCAAGGAACAAGGTATAATAAAAGATAGCACTTCGCCGTATAATAGTCCCTTATGGGCAGTGAAGAAAAAGAGCGCGCCGGGGGAGGAGAAGTATCGGGTGGTAGTAGATTACCGAAAATTGAACGAGAACACTAGGGATGAAAGGTATCCGATCCCCAGGTTCGAGGATATTCTTGACAGGCTTAGTGGGGCAGCGATTTTCAGTACCCTAGATCTCAAGGCGGGCTACCACCAGATAAAAA
Source organism: Euschistus heros (assembly GCA_003667255.2). NCBI lineage: Eukaryota > Metazoa > Arthropoda > Insecta > Hemiptera > Pentatomidae > Euschistus > Euschistus heros. Next base: position 2,436,289 of record RCWM02000050.1, on the reverse strand, counting down.
TGCACCCAGGTGACCAGTGTAAAACAGCATTTACATTTGAACGTGGGCACTACGAATTCACGCGCATGCCGTTTGGACTCAAGAACGCGCCCGTGACGTTCCAAAAACTTATGGACGAGTTTTTTACGGGGGATTGACGAAAAACATATGCCAGGTCTACATGGACGACCTGTTAGTCTTCAGCAAATCGGAAAAGGAGCACGTCGGACACTTGAGGACGGGTTCGAGAGAGTTAGGAGGTTTGGGTTGAAACTGTCCCCCGAGAAATCAAGGCTGGGAGAAAAAGAGATAAGTTTCTTAGGGCATAGGATTTCGGAGGAAGGTGTGAAAGGGAAGGTGGACGCGATCGCGAGGATGGCGATTCCGAGGGATGTAAAGGGGATTCGATGCTTGATGGGGTCACTCAATTATTACCGGCGGTTCGTACCGGAAATGGCGCGATTCCTCGTACCCCTTTACGACTTACTAAAGAAGGGGCGCAAGATCGTCATAACCCCGGTAATGGAGGATAACATTAGGCGTTGTCTAGAGGAGCTCAAGAAGGAACCGGTGCTAGCTTTTCCCGACTTCGAGATAAGATATAACTTATCTTATATATATATATATATATATATATATATATATATATATATATATATATATATATATATATATATATATAAAATCGCTAAGTTTACACAAATACATTCCAAAAATAACACTAAATAATCACAAACACGATACAAAGTAACGATTATAAATTGACACAATTACTATAAAAGGAATTTATATATATATATATATATATATATATATATATATATATATATATATATATATATATATATAATATATATATATATAATATCTAATAATAAAATTCCTATATTCAAGCTTATATCAACAAAGGTTCTGAATTAAGATTTATATACCAGTTTCGAATATTTTTATTTTTAATTCTATATACTATTGGAAGTATTTTTTTCTTATTTAAGGAACTTTGATATTTTTATGTTGGTCTTGTTTAAATAACAAATATATATTTATAAAAAATGTATAATACAAAAAATATAAGCTAATCCCTTTTATTATTCTGTTTATATTTTCTAAGCAATATTAAACATAAAATACTTCATACCACTTAAAAAAATAACCAACCAAATTTACATATATAACCTCTTTATAGGAAATTTTAGTTCATATTATTCTCATTTAAGTATTTTTTTTTATTATTTATATGTTATATAATTATTCTTTTATTCAATTTATCGTGATTGTATACTTATTCTATTGTTACTATTATTCCAAAATTATTAGCCAAGTTATCTGTTATGGGTTTCTGTTGCTAAAATGCTGTTAATATTGTTAAATCACCCACGTAAGTCCAGGCCTTAATAATAATATAATAAATAGTTTTATATTAAATATATTTATGCGTATTTTACATCATCCATCAGAAAATTCTCATCGAGACATTTTCAGATTAATGAAAACCAACTAAGCGAAAACCAGTTTACTTTGCAAAGCTGTTTAAACTTCAAAATTAAGAATTGCTTTTGAAAATAATGTAATTATCAAAACATAATTCATAGTATTTAAATATTTTATTGAAAAATACAGCCAATAGTTGAAAACCACGATCTTTAGACAGTGCTGCTATCTGTTGCCGTTTTGGAGTATTTTTGTAGTTTTCATTTTCATTCAATATTTAAGTTACCCAAAAAACTAATTTTTGATAAAAGCAGACATTTTTTTATTTTCAAAATATTTTAAGTGGCTAAAAAAATATGTATATATTTTATTACGTAGACCACAGGGTATTAAGAAAGTTTTTCGCTATTAATGTGATTTTTTTTTTTGATTTCTTTTATCACTTTCCCGAAAATTTATTTTTAACAAAATATATGAATTAAATATCCTAGGAATGAGGTTCTGCTGCTTGTTGAAACTACCGAAATCGTGTTGAGGCCAGTTTATAGAGCTACCTGGAATGGCGCCCAGTTTACAATAGGCCACAATCTAGCCATAGGTCCTAGACAAAGTGGGAACCTCAGCCAAGTGAAATAAAACACGTGACCCTATTTGTATTTCGCCTATGATAAATAATCTAAATTCTGTTGTGCATTCCATCCAACAGCTCAGACTATATACAAATAAAAGGTACAAGGAAAAAGAATTTAAAAAATGTAAATAGAATTATTAATAGAAGGTACACCTTGCAGAATGTTTAATTATCTACGTAACTGAATATTATACAACATCACCAATAATTATTAATAATATATCTTGATTAAATTGTTAACTGAATTATATACTATAATCCAAATTATTTTTCAATTTTTAAACATTAATTATTATTTACAACAAGTATTATCCAAAAACAATTTCATATATTCCAGGTGATTGCCTTCATATAATCTATCTATTAGTGTTCAGAAAAACCATGATTAAATATTTGACAATTAATTTTCTGAAATCCGTTTTATTATCATTAGTTTTAAACATAAAATTTTCAAAATATCACAACTTTGCTACATAGATTATACAGGGTGAGTCACTCTTAGTGTAAAAAAAAAAAGGGGGGGGGTGAAACTAGATCAAAAATGAAGAAAAATGCCGCAGACCTTACCTTTATATTTCATTCCGTTGCTCAAACTGAAAATGTTTTTTTTTTTTAAATTTAGAAAACCAAGTTTTTAACCATAAAAGCTGTAATATGTCCACTTTTTAAAAACATTTTTCAAAATTTGACCACATTTTCGGATTCAGCATTAAATTTCCTACAAGAGCAGAGTACATGAAACCTAAAAATATCCACAAAACTGCAAACCGTACAAAAACTTTTTAAATTTAACTAACTTTCATATCGGGTTCAAATTTATGATTTCGTATCAATTTCATGGAGAAATTTACTTTATATATATATATATATATATATATATATATATATATATATATATATCAATTTATTGAAATTTACAACTATACAAATATGTACATCAAGTAAATGAGCTGATAACGATTACAATGACATGTTTACAACTTAAAAAGAACTACCCATCAGTAGCACTTCAATAAAATACTACACTACAAGGTCTCTAGGCCATCTTCTTTTTAGACGCCCCGGAGGATTATCGGGAATGGAGTGGGAAGCAAGTTAAGAAACTAACGGATTTGAGAGGTAATGGAGCTTACTATGAAAGGATCGGTATCTGGTTTGGGCTAACTCGGCAATATATGGAACATTAAGGTCTTTATTGATAAGCTTATTGCTGACAAAGTAAGGGAAGTTTAGGATTTTGGATTGTAAGGATTGGATACGATGTGAATTGGATGGTTTATTAGAGCCCCAAACTCAACTCCGTACGTCTAAATAGGTCTAATAACAGTCGTGTAAATAAGTCTTTTGTAATGAATTGGGAGGTTTGATGAGTTACTAGGTTTGATCGTTTGTCTAGTAAATGTTGAAATAGTCTGTAACGACGAGCAGTTTCTTGTCGCTTTAGTCTTGGAAATTTACTTTTAAAATCGAAAAAAAAAAAACGTGGTGTTTTCATTTGACATACAAAACACTTACTTGTGTAAATAAGACATTATTATAATCAATTAATGGAAGTATATATTTCAAAAATAATAAACCCTTAATTGGAATGGAAAGAAAATAAAGGAAAACTGTCAATATAGCGACGCAAGATTAAAGGGTTTTTGTCATTACATTTATTTATTTATTATTATTATTTAGTATGTGTTTAATTAAACTTTCAATCTTAAGTTTAAAACCTAATGATGACGAACACAGACCTCAATTTTGCCATTGGCTTCTGAATGCAGATGATATTAAAGAATAACACCCTTTTGAGGTGGAATTTTATGGACAGATGAGTCTGTTTTTACAGGTAGGGGAAGCATTTTTTCCTATCCATGTATCGGGTAGGGTATCGTTGGCTTATACATTTAGAGCAGCTGTGTTTTTTTTTACACTAAGAGGTACTCAACCTGTATATAATAAAGTTTTCAAAAATTAAGACATTAAATCAAATATATTGGTACTCTCACCTGAGTAGGCAAAACAGACTTCCGAAAGATATCAAGACCGGAAGGGAAAGTAGAAAGGGCCAGTAGGTTAAATTTGTGTTTTGTTTTTTTTTCCCCCCGGGTTTTCCTTATGATTTATTGAATTTTTCCGTTCCTATTGGAAACATTTTTTTTTTTTTTTTTTATCCGGTAATTTAAACAAAAATATGGATTGGTTTTGACTGAATTTATAGATACTTTCATTTAGATGAATAGCGTTGTGGGAATTCTCTTTGGAGGACCGAATATTTCAGCTCCGCTATCCATTTAAATGAAAATAACAATAATTTCAATATAGACTAGGGATTGAAACTAATACATCATGCGTACCTCAAGTGAATGATAAAATCGTTCAAAAGCTGCACAGATTTTTGTTTAAATTATCAGATAAATATTTCCAAACTTCACATTTGTTTTCCATTGGGGACAGAAGAAAAAAAACCTGTCAAGGGAAAACCTAATGGACAACCCATCTACCTGATCCGGTTGTTCCTTAACACTCAGTTTTCTTTAGGTCCTGATATCTTTCAGCAGCTCCAGGGTTTAGGGGACGTTAGCTGAGCGACAAGGACATGATCTCATCGCGTTCTCTTGTCATGTATAGACCACGCTCAACTGTGCCTAACTTTCAATAAACCTGTGTTCCTATTACACGCGAGTTAGCTTGCTCGACTAATCCAGTCTGTATATACGTAGACAAAAAAGGGAGAGAGGTATATAACGCTACAAAACTGAACTGGAGATCTCACCCTCTTCACTTGTCCGTTAAATTATATTTATAAAAGAAATAAAGTATTAAGCCCATCAGAAACAGAAGAATGGATGAAGTAAGATAGAAGAGCTGAAATTTAAAGTTAGCGGGCCAGATGGTTTTGAAATTACTAAAGCATTCTTCCAGCTTCAATTTATCTTCAAGATTAATTTGACAAAAGGGAGAAGGAAAACATCAGTTTTAGAAACGCGTCATCTAAGTCATTTATCAGCCTATACAATGCTACTTCTTCCTCTTTTTTTCCCTATCCCTTCAATATCAGTCATCAAATTTCATCTATTATGTCTCCAATGACGAAGAATTCAATCATTTAGAAATGTTTTACCAGATTGATTTGCCGTTTACTGCATTTGTATTTCTGGACTTATAAAATCGATAAAATTTTGGAAGTATTAATATTGAAGATATGAAGGAATTCTGTACTCACAGTAGACTCAGAAATCAATTAAGAGAAGGTAGTTGTAGGGAAAGCTGTTGTACCTTCAAACAATTGACGCTTCTCTTGTTATTACTAAACTCATATATTTTGCGAGGTAAGTTTTTAATATTTGGTAGCGAATCTGTCAGTGTACCTTCGTCTCTCCTGGAAAAGAGCTGCTTTGCTTTTGCTAACATATTCTGATTTTATAATTATGTTTAATCACGTTTTTAAAGGTACGTGATAAACATGCCAGTGTTACTGGTGGATATTCACCAGTAACATTGGCATGATTATGAGAACAATATAGTCTCGAAACGTCGCCAAAATAGTTGTTTTCATTTATTGACTGAACCTCAAGAACCTTACTAAACATTTAATAGTATCAGTCAAGAAATTCATACATATATATGGCCTCGTAACGGAACGGATTTTAATAGACTATAAGAATATTGTGCGTTACTTATTTCAAATCTAAAATCTTATAATCATTAACAATATTTGACTTTAGAGAGTGAAATATTTCCTGAGAAAGGATACATCGATAGGGCAGTTGGCAGACGCTGTTTTCTGACCGAGTTGGCTTGAAGACAGTGGCGCAACTGACCCAGACCGCTCTTTAAATAAAGCTTGGTGTAGGAGATCTACTCGTTGGATTCACTCCAAATCAAGGCAACCCATTATTTAAATGCATTTTTATTATTTTGTCTACCATATTAGCGAAATATCACACGGGTCACGCTAACATTTGTTGGGGCATTACATATAGAGGGGATTTATTTCTGCCGTCTCAAATGGACACTAGGAATACTAGCCTCTGCTCTCTGACCCAAAAGCAATGTCATGAACCATTCTTCAAACATATATGAGCAATGGGACATTATGAGCTTTTTGGATATTTTATAAAGTCAGTTTTAAGTTGTTTTTTGTTTTAATCATTTATTGATAAACACAACATGTAACAAGTAAATTTCATCATAAAGATAAGCATGACATGTAAATAACTTGTGAAGGGCTACTCAATAGTAATACTTTAATAAAATTTTATATTAGAAGGTCCCTTGGCCATCTTCGTTTCAGACGCCTCGGAGGATAATCGTAAATGGACTGGGAACCAAGCTGAGAAACTGTTTGATTTGAGTGGTTCTGGAGCTTACAATGAAAGGATAGGTATCTGGTTTGGGCTAAATCAGCAACATATGGAACATTAAGATCTTTATTGATAAGCATGTGACATAATAAGAAGCATTGAGGATTGTTAACAAGAAGAATTGGAAGGTTTTATGATGCCCCGAAGCTCAACTCCGTATGTCCAAATGGGTCGAATTACTGTCAAACAAATAAGTGTTTTGAGATAAAAAGGGATACTGGTTTCAGATCTGCCAGTATCTGACGATTTTTGACGACCGAAGGAAATTTTTGATCACTCTCCTTCTATAATAATTAGTTTTTGTAAGGATAGTATTTTATTTTGTAATCTTGCAGAGTTAAAAGATTTTATTAGTTTACGTTTTTAAGATGGCTACGAGATGAATTGGATGCTTTAGTGAAGCCCCAAAGCTCATGTCCATACGTCCAAATAGGTTTAATCACCGTCATGTAAATGAGTCTTATATATTAATTGGGAGCTCTTTAGTCCCAGTATGTTTAGCTGGGATTTTCTTGTTGTTTTTGTCCCACATTATTAATTTCAACACATAACTATAAATTAAAAAAAAAAAAAAAAAAAAAAAAAAAAACTAAAAGGACATCCCTGACTTAATCTGTGTTGGGGGATATTGTTAAAGGATACTGTAGGACAAGAAGTTGTAGGTTCATGACGATGAGTGATGGTTATTTGATGGGATTTGTTTGAATTTTTTTAATTCTCCATTTCCGACACCATTCTTGAATGTTAGAGTATGGGATTGTAGTGATTGAGATGCAATGAAAGGATAATTATTTACAGATAATACGCATGTGTCAGCGTAACTGGTGAGAACAGTGGTAGGATGAGTCGGAATGTCAGCTGTATACACCGAGTAGAGAATGGGACCTAGGATACTATCTTAAGGGACACCATCAGATTGGAGTTATAAATTGTAAGTTGAGAAACTGGCTTTGAATAGGTATGTAGCTACTTTGAGAATAGGATAGGTATCTGGTCAGTAGCCAATCTTTTAATATATGAAGCGTTAGAGTCATTATGGATAAGTCTATTTGTGACATAGCATGGAGTTTTGCGTATTTTAAGAAGGAATTGGTATACGATTAATTGGATGGTTTAGTAACGCAAAGCTCAACTCCGTATGTCTAAATAGATCTGATTATAGTCATTGTTATGAGTCTTTTGTAACTTATATCCATTTCAGAGTGTTTGGTAAAAAAAGTAGAAAATCTCGAGGCCATCTTTTAAAGAACGCTTTGGAGGATAATCGGGAGTAGAATGGGATACATGTTGAGAGAGTAGTGATTTGTGTTGTTTTGGAGTTGACTATCAAAGGATATCTATCTGAGCTAAATAAGCAACATTTATTTATTTTTTCGGTGCAACATTTTTTAAAGCAGGACCAGGACCTCAATAAGTTTCCTCCAACTTTCTAATCTACGGCCTTGCGGCGCCATCCTCTCACTCCTGCCTGAAGGAGCACGGTCTGGCTCACTGCCTATTAAATAATAGGTTTTGGAAAATTTTAAACGTCTAAGAATGGTTAGGTTAAGATTAAAGATTAATGTTCTGTTAAGATTTGATAAATATATCTTAGGAATTTTTTCATTACAAACGCCAATTCTGCTTTCTTTAGCTCTCAATAACAAGGCATATCTAACGATCTCGATTTCATTACTACCGTCGGAATAAATTTCTGTTTTGTTCGTATTTACTGTATAAAATTGAGGTGTAGGCTACGAATTTTTGATGGATCTAAAACTTGCTGTCAGATATTTATCCTATTTCTTCAAATGTTAACGTTGTTTTTTGTATTCTGTAATTTCTTTTGCAACACTGAGTAATATCAGTTCCTAAATTTTCAAATAGTATTTATGTATGATCAGAGAGTTTATATATGCATATGAATAAATCGAAACATATTCAAACATCAATTTAAAAAAAAAAAAAAATATTGATGTTTACAACTTTATACAATATATACAACAGGTAAATTGTGGATAATGATTGCAATAGCATATCAATAATTTTAAAGAACTAATCACTAGTAGCACTTCAATAAGTATTATATCAAAAGGTCTCTAGTCCATCTTCTTTTCAGAAGCCTAGTAGTGTTATCAGCGTTAATGGAGTGTGAAGCGATTTGAGAGACTTGTGGATTTAAATGATTATAAAAGGATAGGTATCTGGAGTTGGCTAATTCAGCAATTTATGGAACAACTTGTATAAGATTATTTGTGACATAATAAGATGCATTGAGGGACATTAAATAATACATCATTGAGGACATGGAATATAAACGGAATTTTTTAATAAATATTTATTGGCCAAGAAAACAGACAAAATTATACCTTCAACTTTTCTCAATGTCGTTTCCTCCACACTTTATATATTTGTAGAAGTCCTAAAACTGTCGTCGATTTTTTCATGTTTACATAATTTTAAAAAAAAACTGTAAAAACCTTGAATAATTTTTATTTCCAGCAAGTTCATAGCACATTCATGAAGATTGATGTATTAATTTCGGGAAAAAGTAAAATTGATAATTTTAAATAATTGTGTTTTTAAAATAACGCCAGATGGATGTACCTTGAGAGGAGAAAATTAAGGAATTTTCCAACCATTTTTCAGAGCAAAAGGTTCTCATAGGAAATTATAGGATTAATTATTTTTAAAACGCATGCACCTATTATTTTCCATTGAATTCATGGACAGTAAAAGGTGAATTGAAGGTAAGTTACTCATAAAACATTTCATAAGGTTTTTAACAATCCTGAATCCTGAATACATTCCAAATCTGCAAATGTATATTATAAAAAAAATAAGTATCCAGTTGCTCCTATCTCAGAGATAGAATCTTCAAAGTTAATCATAACTTTTCTTATTATTTTCTTTCCGGTGTTCCTCAAGTTTAGTATCCTAGGTCCCATCCTCTATACGGTGTATACAGCTGACATACCGACTCAGCACATACACTGATGGTACATGTACATATCAGTGAATAATGATCCCTTTATTGCCTCCCAAGTACTCCAATCTTATATCAAAAACTATAGTCGAAATTGAAGGATTACACATAACCCAAATGAAACTCATCAAATAACCTGTATCTTTCGTAATAAAGCTATGGCTTCCTGTCCTTAGTATCGTATAATAACATTCAATTAATTCAACAGATCCTCTTCGAAAAATCTTCAATACTCCATAGTTTATCACAAACAAACTTATCCATAATGAACTTAATAAAGCATATTTTGATGATTTAGCCGAAATCAGATACCTATGCTTTCATAGTATATTACATCACCACTCTAATTCACTCCAAAGCTTCTGAAACGAATTTGGCTTGGGTCCTTATGATGTAGAACTTTTATAAGTGCCACCATGAGTATTTGATTTACATGTAACTAAAATATGATTTTCTTCATTAACGTTACATTTACTAGATTTATTTTATTCAATATCGTATACGGTAGTAAATTTCAATAATATCCAATATTCTTGTTAATATGAGTGGTTGCATTTAAGTAAATAATTCATCTGGGCTTACCAGTATATATTTATAGAGAAAAAGGTGTAAAAACAGGCACTGGTGTGAATATGGGCACCCCTCGCTACTGGCTAAGGAAGATATTGAAGACGAGGACTGTCTATGGTGCCATTTGCTAATATAACTTAGCAGTGAGCAGTTGGAACCATTCTTTCCACTAGTGTGGATGCAGCTTGAGTTATTTTGCAAATTTGTGTTCATTTTGGACTGTAAACTTTTGAGAGACATGTGAAATCGTTTTTGTTTCACGTTCTTATGTTTATTTAACCCTTTAACGGGCAGGCCAGGAATTTTTGAATTTGTTTCTTCTTTTTTTTTTTTTTTCCTTTGAACGGCTATAGCCACGCTAACCCCCATACATGTTTCATGAACTTAAGGTTGAATAAAGGATATTAGATGATAATGAGTAGGATAATGCGTCGGATATTACGTTATTTATTGAACAAAAGGTATCCTCCAGGATAAAATAATAATAAGTAATAAGAACGAAAGGAAGAATATAAGAACAAAAGGCATCCTCCAGGATACATTGCCTGTTAAAGGGTTAAAAATAATTTTATAATGATATCTGGAAAGCGGAGATCTTAAGCTACTTTTGATAGAGGCCATCTTTCTTAGTTAGAGTTGGTGTAGATATGGGCACCCTTTCTTGGTGAAAATACTTCGACATATCTCTTGTTAGAGATCATAACTCACAGGAGAGGTATGGATAAATTATTCCCAAATGTGAGAACCTAGATCTTGCCGGGGCTGAAAGAGCCAGATGATTGCGATTTCCGTTATATATATATATTTTTTTATTTCCTTTAAATAATTAAACTCTCTACCGTTTCGAATTGTTATATCCTGACTTAATTATTTGTTGTGACTTTTTTAAATATTAACATATGTTTCTGGTGCTATTTTGAAACTCTTACGTGAATCGTCGCTTTTAAAATGAAATAAATGATGTTCATCATTTCTCACCATGCCTTCTCGCATTTAAGAAACTTGTTAAAGTTATTAAAGAAAGACAAAATTCTAGATTTTTACAGGTTAAAAGTAACTTTAAATCTACAACAAAAGAGGGTGCCCATATTTATTTTCCTCTGTATATTATTATTTTTCATATTACTTTTTTCGGTTTTAGTTATATCTGTAATCAAATGAATACACAGTGCCTATTCAAGCATGCTAGATAGTATTCTGGTTTGTAATTTTCGCGAAAAATCGTTGAAAAGGGTCATTGATTCTCTTAAGCTAATCGGAAATAGGATATACTGGAATAATTGTCTGAGATTGAATGGCCTTGAAGTCCACGCTGTCACAGCTAATAGACATTTAAAGCGTGTCAGACAGCAGGAGGGTTAAACTGCCAACACCTAAATTGTAAGGTGTGACAATCAAAGTCCACTAAAGAGCATTCATATCACTGTATCAATTAATTACCCCCAAAATTAATCATCGCTGGTATCATTTATACAGTTGTTTTACTGGAAGAAATGACCAGAAATCGGAAAAGAATACTCATTAAATTTTAAGCCCAAAACATTCCTCTTTATGCTGTCTATCAGTGTTTCACAAGGTAGTTTTCTAGTTCCCTCTCTCTACGCTATGAATACAGCTCATTCTAGTACCGAGTTCAAGGGTCGGTTATATTGAGCGAGTTTCCTATCTATAGCCAGCGAGTTTAAAATCTAGCCAGCGAGTTTAAAACAAACACTCTAGCGCCTAATAGCATGTAGTGTTTTTCTAGATTTCTATCGATGACACACACCATCAGTATCTGCAGTAAACTGCTGGAGGCTGAGGCTAGTCAGCAATCCAGGGAGTAACATGAAACTAGCCGGCATTCATCTTTTCTTGTAGATAGTTTACATCTGCTCGCTAGTGAATCCGATTACAATACGCTAGTTTACAATTACATTGTAAACTCGCTGGCTGGTAGCGCGCAAACTCGCTTGATGCAATCGACCCTTAGTCTGATAAGACACGTGTGTTATCACTAAGAAATGGTCCTTTCAAAACTTCAAAAATGGTGAAAATTGGGGGATTAAAAAAAATTTTTTTTTTCTTATATCAATTTATTGCAATTTACAACTGTACAAATATATACAATAAGTAAATGGGTTGATAAAGATTACAACATGTCAAAACTTGAAAAGAACTACTCACTAGCAGCACTTCAATAAAATCTACACTAAAAGGTCTCTAGGCCATCTTCTTCTCAGACGCCTCGGAGGATTATCAGGGATGGAGGAGGAAGCAAGTTGAGAAACTAATTTTGAGTGGTTATAGACCTTACGATGAAAGGATAAACATTAAGGTCATTGTGGATAAGGTTATTGGTGACAAAGTAAGGGGCATTTAGGATTTTTCGAAGGAATTTGGATTGTAAGGATACGAGATGAATTGGATGGTTTAGTAGAGCCCCAAAGCTCAACTCCGTACGTCCAAATAGGTCTAATCACTATCATGTAAATCTAATTAAAAGAAAGGTTTGAACGTTTGTCAAGACAATATTGAATTAGTCGAAAACGACAGGCTGTTTTCTTGTAGTTTTAGTCTGTATGTGGATTCCAAGCAAGAAGGTTGTCCAAGTAGACTCCCAGGTAGTGGATCTGTTCAACAGGGATTAATGGAATATTGTTAAAGGGTACTGTATGACAAGAAGTCGGTTTACGATTTTGGCACCTTTCTTGAATGTTATAATGAAAAATGAAATATGTATATACATATGACAATTAAAACATTTGGAAATCAATGCCCTCCCATCTAAATTGAAAACATTCTTGAAATCATAATTCCTAATAAAGAATTGTATAAGGTTTAGAAAAGCCCAAAAGCTCAACTCCATATATCCAAAAGGGACTAATCACAGTCATGTCATTATGTATTTTGTAATTAATTGGTAGCTTTGAACGCTAATCAAGCAAATTCTGGAGTAGTCAATAACTATTAAAAAACAAAACAAGATATTCATTCATAAATCTGATGTACCACAAAAGGTGATATTAAAATATCTTTATTTATTGAAAATATAAATAATATAATTATATTTTTATCCGTTTAATTAACTTCATAATGAAGGATATGATTTTTTCCAATACTCATCTGCTCGAGGCGGCTGGCTCCCTGGACAAGATGGGATATCGAACCGCCCATCAACAAAATCTAATTACTCCATCAAATTAATGGGGCTAAAGACTTGGCCATGGGCACGCCTTAGTATTTCTGCTTCGATTTGGAGATATTTTGGTTTATACTGCTTAAAGTATATTATAACTGAGGATGGAGTTAGTAAAATAAATAAAACAAGTTTCTTGCAACTTTTCAAAAATAATTTATTTTCCTTGGCAAAATGAGCTATTATATATCAAAAGCCGATTATTAAGAAGAGTTTATAGCCCATGAGTATATTGGGAAGCTATAGACTGAGATCGAGTAAAGAAATATACTAAAGGACTGAGGAATTGGAAACAAATAAGTACTTCGACTAAAGTTTCAAAGAGCACATGATCAGAATGGATTCCAAGAGGTTGAATAACACAAAAATTTGATAATATATACAACCTGAAAAGCCGGAGAACAGATGAAAGGAGAACTTAGAACTTGGAATCACTGATGAGGACAGGCTTGACAGAGAGAGATTTAGGAAATGATTAAATTAAATTAAATTAAAAACATGGAAAAGAGAACGAGACATGGACGGAAGAGAAGACTGCAGAAGTCAGAGAAAATGAAGGATTAATGATAATGGCGGAGAAAGTAGGTGATAATGGCTCACACAACATATATAATATACAAACACAAGCGAACTATATATTGAACTATATATTATCAATTTATTGAAATTTACAATGTAAAAAATATATACATCAAGTAAATGTGTTAATAACGATTACAATAATATGTCAAAACTCGAAAAGATCTACTTATCAGTAGTTAAATTTTCCGGTAGTATTTTTAAAGTAAATTTTTAAATAATAAATATATTCGTGGTTTGCTTAACTCTGCCCTCATTACATTGGCAAGCCACCACATCCTTGATCTGTAATCAATAAAATCTAATTAAATTCGCAAAAATCTGGATTTGGTTTTTATTTTTCAATTACGGTTTTTGCACTGATTTAACACGTTTATAAAGGTAAAAACAATTGTTATTTATATAAAATGACAAGATCTCTTTCCGGCAAGCTAAAACACAAAGAAAACTCAAAATGATTCGTGAATTTATGCTCATAGAATTTCAACTCTCCTTAAAACAGATAATAGAATAAGCCTTTTAGATATTCGATAAGAATCCTTAATCTCAGAAGACTAAGTTTCTCATGTATTCCTCTAGTGAAATTCTGCTGATCTTAATCCATTTAAATTATAAGTATGAACCAACCAAATGAACACAAATTTTTTTATTTTTTTTCAGTTTTTATTTATTTAATTGAAATTTACAACTGTATATACAAATATATTATAAATCAAGTAAACACGATGATAATGATAAAAATGACACGTCACTTGTTTATAAAACAACTACCCATTGGTTGAACTTATAAAGGTTCTATGTAATGAATTATATTAGAAGGTCTCGAGGCCATCTTCTTTTCAGACGCCTCCGAGGGTTATGAGGGAGAAGCAAGTTGTGATACTAATGGGTTTGAATGATTGTGGAGTTTGCTATGAAAGGATAGATATCTGGTTTGAGCTAAGTCAGAAACGTAAGGTATATTAAGATCTTTGTGGGTAAGTCTGTTTATGACGAAGTAAGGAGCATTTAGGATTTTTTGCAGGATTTTGGATTGTAAGGATTGAATACGAGATAAATTGGATGGTTTAGTGGAGCCCCAAAGCTCAACTCCGCGCGTCCAGATAGGTCTAATCACAGTCATGTATATTAGTCTTTTGTAATTATTGGGAGCTTTGAACGTTTGTCAAGTAAATGTCGAAGAAGTCGAAAACGACGGGCAGTTTCTTGTCGTTTTAGTCTTGTGTGTGGATTCCAAGTAAGACGTTTGTCCAGATGGAGTCCTAGGTAGCGGGTCTGTTCAACGGGGATTAATGGGACATCATTAAAGGACAGGAAGTCATAGGTTTACGACGAAGGGTAAAGGTTATTTGATGGGATTTACCAAATGAACACAAATAAAATAAAAAATTCTACACTAGAAGATCTCTAGGCCATCTTCTTTTCAGACGCCTAGGAGGATTAATGGAATGATTATCAGAAGATGAGAAAATAGTGGATTTCAGTGGTTCTGGAGCTTATTATGAAAGGATGGGTAACTGGTTTGGGCTAAATCAGCAACATATGGAACATTTAGATCGTTATAGATAAGTTTATTGGCGATAAAGTAACAAGCGTTGAGATGAATTGGATGGTTTAGTTAAGCCCCACAGCTCAACGAACTATATATAAAATATATACATGTATATATTGTTTATACAGCATATATAGCCTGGGAACCCCGAAGCAAGAGATCTTAGCGTTGTTCTCTCAGTTCTGTCAATGCTTTCTTTTGATTTTCAAGATATTAATTTCTCTAAGTTCAATGGACTTACCAAGACTGGGAAAAAACAATAGATCATGGTCTATAATTGATACAATAGAGATGTCCATCTATAATCTGCTGCTTCTAATAAGTAAACTATCGTCATAGTTTCGACCCGAGCTAGCGCGGTTTAAAAAAAGTAGGCAAAATGTGTCTTTTTTCATTCAAACCAATATAGCTCTGAAACGGTAGGTTTTAGCGACAAATGTTATATTGCAAAAATATTCACCAATTAATTTCTGATAAAGAACTTTTCGATCCAATTTTCGATTAGAGCAATACCAACAGAACTATAGCAATGTTACGTTTTTGTAATCGAAAAAAAAGTTACCTATTTCGAGGGTAGATTAGAAGAGACAATGCCGCTGGGACTAGTATTTCAACTTATTATTCCCTTTTACTTTTAAAGATTCCTAAATTCCTACCCAGGCATGACCCAAACACTCTCCTTGTAGCACATTAATCATGTTTTTAAGGTGACCCTAAAGCGGGGAGAGAGATGATGGAAGGTGAATGAATTAGCCTAGTTTAAGCTGTCAGCCGATTCAGGGGTTCTCATACATTCATAATACCCTAGTTCATGACAGGGCCAAGTACCCACTAGATCACTAGAGACGTTGTTAAAGGTCACAGTTGACGCTATCCCCCGTCCCAGACAATTCAGAGTATTGAATCTGAAGTCGGTTTATTCATTTTCCCAGTTCCCATCTAAAAATGGATAACTTCGTCCAGCATCCTTATTTCCTCCCCCATCTTCTCTAATTGCCTCTCGGCGGAACTTTTCTATTTTCTTGATTTTTCATTGTCGGGCTGCAAACAGCATCAATTACCGGGTAGGAGGTCGGGAAAAGGAAAGAGGAAAAAGAAAAAAAGGTAGAAATTTTCTAGCGTCGAAGGGCAGAAAAGAAGTTAATCATGATGACGGAACACAGAAATAAAGCCAAATGGCGGTAACGTCATAGCTGTTTAAGAATAGAAAACAAAAATTTATTTCCTAACACTATTTTGATTGTTTCCTTCCACGTATTTTATAAAGAATATAAAATAAAATTATTATTAGCTAAAATAAAAACCTAGATCATTGTCTATAACAGTTTTTCATTTATTAATATTTACAACTGTTCAGAATTATATACAACAAGTAAATTAGTGTAACTGTAAATAAGTGTTTACAGTGAATACAATGGCATGTAAGTAACTTGTGAAGAACTACTCACTAGCAGCACTTCAATAAAATCTACACTAAAAGGTCTCTAGGCCATCTTCTTTTCAGACGCCTCGGAGGATTATCAGGGATGGAGGAGGAAGCAAGTTGGGAGACTAGAGGATTGGAGTGGTTATAGAGCTTACTATAGAAGGATAGGTATCTGGTTTAAGCTAACTCAGCAACATATGGAACATTAAGGTCTTCATGGATAAGCTTATTGGTGACAAAGTAAGGGGCATTTAAGATTTTTCGAAGGATTTTGGATTGTAAGGATTGGATACGAGATGAATTGGATGGTTTAGTAGAGCCCCAAAGCTCATCTCCGTACGTCGAAATAGGTCTAATAACAGTCATGTAAATGAGTCTTTTGTAATGAATTGGGGGTTTGATCGTATGTCTAGTAAATGTTGAAGTAGTCTGTAACGACGAGCAGTTTCTTGTCGCTTTAGTCTTTATAAAAGTTTTAAATTTTAAATAAATTGATTAATTTTTTAATGAAAATAAAACATATTCACTAGTGGGTTTTGGATATTTCGCACTTACAAGGGGACGTTTGCAGTTGTAACTCACAGATTTGAATGCCGATTTGTATGTGGGTAGTAGGGACCTATAATAGTGCAAAACTAGAGTTATAGCCGCCAATGGGCATAAGGAGCCAAGAAAAAAAATAAAATATGAAAATCACATTTTATTTTTTTTCTCAGCTCTCAGTCAAGATAGAGAAATGATTCTTTCACGTTTAATTGCAGTTATGTAAAGTATTTGATGTAAAAATACTTTCGTTATGCTCAAGACACCACCCGGCTTTAGGGTGCTCAAAAACTCTAAAAAAATGACAAAATTCCAAGGAAATCCGCTGTAAATCAGTGGAAACTTTTTTTATGAACAACTGACCTCAAATCTCGATTTAACACACCATAAAACCCTTATATGTGAAATATTATCAAAATAAAAAATATTGATTTTTTTTACTCCTTTCGAGGAGGTTAACATTTTTTAGTTGAGATTTCATCAACATTTTCTACCGGCCATAACAACTGCAGTGTTCAACCGATTGCAATAGTAATAGCATCACTAGAATCAGCATACATTCTGCTTTTTTCCATGCCTATAACATTGGATTTACTCCCGATTTCAGTGGACAAAAAACTGATGTGAATGAAAAAAATCCAAGGTCAGCTATAACTTGAGATATTTCAATAAGGGGAAATCCTACAACCTCCGGATTTGGGCTAAACTATGCAGTTTTAAGGCTTCTAGATGACCTTAAAATTTTGTCTTAATCAGTTGCGAAATATGTGAGATATCGCAAATTATTTACATTTTTTCAGAAATTGACAGCCCCTTGCCTTCTAAAATCCTACAAAATTTTAAAGGTAAAAAAAAAATATTTTTGATTTCGACGAAAATAAGTTTCTACATGTTTTTTGAGATGAGGAATCTGAAAATAATATCAGTTTTTAGTTAAAAAATTTTCCTCACCTATATTATATAAATAAAACGTTTAAAAAATGACATATTTTTAATTCAAATTGCATAGAAATCCTAAGATTGATGAATAATCTAAAATTAATATCAGGTTTTGGTTTAAAAAAAATGTATATATTTTTTAAATGGTCTTATTTGAAATTTATTGTGTAAAAACTAAAATAATAATAGAAAAAGATCATTTTATATCAGTCATATTTATATAATATAGGTGAGGAAAATTTTTTAACTAAAAACAGATATTATTTTCAGATTCCTCATTTCAAAAAAACATGTAGAAAACTATTTTCGTCGAAATCAAAAAAATAATTTTTTTTACCTTTAAAATTTTGTAGGATTTTAGAAGGCAAGGGGCTGTCAATTTCTGAAAAAATGTAAATAATTTGCGATATCTCACATATTTCGCAACTGATTAAGACAAAATTTTAAGGTCATCTAGAAGCCTTAAAACTGCATAGTTTAGCCCAAAATCCGGAGGTTGTAGGATTTCCCCTTATTGAAATATCTCAAGTTATAGCTGACCTTGGATTTTTTCATTCACATCAGTTTTTGTCCACTGAAATCGGGAGTAAATCCAATGTTATAGGCATGGATAAAAAGCAGAATGTATGTTGATTCTAGTGATGCTATTACTATTGCAATCGGTTGAACACTGCAGTTGTTATGGCCGGTAGAAAATGTTGATGAAATCTCAACTAAAAAATGTTAACCTCCTCGAAAGGAGTAAAAAATCAATATTTTTTTATTTTGATAATATTTCACATATAAGGGTTTTATGGTGTGTTAAATCGAGATTTGAGGTCAGTTGTTCATAAAAAAAAGTTTCCACTGATTTACAGCGGATTTCCTTGGAATTTTGTCATTTTTTTAGAGTTTTTGAGCACCCTAAAGCCGGGTGGTGTCTTGAGCATAACGAAAGTATTTTTACATCAAATACTTTACATAACTGCAATTAAACGTGAAAGAATCATTTCTCTATCTTGAGTGAGAGCTTAGAAAAAAAATAAAATGTGATTTTCATATTTTATTTTTTTTCTTGGCTCCCTTATGCCCATTGGTGGCTATAACTCTAGTTTTGCACTATTATAGGTCCCTACTACCCACATACAAATCGGCATTCAAATCTGTGAGTTACAACTGCAAACGTCCCCTTGTTAGTTCTTTAGTTGTTTGTTATTATTATTAGTTTTTTAATGAAGCTTGTATTGAATAAATATTACAATCTACCTTAGTGAAGGGTAATATGTAATATATATGATTACGAATATATTTATGAAGTAATAACTAAAAAGGCTTAGCGAACCCGAAGGTTTCGAAGCCGACACCACCATCCGATAACCACCATTTTTAAACATTTAATATTAATAGTTAAACACATTTTTTTTTTAACCGCGTGAATCGAAAAGGAAGTACGTTGGCGGACTAGTGCGTTCGAAGGAGATAGAAGTTGTTCATGATCCTTGCCCATTTAGGAACATTGCAGATTAAGATAATTGTGGATAGTTTTATTCTTGACATTATAAAGACAATTAAATGTATAAGAATGATTTTGGATTGGACGTTATCAAAGAAAAGGATGGTTTAGTGGAGCCCGAATGCTCCATTTTCATTTAATTTATTTATATATAACTGACAGTTTAGGTTTTGAAGTTAAGTTAGTGGAAAATTAATGAAATGTTGTCGTTTAAGCCTTGTATGATGTTTCCAAGATGTTTATTCGAAAATGAGTCCTTAACCCACAAATAAATCTTCACATTCCCATTAATAAGTTGGTAACCTGTAGGATAACCCGTCCTTCTCTGCCCTAGTTGGAGTATATAAGGACGTTAAGCCCCAATAAACAACAGAAAGAAGTCCTATGCAGTAGATCTGTCCAACAAGGATTAGTAAATTATATCAGAAAGTGGAAGGTATATGAGGATAGGTTAAGGTCACTTAATCACTAGGACACTTGGACACCGTATAAAAACAATTATCTTATTTTCCGGATCTGAAAGCGTTTTCCTGTTGACCTGATCTAGTGGAAATGGGATTCCTTTCTGGCCTTTGATGTCTTGAATTCCTCTTCTCTCTAACTAAACCACAAGTTCTGCTAATTCCTGCATACTCTTCCACTGAATTCATACAATCAAAAGCACTCAAATGATTCAAGATACAAGAAACCAGGAAAACTCTATGTTTTTATAAAATTAAAATAATTTTCTGCAATTGTGATAGGATTAAACAAAAAAATAAATACTTTCCTTTTACAACCTTTGGCCCAGTAACAGTACGTCTTTAACTAACTAAGTAGTTAAATAGTTAGGAAGTACTAAACCCAAGACTGAACCTTTTTTATTTTATTTTATTTTTTTACATGGTAACAATAATATTATTATTTGTACTTGAACTTAAAGAGACCACACATGAAAATTATCAAACAGTTTGAAAGTATATTCCTCCTGGGGATCTCAACCCAACCATGAAAGGATAACACAGCTATCTTGAATTTTATTTTTCATTCTGCAACTTAAATCAAATTCCTTACGAATTCCCTACAAATTACTGCCAATATAACTATCGTAATCCAAGTTTCTTGAAAATGTTTTTCTATTTTACTATGGTTATGGTTTGACTTAATTGATGATATGGTGATTTGATTCCACATTTCCATTACTACTCAGTACAGCAATATGAATATTCAAATCCAACAGGGTTACAACTTCACAGAATAATACCTGCAAATGGCACTCTAGTGCGGTGACAGTTTCTGATATTACTTATCTTATCCAATGAATCTTCTCAAAAACCTAATAAAGGAAATGGAGAAATACGATTGTCAATTCAACTAAAATGGAAACCATCTCGGACCTATCGTTTATTTGCTGAGGCGATTTATGCAGAATTTCTATTTCTAGATATTTCAGTTGGCTAAAATTGATTTTATCTTTGTATGTTTCTAACTATAGATGAGCATTTTTTAATTGCTATATTCTTTGTTCCTCTGTTCTGGTTATTAAAAAAACCTTCAACATCTATAAAATCTGGGTGTTTATTAGAAATCAATTTTACTATCACTTTATCCAATATTAATACTTTCTGGGGTTCAATTATAACTAGTATTATTTGATATAAGTATGGATATTGTCAAATATACGTTTAGGTATCATGTCCTCTGTTAATACTTTTCGTGGCACCTAAGTTTGAATTATCTCGCTCGTTTTTTAGTCTGCCGTTTTTTTTTTGTTTAATTTCCGAGTTTATTATTGAGACTAACAACTTTGTGATTAGTTCCTCAAGGAAGTATCCTCGGTCCTATTCTATATAAGCTGTATACAGCTGGCAATCCGATTCATCTTATCACTTAAAACTACTTAAGATGTTGACATATCTGTGCTTATCTCTTCCCCATCGAGATCCCTTAATAGCTTCCCCACAATCTCCAAACCCATTTATCCCTGATTAAAGATTGGTGCAACAGCTGGAGGATCAAAGTAAACGAATCGAAATGTGCCCACGTAACGTTTACTCTCCGCCGCACATCTTGCCCTCCTATTTATATAAATAATATTCCGCTAACCATAGTTGACAGTACGGTATTTGGCTTCTACTTAGATAAAAGACTTACCCCACACACTAGACTTAAAAGGCAAGAACTTAATAGACGCTTCAGCCAATTGTACAGTCTACTAAATAAGATATCTCATCTTTCCATTGACAACAGATCCTCATATACAAAAACATCATTAAACCTATTTGGACCGATGGACTTGAACTGTGGGGGACAGCTAAACAATCGAATATAAAACGCATTCAATCCTTTCAATCTAAAGTCCTTCGTACTATTGTAAATGCTCCATATTATGTCTCCAGCAAAACCCTTCATAATGACCTCAATATACCTTTTGTCATTGACCTGATACCTCTTAACTTTTCCAAATTCCATCAAAACCTTTCCAACCATCCCAACCCTCTGGCACATTCATTATCCAGCTCCACACATCCTTATAACCCCCCAGATTAAAATGGCAATGGCCCCGAGATCTATTGTAATAAATGTATAGTATTGGAGTTCTGGCAATGGCCAGCTTCTCAACTCAACTCCTGAGCGACTGTGGCGCTCCCTCTCAACTTCCACTAGATTTTACACTGGTGATGCGGCTGAGAGAAGAGCGCTAGGATTACTGGGGGCCTGGCTTGCCCTCCCAGAAGTTGGGGTTGGGTGACAGGCTTGGTCTGGGGTTTTCCTGGGATGTTTGTTTAGATTGTATATATAGTGTGACTGTGCTTATTAATTTAGTTAATTTTATTTTCTCTGCTCCTTTATTATTACTATTGTTTTTTTTTATTTTATTTAATTGTACATAGTGTATAAATGGATTCTTTGCCATCCATATTATTCATTGCCCTTTAGGAGGCAGCTTGTAATATTTATTCAATAAAACTTTTGTAAAAATGAAAAAAAAAATATCTTTTCATTTCATACCAAACACTCCGAGCTCATATTGCAAATCATGAAGAATGGTGTAGGAATTGGAGGATTAAAACTAATTTAAACAAATCTCATCAAAAAACCTTTATCCTTCTTCGTAAATCTATGGCTTCGTGTTCTTCAGCATCCTTTAATAATATTCCCCTGTTGAACAGAATTGCTTCTTAGGACTCCATCTGGAAAACGTATTATTTGGAATTCTCAAACAAGACCAAAACGACAAGAAACTGTTCGCTATTATAGCCTACTCCAACTTTTAATTTATAACAAGAGACTCAATTGTCAAGTAACCGTGACATATATTAAAGCACACAGTGAGTTGAGCTTTCGGGCTCAATTCAACCTTCCAATTCTTCTGGTGTCCAACCCTTCCACTCCAAAATCCTCCATGAAATCATCAATGCTCCTTATTATGTTGCAAAGAAACTTATCCCTAATGATCTAAATGTCCCATATGTTAATGTATATCCAGAAACCAAACAATACTTTTATAAATCTGTAATTCACTAGCCTCCTATTCCATAACCGACAATCCGAAAAATCCTTTGGAGCGTTTGAAACGAAGATAGCCTATGGACCTTCTAATATAGAACTTGCATTGAATTGCTACTGGTACGAGTTGTTTCTTTACAAGTTACTGACTTGTCATCTTTATTTTTTTCCACAAGTTTGCTTGATATATATTTTATACAGTTGTAAATATCAAAAATTATAAAGTCAACTCATCCTAAGTTTTAATGGTCTTAGGATTTCTTATGGTCTTACCTTTTCTTCACGGAAATAAAATTATTTTCCTCGTGGCGTTTAGAACTCTAAATTAAGTTTCTTATATTACAATTTAAAAAGTCGGAATTGAATTTCATCCCTCCGCCATGAAAACCTTAAATTCCAACAAATTCCTTATCTGTTTTCATTTGAAATATAAACTGGTGAACAAGATCATACTAATGAACCAGTACCCTTAGTCTTCACAAAAACATTGATGTTGTCCTAGTAACGACCCCCGACTAACCAGGAAACAGCTCGTCAAAATGTCTCAGTGCCAAACATATCGAACTGTCCACCCCAATGGAACAACCCATGCTCTCCTGTCATCATCCATCGATCCTTTCCCATCACTTACTAATTCCCGGAATTAGTCCACAATTTCATAGAAACATCCATGAAATTTTTAAATCCTTCCTTTCCTGTAGTTTCTTTTACTTCTTTTACGTATTCTTCTGCTCAACTACTCATTTCCGAATCATGATTGGATATCTTTAGTTATTCATTGCAATATTCTCTCCATCATTATCCCTTCTTACTAGCAAAACGGCTAACGTTGCATCCTTTTTAACACATTCACAAAGTCCAGTGTCACTAAATAATTCTGTTTCTCGTTTCGGTGGTTTATTCTTACCCCTAGGGAAACTAATATTGACTCACACATAGCTGTTATGTTTATTTGACAGGATCCGATGAAGTATCTGACTGATCAACTCGACCTTGAGAGAATATTCTCTAGAATAGTACTTTTTATTCCCATTATGCCACATTGATAAATCACATGGATATAAAGTAGGAGAAGCAGCCATCCTTCCCACACATTAACTCAACATCTTGAACATTAACAAACCCCTACAACAACAATCTGTGGAGCAAATTCTGATACTTTTGCTCTATACATATTCTGATAGGATTTTGCTCTAGAGATATTCAGTAGCATATGGGACATTTAGATCATTAAGGATAAGTTTCTTTGTAACATAATAAGGAGAATTGATGATTTTATGGATGATTTTGGATTGTAAGGATCAGAAACCAGAAGAATTCAGGTTGAATTAAGCCCCAAAGCTCTCCGCTACTACAATGTGTCCAGCTAGTTTTAACATCTGTCCCGTTGACTCGACAATTAAGTCTCTTGTTATAAATTTAAAGTTGGAGTAGTCTATAATGACGAACAGTTACTTGTTGTTTTAGTCTTGTTTGTGCATTCCAAGTAAGACGTCTGTCCAAATGCTCTCCTAGGTAGTGTTTCTGTTCAACGTGTATCTGTGGAGCATTATTAAAGGAGACTGGTGGACAGGAATCCACAGATTTACAACGAAGTATAACGGTTTTTTGATGAGATTTGTTTGAATTAGTCTGGCTGAACTATTTGGCCGAAATGTTTACCTAGAATTTTATAAAGTAATTGACTATTCAAAAAATTATCTTGTTTGTTTAAGGCTCAATTGCTGCCTATTGAGAAGGGTTATTCTAGATTTTTTTTATAAGGGCTCTAAGGAATTACCCTACTTCTTATAATCAAGAATATTTAAAAAGTATTAGTCGATTAGTTGGACACAGAGCACAAGTTACACGAAAATGAACATTGATAATTACTTTACTTTACTTTAAGCGAATGAGCCTCTGAGGACTAAGCAAAACATTCAGCCTTTTGTGATCTTCCACATCTCTTTCATTTTTTCACTGTGTGCTTTCTTCCTATCTTCCGTCCATTTGGTTCTTGTTTTTATTTTCCTTTCTACCGGACAAACTTCCCATTTGTCTACCTTATGTCAGAATTGTGTTCTATCTGTTTTATCCCTCTCTGTTATTCCAATTTCCCTAAGATCCTTCTTTACTTCAGTATCCATCCCATATTCTTGATATTTTCTGGATATTCCATAATCCGTTCAGTTAGACGTGAGTTGTTCACCCTTTTGATGTTTCCAAGGAATCTCAACCTTCTATCCTTCATACAGTAAATTATGTTTCATATTTCTTCAGTCTCCTGTCTGCTTCTTAGCCTATATCCTTCGTCCGTCTTATTTGGCCACTACATCTTTCTGATAATTTTTCCCTCAGTCTTCTTTATTCCCTTCATTTCTCCTTTTCTATTCATAGTCAATGTTTTCTGCCGCATAAAGGCTTTCCGGCTTCACCACAGTGTTGTAATGTTTAATCTTGGTGTTTCTGGAGACGCATGTTGTAGATTTTACCAGTTATCCAAAGAGCTCTCTTCAACTTATATTTATGAAATGAATATATTATATTTATTATTAACATTTTTTATTATAAACATTTATTATTATTATTATTTTTGGATCTTGTTGACTTGCTTTTCAATCCCGTTGAATGAAAGCTGCCGGATGTATTCCGAGATATTTATATGACGTCCAGGTCTTCTGCATATCCAAGGGTTTACACAAGGCGGTTTGAAATTGTTCCTAAGGTAACATGGGTTCGTCATCACCTCGCCTCACTCGCGACCTGATGGTAAACCCTCTGCATAATTCATTATGCCCCCTCACAAAAAGCATATTACCCTCCATTATCATTGTCACAAGTCGTGCCAATTTGGGATGTATATCCAGCTTCAGCATTGCTATTCACCGAGTCGTAAGCTTGATGGAAACCTATGAATAAGTGATGAGTGTCAATTTAGTATTCTGTTTTTATGTTATTATTTTTACGTTGTAATAAAATATCTTTTCTAGCTTTTTAAAGTTGGTGATTTTTTTTTTATTTTGTATTAAACAATATTGTATAAAAATATAAAACTAAGATCTAAGATATTGAAACAAGAATAAGAATGAATAAGAAATGATACAATCCATGAACCTTAGCTAGAATCTGATGTTACTTAGTCCAGAATGGAGAATAAAATTTAATTATAATAATTCTCATTGTCCTCATGTTGTTTTTTGACACTCATCGTTTGTCTCCTCTCCAGTGTGGTTAGGTGACCCTGAAGAAGACCTGTAAGACAGGCCGAAACGTTGACAACGCATTAAAGCATTTCAAATTAGACGTTGTGTTCCTCTTTGACTGGATCCTTGATTATCTTCTTCTTATTCATCTTAACAGCCAAATATACTTTTATGAAACAGTTACTTATTCATAATAATCTAAATGTGTCATATGTTGCTAAATCGGCCAAAACCCAGTTACCTATCCTTCCATAATTAGCTTCATACCTACTTGAATCCACTCGTCTCCTTTTCATAATACTCTTTTAATCTCTTCTCAGGAAATTTCTCTCTCATTATTTAACTACGAATTTTAAAATAATATGTTCCGAAACTTCCTACAGCTTACAAATGCCACATAAGAGGTTGCTAAGTGAAATGGTTAAAGTATTTATAGATAACAATGTGATCCATGCTCATGCTGCAAATGAAGACACTTGATAGGAAAAAAGATTTTAAGATATTTAGATTTTGAGGGAACTCACGATACAGAATATATATATTCATGTTGGTCGGATTATTACTTTAAATAACATTGATGAAAGAGTGCTTGTTCTTTGATGAATGTCAAAAGCTATGATATCACCAATTACAAAAAAACACAGTGATGTATAAAAACAGAGATATTTAAACAGTGATCAAATTTATTAAATATAATAAACCTATTAATTTAAACAACTTAATTTTTAAACCTTCAATTATATATAAAATAAATATTATTTTCCAAGAAAATAGTTGCCCGACTTTCACCTTGTTTACTCCTTTTCTAAATATATAGTTTATTTCCCCTTTGTTTTCAGTTCAAGAACTCGGCTTAGATTGTTCCCGAATTTGTAACAATGCCAAATTAAGCAATTCATACCTAAAATGAAAATCTCAAAACTGAATATATTTAGATCTTTAATAATAGATGTTTTAGTTCTCACTTTACCGATCTGCATTGTATTTTATCTTTTATAAATTATTTGTTCGAATTTATTTATTAATTCGAGAGCTATTTTTTTCTTATCATTTTTCATGTAAAAGATATTATTTACCAGTGTAATATTTATTAATTAGGGATATGTCGCTTTCAAATGTCCTTCGATTACAACGATTTTTGAGAAAAGTATCCAGAATCGATGATCGATGATAGGGTTAGCGAAATCGTTGGAGATATTTATTTTAGGAAAAAAATTAAATGGATTAAAAAAAAATTACCGAAAGTGAAGCACTAACAAAATAAATGCAGCTATGAAATAGCACCATTTTATTATAATATTTTGTTTTCTTAGAGGAGGATGTATCCTTCACTAAAAATTATTTTTTATTTCATGGCATGTTTGTACTGGTAGTAGTAACGGTACTATATTACTAATAAAATAATAAAAGAATACTAAAAGCTATAATTACCCTAACACATAATTAAAACGACATTCATAGAAATATCAAGGAACTCTCCCATCTGTAATGTTTAGTATAAGGGGTTAGTAACAATTCCGATTCCTTATGTAATGGCCAAGCTGAAGGCAGAAAATTTATATTTTGTTATTTCAACCGAGAATCGACTTCCAGATACCATCCAGGTTCACACCTAAACTCCGTAATGTTGGTACCCTTAATAGGGGAAAACCCTTGCGGTTGAGAGTGTTTTCAGCAAAAATCTCCTCCTTTCACAACCGTTGTCACAGTAACAGTACATCCTTACCTAAGTACTGAACCCAAACCCTTCATGGGTTGTTAGTGGTACAGGTTTGTATATTTATTTATTTTTTTTAAAAATATATTGTTTACATTTCAATTGAGCATATAAGATACCTTGAATTTTATCTGGAGAAGAGACTTACCTGGAACCCCCATACGAGATTAAAAAAGACAAGAAGCTGCACGTCGATTTCGGCTGCTCCAAGACTTACTAGACAAACGATCAAATCTCCCTATTTACTACAAAAAAACTCATCTATATGACGACTATCAGAACTATTTTGGACTTGGGGTATAAAGTTATGGGGATCCACCAAACCATATACTTCTTCCCACATCCGATCACTCCAATCCAATATCCATCGAAAAATCCTTAATGCTAACTTTGCCACAAATGAACTGATCCACAATGACTTCATGTCATATATGTCGCTGATTTGGCACGAATCTTTCCTTTTACAATTAAATTAATACTAACCTAAATCCACTTGTTGCACAACAACCCGCGACGTCTGAAAAGAAAGTGGCCTCGGGATCTTCTTCCATACTATTCTAGATATTTCACATGAGTGCTACCAATGGATAGTTCCTCTAGATGTCATTATTGTTTATTGTATACCGCAAAATTACTACATGTATTTTTTTTTATACAGTTGTTAATTTATGTTAAAAAAAATAATAAAAAAATGTTTTAAATACGTATATCATAATACTGAAACCATCTAATTAGTAAAGTAAGCTCTCCTAATAGGAAGCTTCAGTATTATATAGGAACTAGAGAAAACTACAAGTATCTATTAGAGTTAACTCAATAAATTTCACTTTTATTTTAATGTTTAAACTGGATATAACTAGATTAAACCAGTGGGTACAGGTAAGCTACTGCTATGAGCGATACATAAAAAACATTGAGAATGTCTCAGTAACTGGGAAATCACAATTCTAATTTAATTGCTTCTGATTTTACTCCAAATGCCTTTAGTTTTGTCCATCATAACATACATAATTCATCGAAGTGATCATGTTGCTCATGAATAATTATTAATTTATGTTATATGAATGTACTTATTGCCCTTGAATGACTATAATATTATTATTAGTTATAATTATTATTAATAATATTATTATTAGAAATAATAAATCATTTAGTTTTCTCCAAAATCTGGATTTTATTTGAATTGAATTTCGACCGTTTTTTTTTTCTATCAAAAATTCCTAATATTTTTAACTAACAATTTCTGTGAAATAAAATTAGTTTTATGGGTTTGTTTTATATTAATAAAACTCACTTATCATCCAAGATTTTCAAGAAAAAAAAATAGGCTTATAAAAGCAGAATGATAAAATCAGGGTGAAGCTTCATGAAATTTAGCAGGGCCCTGTTGTGCGGTAGTATCCACAGAAATAGTATTATTTTAACTTTATTGCTCCCGCAACGCAGCCAAGGGAATAAAAGATTTAATTGTAAAAAAAAAAAAAAAAAAAAAGGGAGAAAAGAGAGAGAGAGAAACAGAAACAGAGTAAATGCGATCGTAAAGCTTTCCTAACGACATGGAGTTTTCTTTTTCTTTTCTTTTCTTTTTTTTTTATAATAAAGATTCAAGTAAATCGTTAAATTATTTAAGTCTTGTAGATTTAGAAGGGATCAGTTGAAAGGATTTTTTTTTTTTTTTTGAAACGTTAATTTTACGTATTTTGTAATGTTACAATCTCCCTCATATGAGGGCAATATGTAATATTTATGGTTAGGAATCCATTCATTTAATATTTAGTTTTTGTGAAATCAAAATAAATAAATAAGATAAAACTCCTAACTAAATAACAAGAAAAATGAAATAAAATTAATTATAAACAATAATATAGTTAAAAGAGAAAAAAAAAATAATAATTATACTGCATTATATACACTCAGCCAATGGATCCCCGCACCAGGAATATCCCTTAATTATAGAGAGACAAGCCTCAACGCTGCCCTTTCATATTGGTCACTTCTTTTAAAACCCAGTGGGGGCTGAGTGAGATCGCTATAGCACAGCCCCTCAAGTGCAAAAGCTGGGCATTGCCAGAACTACAACATTAATACATATTTGTAAAAGTTCTCGGGGCCAATTCCGTTTTAATCTGCGAGGCGATTTATTAGGATATGTAGAACTAAATAATGATTATACTATGATATGATTTTTTCCTGTCCCCCATAGTTTGAATCCTTATGTCCAAGTATGTATGATGGTTTTATATATGACAATATTGTTTCTAGACGAGAGATGAGATATCTTATTTGGTAGTAGTCTATGAAGCTGGCTGAAGTATCTGTTAAGTTAAGAAATTTAAAATTAGTCAATCAGTACTTCGACGTTTCGGCCACTACACCGGTAGTCATCATCAGGGAAGATTAAAAAAAAAAAAAAAAAATTAAAAACAAAGAAAACAAAGTAAAATCGTTGGCATAACAAAATACTGATTTGTTAATTTTAACAATTATTATTTTTTTTCGATAGACTGGTCCCTCTTATATCTAGAGGACATATTTACATACAGTCAAGAAATCTAACTTTTAGTTATATGAAAAATATAAATGCTATCTAACATAATGCATATAACTGTAAATAAATAAAAAAATCATTTAATACGTTGTGAAATTTGCTGTGAAATTAAAGTGAATTAATCATCTGACATCAAAAGGCAAGTATTATTAGTCATAGTTAGAATTCTTTGAAAATGTTAAAAATAATGCTAAATATAAAAAAATAAATGAAGCACCCCTAGTTTTATTCAGATAAAGCGATACCATCAAATAATAGGAATTTTAGAGTAGCACATTAAAATTTAGAAGATACAGAAATGACAGTGAAGTGACTTTTTTTATACAATTTATAATATTTGAGTGTTTTGTTAATTTTTTTTTTTTAATTTTATTAATTTTTGTCATTTTTTTAATGTTATATTTTATTTAGTACTATCAGAACAATTTTTAATTTTAAAATTAATTATTTTAGAATTCAGCTGAGTATATCATTTGATTAGAACTCAGCTGTTTAAATGATGTTCCGAAGTAATATAGACTTGAGTTCGGGCATAGATAATTTTTTTCATTTAATTTTATAGATTTTTTTTTTTTTTTTTTTTTGATCAAATTTTAATATATTTAGCCCTGTATCACTTAGAATAGATGACATCATTGACATACCAGTACCATATGACCCCAGGATTCCTATGAAAGTTGAAAGAGAAAATCTTGATGCATGATTAATTAAGACATTTTCTTAATAAAATAAAATTAGATAAGAAACTCTAAAAATAAATCAAGCAAATGACAATAACTCCCAGAGATTAACAAACATATACAATACCGATGTCTCTTAAGAATAAAAATCAGAGTACTCTATTAATCATCAAGCAATGTGTTCCAAACGAAATAATGAGCTAAAAAAAATTTTTAACTTCAAATAACAAGTTTTGAGAGATATATTACTGCATAAATGAGTAGTCAGGTAGTTAAGCAGGCCTTACTATTGTTTGCTTTTTAATTCTGCATCGTAGGATACATATTTTAAAGATATTTTCATTTGGTAGAAATACAGTACTGCCTCGATAGTCCGGACTTTTATTACCCCGACACCCTTAGTAATCCGTACTTCTCACGAGAACCCCTCTACCTGCAACAGCCTGCGAGTGCTTGTTCGAATGGTTCATCAAAAAAAGGCGTCGGTAAACACCATACGATGCGATTTAAAAAAAAATATATTTATTGATATTTACAACTATCTACCTTATATACAACAAGTAAATCAGAGAAAAATGATTGCAATAACATTTAAATACTTACTTACTAGTAGCACTTCAATAAATATTCAAAATTAGAACTTCTCATGACCATCTTCTTTTTAGACGCCTCGGAGGATTATCGGGAATAGATTATGAGGCAGGTTGGGATACTAATAGATTCGAGTGGGTATGAAGTTTACTGTGAAAGGATAGGTTTGGTCCAAATCAGCAACATATTGAACATTTTGATCTTTATCGATAAGTTTGTTTGTGACATAATAAGGAGCATTGAGGATTTTAAAAATGATTTTGGATTGTAAGGATTGGACACAACAAGAGTATGAAGGTTTAGTGGAGCCACAAACCTCAACTCCGTATGTCCAAATGGATCTAATTACTGTCAAGTAAATAAAAGTTTAGTAATTAATTGGGAGCTTTAAATTATTGTCTAGTAAATGTTGGAGTGGTCGAAAACGACGAACTGTTTCTTGTCTTTCAAGTCTCGTATGAGAATTAAAAGTAAGCCGTTTGTCCAGATGGAGTCCTTGGTAGCAGATCTGTTTGGTAGAAATAAAAAAGTAAAATATTTACTTTAGTGAAAGTTGTATATGAGAAGGTCCCGAAGCCATCTTCTTTTCAGAAACCTCGAAAGGTTTTCGGAAAAAAAAATGGATAGCAAGTTGAAAGACTAGTGTATATTCAATTATTTATTACTATCAGTTTATTATGATAGGTATCTGGTTTGGGCTATATCAGCAAAATACGGAACGTTAACGTTTCTGGATAAGTTTATTTGCGACAAAGTAAAGAACATTGACGATTTAACGATGTATTTTGGATGTATTTGTGGAGCCACAAAACTCAACTCCATATGTCCAATTGGGTCTCAAGTAAATGTCTTTAGTAATTAATGGGGAGCTTTCATAGGAATTCAGATTCGGCTCCTGGCAGAAAATTATCAAAAGATCGCTAGGCCTGGATTCGTTTTCCTTCAGAATTATATTCAAATATTTGTTTTAAAAAAATATTTGTAATTTAAAAAAAAAATTTTTTTTTACTTCTAGTATTCCGCTATTATTGGTAATCAGAAACTCCTCTGGTCCCATATGTGTCGGGTTGTAGAGACAGTACTACAGTTCCAAATGGTAATGATAGGTGTGTTTACTTTTATTTTTGTATTCTACAAACCACATTTAATCATAATGTGTTTAAAGTAAAAATAAAATGTACATTCTTGTAGGAATTGTTACTAATAAAAAATGTTTAGCCTAATTTTCTTTCTTCTTCTTACTTAAACATTCGGATATATATTTTTACTAATAAATATTGCTAAAAGCAATTTTACATTATTTTGTAGCGAATAAGGAAAAAGGAACCCTTCTTCAATCGATCCCTATGGATCTTGTGTCGAACAGGATGCAATTTTGTGGTGCAATAGCAGTAACCCGATTCACTTAGAAATCCAGTATGTGAATTGGCGTAACATAGTTCCTCTGTTGAGGTCAATTAGTGATGCAATCTAACCCACAAGGTAGTGATTTAGTGAGGCTAACTGAGGGTACCTCTATAACACCGCTTGTCGTTGCTCATCAGTTCTCCTCAAAGCCTCGGATGCAATCGACATCATTTGTGGAACTTCATAGCTTGAAACCATATGTATTCAATATAGTAAATATATGAATAACCATCTTAAGTTATCTCTTTGTTAACATATCAATCACTTAACTACCATGCTCCCGGGCCCGAGTTCGAGTCCGACTGATGGCAGAAAATTTATTTTTTGTTATTTCGGCCGTGGATCGAATTCGAGGTCGGGAGACCCTCCTGGGGCACACACAGCCTCCTAAAAAGTGGGTACCCTTAATTGGGGGAAAACTTGGCGGTTGAGCGTGAATTCTGGCCAAATCACCTCCTTTCACAACCGTTGGCTTAGAAACAGTACAGCCTACCTATGTACTGAACCCGAGACCCTTCATGGGTTGTAAGTGGTACAGGTTTTTTTTTTTTTAACATATCAATAATAATGCTTTAGTTACATATTTACAATTTAAAAATTCATTTAAGTATTCATATTCCGGCCCGGTTTTATATTTTAAATTTGTTCTTTAGACAGTTGGAAAAACCCACATAGCAACATTTTTTTTATTACTATTTATTGGAATTTTCAACTGTATACAATAAATAATTAAATACTTATAATATATATACTTATATATATTTAAATATTACAATAATATGTAAAGAACCCAATAACAGCACTTCAATAATAGTCTTACATCAGAAGGTCCTGAGACCATTTATTTTTCAGGCGCCTCGGAGGGTTATCTGGATTAGAATTTGAAGCAAGTTGTGATACTAATGGATTTGAATGGTTATGGTGTTTTCTATGAAAGGATAGGTATCTTGTTTGGCGCAAAGCAGATATTTTTGGACATTTAGATCATTATGTATATATTTGTGACGTAATAAGGAACGTCGATGATTTTTTTGAAGGATATTGGACTGTAAGGATTGGATACGAGATGAATTCGATCGTTTAGTTGAGCCCCAAAGCTCAATTCTGTAGGTCCAAAAAGGTTTAATATCTGTCGTTTAAACAGGTGTTTTGTACATATTGGAAAGTTGAAAAAGAGGGGCATTACCCTGTCGTTTCAGTCTTGTTTATGGAT
Source organism: Euschistus heros (assembly GCA_003667255.2). Lineage (NCBI taxonomy): Eukaryota > Metazoa > Arthropoda > Insecta > Hemiptera > Pentatomidae > Euschistus > Euschistus heros. Next base: position 2,401,825 of record RCWM02000050.1, on the reverse strand, counting down.
TCAAAGTAATTCGTTTGTCCAAGATGGCGAATATGTTTTCTAAATCTATTTTTAATGAAATTATTGACAATAAGATTTTTCTTTTTTAATTTGTTTATTCACGATAACTGAAGATTAAGATTAATTAGGACTTCAGATTAAGCGGCAAATAGCCAGACAAAACCGGTTTTGAGGGGTGCAGTAATTATAATTATTTTATGCTTACGACATGAAGTATTTACGATTTTTCTAGGGATTTTTGATTTTAATTGGGTGGTTTAGTGAAGCCCCAAATCTCAACTCCACGTGCTCTATAAACAGATCTGATAACTGTCATAAAATTGAGTCTTTTGTAGAAAATCGAAACTTTTGAATGTTTGTCTCGTAAATGTTGAAAAAGTCGATAACAACGAGCAGTTTCCTGTTATTTTAGTAATGTGTGTGGATTCCAAGTTAAGCGTTTGGCTAGCTGGATTCCTAGATACCGGATCTATTGTAGAAGGATCAGTGGAATATTATTAAAGGATATTGTAGGACAGGAAGTCGTAGGTTTACAACGTGCGATAAAAATTATATGATGAGAATTGTTTTTATTTTTTTAATTCCTCCAATTTTGACACCATTCTTGAAGGTTTGTGATATGTGAGTGTTTGGGATTCAGAAGGGATCATAATTTACTGATAACACACATGTGTCGTCAGGGTATGAGGTGAGATCGGTGCTAGAATGTGTGGGAATGTCAGCTGTAAAAACCGTGTAGAGAATAGGACCTAGGTACTAAGTGGAATGCCGGCAGATTTGATAAAGAGGTAAGAATAGAAAAGTTATGATTAAGTTTTCAAAGACAATTCTACCTGCTTTCCAATTTCCATCTTTCAGTGTCATTGAATATTGCTAAATGAATTATTTTAATCTTTTTCAATCATAATTGGGCCACCGATGGGTGTTTCTTTCCAGCTCAAATAACTTTTCGGTTAAATCTTTCAAACTTTTAAAATATTTTGAGCTTTACCTAAAGAAGACCACTTTCTCTTTACCTTTCCAGACACTTCTAGGGGTTATCGGGAAAGGGACAGAAAACTTGAATGTAGAGGGGTTTGGGATAAATTAGTAGCTTTTGGGACATTAAGACCGTATCGAGTAATTTTATTTGTGATGTGGTAAGTAAAGTTTATTTTTTTTTTTTTTTTTTAAGATTTTAGATTGTTAGGATTGGATACGAGATGACTTGGACTGAAGCGATGTACTAAAATGCCTAGATCATAATTAAAAAAAAAGAGATAACATTATTAATTTAATATATCAGTTTATTTCCTTATATTCCATAAATATTTTCAAAGACGATTCTACTTGTTTTCGGATGTCCATCATTTTTGGTGGCTTAGCATATTGTTGAATGATTTTTATTAAATCTTTTTAATTTGTGGTTTGGCCATGGATGGGTGTTCCTTTTCGACAATAGAGCAAATGATATTTCGGTTAAATCTATTTGCATTATTAAATATTTTGAGCTGGACCTAAAGACCAACAAAGTTTCGGTTTTTTCACGTTATTAAGATGTATATATTGAAAATTTAGATGGAAAGCCAATTAAAATTGAATTTGAACAAAAAAGACCCATAATTGATTCGAAGAAAAATATTGTTGCTTAGAATCGAGAAGGTAATCCGATCTGATGACCCAACCCTTTCCCCGTTTTACTTTTTCCAGGAAAAGTCCATCAAACAATCAATGCTTGGGTCATCTGCCAGTTATTACACATTCAATGTAAGTGGATAAAAAAAAAAAAAACAATTATACCAGCTTAGTTGAATTGACCGATTAATTCAAGGAGCGGTTCACCATGGGGCGTTTAAAAGGGGTTTTACTGTATTTTATTTTAAACTATTTCAATTTATATTCTCGTTTATTTATATCAAGTTAGTTGTTATAATTTATGATAGAAACTTTATTTTATGTGTCATAAAGACAAAGTTGCTTCCAACTCCTCAAAGAAGGAATACTAATTTGGCAGAAACGTTGACGTAATATATATAGTTAGTTTTTAGGTAAAATGTGAAGATACAACTCGAATATTGTATAAAAGGGATTAAAGCTTATAACAGATAGATAGCAAAAATTTATTTACATTAATTTAAAATAACATTCTACCTAACAAGTATATTTTAATTGCAATCAATAAATAACTTTAGAAAATAATATCAAAAGTAAATAACGTTTTATTATAAATTTAATGAGTTCGTTAAACATAAACCAGCAATTAGCAGGGGAAGCAGTAGTTAATTAATTTGAATTGGCTTCTGAGACAGTAATAATATTTATTCATAAAGGCCGGCTCGTTGAGTAGGTCCCGGGAAGTAATCAAAACTTGTAATTTAAAAGTTTCCATAGCGGTTTTATTTTCCCTTTGCTTATAAACTTCAATCTGCTCGTAAATGAATTTAAAAGTTTATATACAGGTGTATCTTTCGATGTAGAACAGGCTTTCGATTGAGTCTGGCATCCGGAACTGCTTTACCAGCTTCGTAAATTTTTTACCTCTTACATTCTTTCTCATAATCCTTTTCTGTTTTCCTATCGTATAAAAAATCGTATCCGTATAAAAATTAAATTAATAAATGATTTTGTATGATCATCTCCCTTTATTTCAGTTACAGGTTTTTCTATTATTAGTAGTCGTGTGTACTTTTCTTCAGGGAATACCCAGTTAATACAGCTGACATTCCAATACTTAGGATGACTCCATCATCTTTTTATTTTAAAAGGGTTTTATTTAATATACTCCAACGCTCTTAATTAGCCTTACTACTCATTAGAAACACTTTAATAAATGTCCTAAATTAGAAACTGTCCAAGCAATCTTCTTTTCAGTCGCCTCGGAGGGTTAACGGGAATCGAGTGAGGAGCAAGTTGGAGGATTAGTGGATTCAAGTATGTTTGTAGCTTATGATGGAAATGTTTCTTGTTTGGGCTGAATCTGCATCATTTAAGATATTTAGATCGGTGTGTATAAGTTTATTTGTGATATGATAAGGAGCATTGAGGATTTTACAGAGGATTTCGAATTGTAAGGATTGGATGGTTTACAGGAGTCTCAAAGCTCAACTTCGTATGTCAAACAGGTCAAATTACTGTCATGTAAACATGTCGTGTAATAAACTGGAAGCTTTGAAAACTTGGCTAGTAAATATTGGTGTTGTCGAAAATTACGAGCAGTTTCTTGTCGTTTATGTCTCGCATCATTATTTTCAATACATGATGAATTTACACATAATTATGAATTTAAAAATAAAAAAAAAAAAGTGGTAAAGGTTATTCCTGATTTAAAAGACAATAAACTGCACCTTGATTCCGACTACTTCAACATTTAATAGACAACCGTTCAAAGCTCCCAATTAAAGTCCCCAAAGATTTCTTTCGGCCGTCAAAAATCGTCAGATCCTGGCAGATCTGAAACCAGTGTCCTTCTGGTCTTAATAGCCACTGCTCTATATTGTGACAATTTAGTAAAAACATTCGACGGAAAGGGGTTGTTGTCTTGAAAAATCTCCAGCTTCCTGTTGATTCTGTTGAGGGCAAGCACCAAATCTAAAGAATAAAAGGAGAAGAGAGAGTGTCCTTTGTAAGAAACGTAATTGTTTAATTAATTTTCAAAAATTACAACAATGACAAAATTTAAAAAGACCTACAACTGTGGAATATCCTTCCGCCGTCTTAATATTGTTAAATCCTAGAATATTTCAAAATCCTTAAGTACCCTAAGCATCCCTAAGTACAAAAACTAAAAGTACAGCAATAGCGGGATATCCTTCGGCTATCCGAAAAATCGTTAAATCCTTGCGGATCTCAAAATATTATCCTAAAACCTTTCAATTCTTCTTGCATTTAACGCTTAAAATTCAAAATCCTTCGTACAATCCTCAATGCTCCTTATTATGCCACAAGCAAACTTATCAATAACGATCTTAATGCTCCATATGTTGCTGATTTGTCGCAAACCAGATACCTATAATTTCAAAGTAAACTCCAAATCCACTTGTCTCCCAACTTGCCTCACACTCTAGTCCCGATATTCCTCCAAGAAGATGGTCAAGATTTTCTAATTTAGACATTTGAAGTGCTACTAGTGAGTAGTTCTTTACATGTTATAGGCATGTCATTGTAATCATTCCTCTCAAATTTACTTCTTAATAACGTATACAATTGTTAATATCAATAAATAGTTAAAAAAAAGAATGATAATAATAGAAAATAGAAAAGGAAATTGAGCTTGGCGATTTGCTGGTGTAATATTTTTATTTATACCTTCTTAAGTTAATGTTTTGATATGAGATTGTTGTCATATGTATTGATAATATTTCTTTATGAAAGGATTTTAATTACAGCTATAAGATTCAGTACAACTGAAAGTAAAGCGAGGAAGAAGGCTTAATGGACTCGCTGATTTGTTGCAGATAAGTAGAAGGGCGGTAAGATAGAGTGGGTTAGTGCAAGGCACCTTGTCCTAGTTATAGTTGTTATTAGCTACATTTCACTAGCAATAGTGTGTTAGTGTTAGTGTCAGAATGAGGAAGAGCGCCTGCGGGTGGGGGTATTGATCCCCCTCCTCTACCACCCTATGCCTTCATCATTACAGATCTTTTTCTTTTTTTTTTAATTATTTAAACTTGGCTGATTCCTTTTGTTCGTGACTTGGCAAAGAAACTTGATGCAGGTAGGAAGCTGATTTGACACCCCCCTCAGTCTCTGCTTCGCAACTTATCTTCCCTCTACCATCCTCAGCCAAAACAATCCACCGCTCTTTCTTCCTTGTTGATTTTGTTTTGAACAGCTTCTTCATTCTATTTAGAGCTCCATTTTTTGAAGGGTTAACTATTAATTGTATTATATTTTTGGTTACAATTAAAATCATGAACAAAAATTCTTAACTTTCAAGGCTAAGATTTCTAATAATTTTTATTAATTTTTAATCAAACCGCGAGAAAAAAAAAAATTCTTCAAAAATATGGAATACTCTTTAATGAATACACATTATTGTTTTGAATAAATCATTATTCACGTTCTTCAAGTCTATGCATGAGAGTAAATTATGTATTAATACATTTAAGAATATATATAAAACTTAGGTTTACAGTATCTGTCGTTGCGAATCGCCAATTTTTTTTATGGAGTCGATGAGGAATTCATACTTACGTATGAAATTATGTTGCAGAACTCTGCAGAAATAAAAAATTAAAATTAAATTAGAAATACGTAAGAGGTAGGCTATTAAGCAACAACCCATTGGAAGCAAATAAAGTACTGGAAAGTTCCGAGGTCATCTTCTTTCGAAGCACTTATGAAGAGTTATCGGTACTTAAAGGACTTATAGACTTAAAGGAAAAGTGCTCGTCGTTTTTGACTAATCAAAAAGTTCAAAGCTCCAAATTAATTACAAAACACTTATTTACTTGACAGTAAATAGACCATTTGAACATGCAGAGTTAAGCTTTGGAGCTCCACTAAACCTTCCATTCTTCGTTTATCCAATCCTTGCAAACCATAAACCTTCGCAAAATCCTCAACGCTCTTTATTATGTCACAAATAAACTCATAATTAACGATCTAGATGTCCCATATTTTGTGGATTTGGTCTAAAAAAGATACCCAACAAGTACATACCCACTCTAATCCACTCGTCTCCCAACTTTCTTCACGCTCAATTCCCAATACTCCTCCGAGGCGTCTGATTAGAACATTACCGAGAGACCTAACGTAGAACTTATAAAAGTAATAATAATTTCCTCATATTGACTTCTTGCTTATAATGTATTCAATTGTAAATATGAATAAATAGTTTATAAAAAAATGTATTTACATTTTTGTGTTACAGAGTGTTATTAGCCTACATTAAAATCCATATACAATCATATACAGGCATGCTATTTACTCACTGAAGTACTTTATATAAGTTCTAAAAAAAATTTATATTGCTAAGGTTTGCTCAGGGGTGGGGTACGGAAGTAATCGACCTACTTACTAAGCCTGCACGCAATTCACCACCCCCCCACCAACCTGACAGGTAATATTACACACATCTAATCTTCCTTACAGAACGTCGCATTAGTTCACATCATAACGTTTTGTCGTTGCTTCATAACATAATAATATGGGTATTATACAGAAAAGTGCAATACAGAAAAATATATATATTCATAAATATCCGTATTGTATAAATAATAATAAATATGGGGGGAGAGAAATTTAAACAAAATTATAACCTAATGCAATATAAAGATTTCATAATCGCTCTTTTGGCACTGAAGTAATGACATTAGCAACATATTTCCTCACTGAACTGGAAGAGTTGACTTAAAAAAACATTAAACATTAAAAACTTTTTATTATCAAAAACAATTTTATAAGGATTTGTTACTTTTTTTTTTATGAATACATATAGTTGTATGTTGCTTTTTTATAATATAGACAGAATTACATATCGTTATGTAAGTATCATTATATCTATATATCGAAATAATAAATCGGATTCAAAAAAAAAAAATATCGATATTTCTATATATTGTATATGGATACCATCCATCCTAAGGTCCTAAGAATAGTGGAGGAATAAGGGTTTTTATTAGAGATGGGCCGAATAGTAGGCTATCTCCAAAAAAAACCCTACTTATCTCATAAATAGGTTCTAATTTATACCTAAGCATTATTTAATAGATAATTATTTTTTATAGTTCAAAATAAATAAATTTATGACTTTTCAGATCTGCCAGGATCAGACGATTTTTTGAGGCCGAAGGACGTCCTTGGCCACTCTCCTTACCCAATAAGAATTAGTTTTCGTACTTAAGGATGCTGTTTTAAGATGGCGATAGGACATCTTGGCCACATATATATATTAGTTTTCCTCCTTAAGCATAATTTTTTTGAAATATTCCAGGATTTAACGGTTTTTATGTTATCCGAAGGATATTCCGCCATTGTCGCCCTTAAGGATACTGTTTCGAAATATTAGAATATTTAAACATTTTATGATGTCGGAAGGGTATTCCACTATTGTTATACCTTAAGGATAGTTTTGAAATACAGTGGAACCTCGATATAGCAAATCCCTTGATAAATCGAAGTTTTTCTATTCCCCTTAAATCTGTATATCTTTCCTATCTTATTTTTACCTCTACATATCGAAAAATTGGTCAAGAAGACCTTGAAAATCGAATTTTCGAAGATTCCTTAGCTTACACCGCACCTCTACAAAACGAAGTTTTTATCGGAAAATGGAAGTCGATTTGTTAAATAAGTAGAGTTTAGACTTATCAAAGATTCTACGAAGGATTAACTGTAACTCACATCCTAACATTTGTTTCCGGTTTCTTTTAGTTTATGTTTAAAACAATTACGCGTTACGTTTCGTTTTCTGTTGTTCCACAATTTTTTTTTTTTATTACCGAAAGTGGTAAAGTGTAAAACCCTTTCGTATGAAGAGAAATAGAAAATTATTCAAGCCGTAAATGCCAGAGTTGACAGAAAGTACGATATAGCAAAAAACCAGCGAACACCTTATCCAAAATTCTGAAAAATTGGCTGAAGTAGGAAAATCAAGCAGTTTTTGTTATTCAAGAGGTTGAAAGGACCCTAATATTGACTTAGACCAAGAGTCGTTTTCAGCTAAACAATCTACTATTTCAGATTTTTTCCAAAGGTCCGCTTTCTCTTTAAATTTCTCACGAATTTAATAATCATTGTTTAATTATTATTTTTCAATAAAATATGTACATATTTTCTATAGTTACATAGAGTATTTTATTATAAACCCTTTATAAACTGAAATCCTCGATAATTCGAACTTTTCTCGTTCCCCTTCAGATTCGTTATATCGAGGTGTATTTTACGATTTAAGGTTTTAAGAAAGATATTAGGCCGTTGTTAAAGCTTTTTTTTTTTTTTTTTTTTTTTTTTTTTTTTTTTTTTTTTTTGTACAATTTCGTTGTTAATTTCTAATTTCTATGATTATATAACTTAATTATTAAATTAAAATTTTCAAGATATTATATGCAATACGGGAAAATTCTGAGGGAATAGATAATCTTATCCATAGGCCAGTGTATTACTGAGATTAAATTTGAGGTGAAGACAGTTAAGCACTGCTTGGTACTGATGGTGGAGTGGGACCTAAATTAAGTGAATTGTGGTGGCCAAGAACACATTCACATTATCCCACCCCGGACGAGATGAGATTGGATCCACTGAAATGATACACCAGGATACCTCACTCCCTGCTTCCTTCCTGTATTTTTTCCTATTTTAAAACAATCCTCTATTTTATTTGTGTAGTTCATATATAATTATTATTTAGCTTTAAGGAATATAAATGAATATTTTGATAATAAGAAATGCATTGTTAGTAAGTAATAATAATAAGATTATCAGTGACGGAGTTAGGTATAAAGGATAATACACGGCTAAGTATAAACCCTTTATGGAATACCGACGTTTCGACCTACCCTGCAGGTGTTCTTTAAGGCCTTCTTTAAGGTCTTCTTTAAGCCAACACAGTAGACAATAAATGACCAATTTAAAAATAATTTAATAATATAGCTTTGCGCCATCTCTGAAAACTAATTTTACAAACATAAGTATAGTACCTACCGTTCCGCAAGCACGTCTCCAGCCCCTTCGCGGTTCCGATTTATTTCGGTGTTTTAGTCGCTACTTTTCTGGGGGTAAGGTTATTCTTCATTTTCGGAGGAACTCTAAATCCCTGTTCAAAGTAATATCAATTTTTTTTTACCTTCTGATATTAAAATGAGAAATAAGAAAATAATGAAGTGGGAAATAAGAAAATATCAAAATATAATAAACTAAATCAATGTTAAATTAATATTATATTAAACCAGATTTAATATAATGCTAAACGACTAGTAATTTTAACTCCTGATAAACTTTCTGATGCCAGGGAAGTGTAAATAACAAATTATAAAAATAAAAAACACAAATTCCATGTTATACGTTATGATGTTAATTTGCTAGGGAAGTAGAAAATAAGAAAATTTGAAACCTGTGATATACTTTCTCACATTTATTTTTAGATCGATGCAATTTATTGAATTAATAATACAATCTGTCTCACTTTAGGGCAATAAGTAATATGGACGACAAAGAATCCATTCACAAAATATGTATACTGAAATTTTCTCACTTAAATTGATACAACAAATATAAATATATAAAACACCAAATCCATGTAGAAATTATTCTTCTTAACTATTGTAACACCTTTAGACATTAGAGAAGAGGAAATAGAACTCATTTTGTTAACTTCTGTTTCACCATTTTACATTTAAGAAAACTAAATATCGATATAACACACTAAACAACACAATCCAAGTTGAATATTTAGAAGTGATTGTTTACATGTGAGGTTATAGGAATGAACTATCGATAAATGTAAACGCAAAGTGAAGCGTAAGGATCGAACTGGTCGGTGTAGCGCTGGTGAGGTAGGTTTCGTGGAGACGCTCTTGCGGGATGATACCGTATGATTAACCTAGGACTGCATCTGGATAAACGACTTATTTGGAGCCCAAGACAAGAATAAAAAGACAAGTAACTGCTCGTCGTTATAGATTACTTTAATACTTCTTAGAACAAAGTTTAAAGCTCCTAATAAATTATAAAATATTCTTTTACATAACAGTTTAAAGACCATTTGGACATATGAAGTTGAGCTTTGGGGTTCCGAAAAACCTTCCGACTTTTCTTGTATCTAATCCAAAATCCTTTTTAAAATCCTCAATACTTCTTATAATGTCACAAATAAACTTATCCATAACGATCTAAGCGTCCCATATTTTGCAGATTTAACCCTAACAAGATAATCCACTAGTCTCCCACCCTGCTTCACACTTGATTCCCAATAATCCTCCAAAGCGTCTGAAAAGAAGAAGGCCTCGGGCTTTCTAATACAGTACTACCTATGGGTAGTGGTTTACAACCGATTGACATGTCTTCTTAAGCATTATCATCGATTTACTAGATGTATTTTGCTTTGAGGATGATAAAAAACACACATATCTTTGTTTGTTGTTCAGTATAGCACGTGATGTTTCAGAAACGTTATAATTAAGCAGTGGAGGTTAGACAAACGAAGAAAAAGAAAATTCATTAATATAAAATATTTTGGATTATTTATTCACTTTCGTAAGTATATATTTTATAAACGGTTACATATTTAACAATAAAACCGTTAGAAAAAAAAGTTAGTTATATTCTAAATACTACAGTAAACTATAAGAAAAATGATAAATTTATGCATTTATCATGCTCCAGAATATATCAATGTAAATGATCGTTGTATATTAGATTCACTTAAATTACTAAACAATCTAAACTCATTTATAAATAATAAATACAATAAACAATAATTGTAAGTATCGATATCAAAATTTGACGTAAAATAAAATAAAATATAAACTCACTTAAACTTTGAATTGGCCTTTAGGAAAAGGCGGTTGGAACTTTATGAACACATCAGATAAAGAAATACAGAAGGATTTAAAGAAATTGGGAATCACTACCAGAACAAACAAAAATGTGTAAGCACAAATGGTCGGAAAAAAACGAAAAGAGCGTTCACCGAAAGAATGCATTGATTGCCTATCGTTTTCCTGTAAAGGGGAATTACGAAAAAAAAAAAAAAAGAAGAAAGTAAATAATGAAATCAGTCCACAGGAATCAAGATGATCAGACTTCAACAATAGACAATAAGAGAGAATTTAGCACTAAATATAGCTCAACGGAGAGTTCCCTCCCCTACTTAATATACTCTTAGTATGAGCCCTCGAGGGTGCTTCAAGTAACAGTTCCCATAGTCTTCATTGAGACTCCTAAAGACACCACCAAATCCCGAAACGACCGCAGTTACCACACTCCCCTTCAAGTTACTGTAATCAGGGGCCCTTAATGTCGACAGTAGCTGCAATGAACGCCCCATTGCCATCCCACAATTGCCATTAACAAGCACCTTGTACTTGTACCATATTAGTTTATTTGTTAGTATACGCTAACAAATATTATAAATAAAATTGATACTTGACCGAAGTTTACCTAAATTTGACTAGTTTTGGTACTATAACTAGTGCTTTTCAATATGCGCTATGGTGTCACAGTTATCATACGTATTTACAGGAAACGGAAGAGAAAGCCCAGCAAGTAGGTCTGTTTTTCATTTTAGACAACCAAAAATTAACCAGAACTTATTCTGTCTACGTACCCAACCCATGCATGCAGTAGAAGAAAGCGCTATTGTATCCATCATAGGATTACTAAAGCAACTGCTATCTAGTGGAACAACTAGTTTTGCTTTTGAGTTTCCAAATCTGAGGAATGGACTCACTCAGCAAAATATTATTACTGTTTTCAGCCTTTGTTGTGATACCAAAACAATTAGAACGGAAAAAAATAGATAGTGAAAGCATAAGTTTATACATTTTTCTTCTACCTTTCTTAGATCTATTGAGATATTAATTTTTATTTTTATTCTGCAAAGTCAACGGCGGAATAGCCGAATTTTCGTTTTTGTACATTGTTGTGCTTACTTGTAGCATTGTTATCATGAATTAAACAGTCACAACATTTCTCCAAATCTTATTCATGTGAAATTTAAATGTTAAATCGGGTTATTACAATGTTATAGCCCTTAGTTCCCGACATAGTGCCAAAACAACAAAAATCTTTAATATCCTAGAACACTTCCTTGATGTTTTTAGCATTGCTTCATTATAACCGAAGTACTTGTTTTTATCTTAGATGATGTTATTTCAATAAAAAATATATACTTAAAAAAATGTTGTGTTCTATACCAGTCAGATTATTAAAATTTCATCAAAATGTTCCCAATCATCCTGATCCTCTGGCTTAGTATCTATCCACTCCTTCCTCTTTGGTTAAAAAGGTATGGCCAAGAGATCTTTTGTAAAATCTTCATATATCATATATTTCTTTATATTGTATAGTTTTTTTTTTTATTTTTTCTTATTTTTCATTTTTTTATTATTATACATACTTTGTGAATTTAATGCAGGTTGTAATACTTATTCAATAAAATTAAGTCATTATGGATAACTTGAAGTTTCACTGTGACATAATAAGAAGCATTGAGGGTTTCGGATTGTAAGGATTGGATACGAGAAGAATTGGGAGGTTTAGTGGAGCCTTAAAGCTCAAATACGTATGTTCAAATGAATATTTGTCTGATCAATGTCGGAGCGAATGTACATGAGTGAATATACTATAGAGCTCTCAATCATCCCCCAGGTATTTGATGTGAGTGACGCACTGCAACTTTGAGTGCAGCACTGGTGTCTCTTTGGACCTGACTTATCCCTCTCTATGTAGATAGACAAGCTTGGTTTGGGGAACTCTATTGAGTGTATATTTTTTATTTAGAGTAGGATTGTATTTTAAATTTTTAATCTAATTTATATTTTTATAGTATTTAAAGGTTCTTTTTCTTTCTTTCCGTTTTCATTTAGTTCATTGAACATGGTATGAATGGATCCATAACCATCCATATTAAGCTTAGCCCTTGTTTGAGGCAGATTGTAATATTTACTCAAATAAAGTTAACTTCTATATATAAAGTGTTATTTTAGAGAATATAAAAAAATTAAATAAAAAAAAAATGAACAAAAGAATATATTAGAATATATAAGTCTCTGAAACAGCAGTTGACTACTTGTAAGAGTATTTATACCTCCTTCACAAATCTTCCACATAAACAAGTAGACCGTAGCTTGAACTTAGTAACTCCAGAATGGTCTTAAGTTCCAGTTTCATTATTTCTACTTTCTTTCATTTAAGTTTTCTCTTTTAACAAGTTCAGAAAAGTTGAACAATGTCCTCTAGTACCCGTAGCAGTTTCCTTTCGGTTCTCTTTGACCTGGATGTTCATTCCGGGATACTCCTCTTGGTCTTTTGCCAGTGATTCTAGCTTTCTGTTGGCTCCCGATCAACTCATTCTGTAGACATGGCCAAACCACTTCAATTTTTCTAAGGTGGCCTTCGAACCTGTGACGCAAAACCGCTATAGTATCGTTTGTAATGTGGTCTCTCGTTTTGCCAGGTTTTATGGGCATAGTCTCATTTGGGGATTGGCGATGAATTTTAATTTGGTTGATATTTTTATTACGGCCTAATCAGAAAAAGAGTTGTTTACAATGTATATCGGACGTATGCTGAATTTTCATACATATTTGCCAATTTTAAAATTCATCCTTATTGTAGGCTCCACTAAATCTTCCAATTCTTCTCGTATCGAATCCTTAAAATCTAAAATCCTTAAGGATTTTTATCATGTCGTAGATAAACTTTTCCATAAAGATCTTAATGTTTTATATGTTGCAGATTTATCCCAAACCAGATACCTATCCTTTCATAGTTAACTTAATACTCACTCAAATCTACTAATCGCTCTACTTCATTTACTCTCAATTCCCGATAACCCTCCAAAGTGTCTGAAAATAAGATGGTCAAGAGGCCTTCTAATGAAGAAATTTTGTTGAAGCGCTACTGGTGAGTTGTCCTTTCTATGTTATTGACATTTCATTGTAATCATTTTTCACTAAGTTACTTGTTGTATATAATGTATACAGTTGTAAATATCAATAATAGCTACAAAAAAAAAAATAATAATAGAAAAAAAAGGAAATTGAGCTTGACGATTTGCTGATCTAATTTTTTTTATTTATACCTCTCAGGTTTACCTTTTGACTTGAGATTTTGTTTATATGTATTCATATTTTTTTTTTCTAAGGATTCTAATAAAAAAAAAAATTCTTTTATGAACTGCAAATATATTTTTTTCAATTTATGTTTTAAGCATGTAAGTAGCGAACGGGGTAGCTCAGTGGGCAAGCCACTGAACTCCAAGCTTCGGAGCCCGAGTTCGAGTCCGGCTGAAGGCAGAAAAGTATATATACATATATATAAGTATACATATAAAAAAAATATATATACATATTTTTTATATATGTATAATATATATATATACATTAAAAAACGATCATTTAAATTAGAGTACCAACTTTTAAGATGCTGAGTTCGACCTAATTAAACTATCAACTTTGATTTTTATTTGTACCTTTCCAGTTATAAAAAAACAAAACAATATTTTAAATTTTTAGTTTATTTAGTCTTAGTTATTTTTTTTCTTCAATTTTCCACATTGCAGTAATAGTTATTCCACCCTGCAATGGGTGTGTATATTTTACGCGTTCTCATGCATATATTTCTCGACATAATGCGTATTTAAATAAATATTTGCGCAAACTATTTTTATAGTAATCCATATAATACTTTTAGAATAATTTAAAATAATGGAATAGAAAAAAAAAAAAAAAAAAAAAAAAAAAAAAATTGTTCAGTTGTAATTTCTTAATATCAAGAAAAATACTTCATTATTAAATTCTAAACACAAAAATACGATTTGGATATGATCGATACTCAATTTTTTTTTTTTTTAATGAAAACATTATTATTATACCATGTCCAAGATATGTCCAAGATCCTCAGCCGTAATCGAACCTGGGGCTCTGGGGGTTAAGATCTTCGATTAAATAATATAAATAATTCAAAAGGCAAACATTAAAAATATTACCTTGAATAAATTTATGATTACGATATTAATACCCTTAATTTCTACTGTTGTATTAAAAATGTCGTTCTGATATACAAAGGAAAAATGTATTGTTGAGAAATAAAACTTTACCTGCCATCTTGTAAAAATAAATACTTTGTTACTCTACTGTCACCGGGGGAGCAGGAAGGGGGGGGGGGGGGAGGGGAGACTATTCCGGCAAGTGGAACTATTCCTTTTTGCCAGCTCCCCAGAGGTGATCGCCCTGCCCTTACAGGGGGGAAGTGTCAAGATTTATTTTCCGGGACCACCAGGAAATGAATTCTAACTCAACTAGGTGGGATTCAAACTCTTGGCTCTCATGGTCTCCCTCGAAAAGATAAAAACAAAAGATAGGTATTCTACAAAATTCATTAAAAGTACCTCGGGTCACCAAACAAAAGCATAAGTAGTCGATTTAAGTAGCATTTAAACTATTACTACTAATTTTAATTATCAAAGTTCTTTTTTTCTATTGTATCATGAGAGGTATTTTTTTTTTCAATTCGGCTGCGTGATTCACATTAGTTTTTATAAGATCCAGTGCCAGATAAATAAATTTCAATTTCAACTATCCGAACTAAACTGCTCACAAATTGAAGTGGACCACTCAACAAAAGTTAGGTAACTCTCTTTTTTAAACATACTTCTGTTTTTTTTTCTTTTTGTATTTCTTCTGTCGCTCTACATCTCGACAACGCCACTCGGCCATATTTATTTAAGAACATATACCTTACCAATGTAAGCATCCTTTTTGCGGTTAAGTCGTCAGGCATTTTCGTGACATGTCCCATCCATTCAATCCGGCGTGAGTTTATAAACTTACAATTTCAGTTTTGCCGAAAAGCTTGCATATCTCATTGTTTGTTCTTATCCTCCATTCTTGAGTTCTTACATCAAAAACAGGACCAAATATTTTTGTATTCATAATACCTTACTTATGCACTGATAATGTTTTTTTTTTTTTTTTTTTTTTTTTTTTTTTTAAATACACCAAACAAAATTTGAGAACAATGTATTTTTTAAAATTAAATACAATTTTTCTTTCAAAATAAACTTTTCAATTTTCACAAAATCTGTTATATATCATTTCTTTAGTAGGAAGTTGAACCCCCTCTACTTTGAATTAATGATTCACATCGACATACTCCGATTAAGCACAATATGTAATGTTACAGTAATGAAGCCTTTTCCTCAATTAAAGTATCAGCAAGTTCATCCAAGTTCTCTGGACTAGGCGAACACATGTGTAATTGGCGTTGGAGTTTGTCCCAAACATGTTCAATTGCGTATTATCAAACAAGTAAACAAAATTATAAAATATCATAAATTCCTTGAGTGTTCCACTTCAATTTGTGAGCAGTTTATCATAAATGCCCCACATTATGTCCGCATACTGAGTATGACTTCACCACTGTTAACAGATGACAAACTTTTTATTTACAAAACTATTCTAAAGCATATCAGGATCTACGGAACCGAAATTTAGGGGGTAACAAAATATTCGAATATACATATCCAAACTCTAATCAAAATTCTTGAGAAGCGTAACCAACGTCCCTCATATGTCTCCAAGAAAACTTTACTTAATGAATGAGCTTAATATTCCTCTTTTACTAGAATCCATACCCTTTAAATTTACTAAATTTCCTCCAAAATCTTATCCAATCCATCTTCAGTTCCATATACCCCAATAGTCCTCCTCGCAGGTTAAAAAGGCATTGCATTCGAGATCTATAAGAAAATTCGATAGTCCTGGCAATGGCATGCTTCTCACTCATGACCTGAGTGATTTTATTATAGCGTTCTCACTTAGCCTCGACTGAATTTGTACACTAGTGATGCAGCTGAGAGAGCAGCGCTGGGATTTCTTTGGACCTGGCTTGTCTTTGCATTAGTGGAAAGATAGGTTTGGTTAAGAGACTCTAAGGCTGTGTATATCTTGTAAATAGAGTATATTGTTAATTTAATTTAATTTTTCAATTTTTTTTTTATATTTCACCTTGTATATTGAATAGTTAATCTTCATATATCATATATTTCTTTATATTGTATAGTTTTCATTTATTTTTTCTTATTATTTATTTATATATTATTGTATATACTGTGTGAATTTAGTGCAGATTATAATACTTACTCAATAAAAAAAAAAAAAATTAAATCAAATAGTGTTCCCAACAAAACACTACACAATGATCTTAATATAATATTCTTCCTGAAACATATAAACCTTAAATTCTCTAAATTCAATCCCAATTGATTCCCCTTATTTTCTTCTAGTATCATCATAATTTTTTTCATATTATTTTTTATTTGTTTATAGATGTATAAAATATATACATCAGGTAAATGTTTTGGAAATATGATTACAGTAACATTTAAAGAAACAATCCAGTAGTAGCACTTTAATAAAATCTATATTAAAAGGTCCCGTGGCCACTTTCTTTTCTTCCTTGAGTGGGTATGAAGCTTTTGATGGAAGAACAACAAAACAGGCCAATTTAGCGCCTTACGGGACGTTTAAGTCATTTTGGATGACTTGAAGTTTCATTGTGGCATAATAAGAAGCATTGAGGATTTCGGATTGTAAGGATTGGGTACGAGAAGAATTGGGAGGTTTAGTGGAGCCTTAAAGCTCAACTACGTATGTTCAAATGAACATTTATCAAGTAGATGTTGGAGTAGTCAAAAAAGACGAGCAGTTTCTAGTCGTTTTAGGCTGATCATTATTCGGATTTTTGTTTTACTTTATATTTTATTACTTCATCTTAAATTTACTCATTTTTTTTTTTTATCGTAGGTACCTATGTAAATAAATGTAATTCAAGCTATATATATATGATAAAGTATGTATCGTGATTGGACTAAATAATTAGGATGACTAGATAAGTTCTAAAGATGATCAAGGGCATTAATTATGTAGTAACATAATAAATAAATAATTAGATAAAGTTAATAATTAGAACTTCTTCCAACAGTGCTCAAAATTATTTTTTAACCAACTTTATAAATTCAATGGCGAAAGAAAGGCTCTCCACGTGGCTAAAACGATCCCGACTCTCTACCCAATTTCCATGCATTTACATATATATCTCTGTCCTTCATTACGTCCCAACCCTTTCTGCTTTAAAATTTCTGGAACGCAAAATCTAACCCTGATTGCAGGAATAAGTTTATAATTATTTTTATGGTTATGATTTAACACATAATTTTTGATGAAGAAAATCAGTAATATATACAATATAGGATAACAAGTTCTCTGCTGATTAAATGTTTAATTTCAATTACGGAATCTCTATCCCTTCATCATCCCACCATCTCTACAACGTGTGGGTATTCTGCTTACTAATTGATATGAAAATAGGAGTAATTTTTACAATAGTTAAGTTACTTACGTAACTGCAAAGCTCTAGGATGGGCTTTGGTTTCCCCGACAATATTGTACCAGTCCTCTCTGCAGACCGATCTTGTTCTTTAATGTCAGACGCCATCACTGCAAAACCCGTTTCTACATCCTGGACAAAGGGTGTGGACAAAAAATACACTGAAAATATAAAAAAAGAGTTATAATTGAGTATCTTGCGCTGAAGGGCGGGGAATTTAGTAATGTGTTGCGGGCTTCTTATATCTGACAAGAATTTAACCCTCCAAGGACTGGCTTGTCCATATGATCAGGCCTAACATACCCCCTCTCAAAACGACACTCTGATCTTCCGCCCTTATTTTACACCTTTGTGCCTCTGTAGCTGTTCTCTAAGAGGTGCTAGTGTTGATTTGTGACCAAATTTGTGACGAATGAAGCACTTCTTTTATCAGAAAAAAAGTTTGAAATTTGTCAAATTTTGAAAATCGATTCTAACCAACGGTCATCACTACAGTCTTACCAAGATGAGAAGATGAAAACTTTGTTTTCAATGGAAAAACGAGGTGACCTATTTAGAAACTACTACCCTGTATGGTCCGTATGTATATTTTATGATAACCGATCAATAAAAATACCATTTATATTTAATTTTAAAACAATGCAGTTCAAATCAACAGCAATATAACCTGATTATTGAAAAAAACAATAACTTTGTTTTTCGAATGTAAATAAACTCAAGAAAATATTCTTTACTCTGATATATGAAGCTGTACCGAAATTGATTCTTCTTGCTTTGTTTTCACTTAAATGACCGTATAAAGCAAAAGTTAGCGCACTGAAGCATTATCAGGGAAAAACATTGCCAACGTAAACAGATCTATCATTGGGGCAAGCTTTGCCGCTGCGCTGAGCACATAGCCTAGGCCTGTTTGCTTAAGTAAATACTCGCTTCTATTTTTCTTTCAGAAGATATTTATACAACACTGACCAGTTTATCGGATTAGAGTAGCCCAAAGGAATATTATTTGCTGATGCCCTATGTTCTATGTCGTCCTTTCTATATAATATTTTAGTAATAACTTAGAAATAAAATGTTTTCATTTAATAAATAAAGAGAAAATTATCAGTAGTAGAAATAATCGTACTTGAATTTTTATTCAATACTAGTTGACCCAGCAAACTTCGTATCGCCTGACAGTCATTGAATGTCATTTTAACTTTTTAAATAAACCCAATTTAGTATTTATTATCATGTGTAACTGACCCAACATTAACAAAATAGAATTTTTATTATAATGAACAACAATGTTCAATTTATTCTAAATCGCTATGTAATTTTAGTCGTTTTATCGAGAAAAGTCTGACAATTCAAATTTTTGACTGAAATCTATGCATTGAAGGACATTTGGATACACAATACCTTTTTTCCATCTGGTGCGTACACAAATTCAGTTTATTATAAATCAGTATTTATGCCAATATTTCTAGGTAAAAAAACAATAATAAGAGAGGAGTGAATATTGAAAAAACACTTTTGATATATTTTTTAAGTCAAAAAGCCGGGTACTGAATGTTGTTTCCAAGAACCTCTGCGAAAAGGGTAGGTTTAGTGTTAATATCAAAGAAACAAGCTCCAAATGCCCCAAATGCATCTTCACTATAGAACATAGTACGGATCTTTACGGATTTGTTTTTTTTACGAAAAAAAGTATCAGAAAAAAATTTTCACACTGATATTTTAGTGGCTCTTGGAGCCAGTGAATCAATTATTCAAATAATTATAAATGTATTACCGGAGAACAATAAAAATATATAATTTTTTTTGTTTATAGTTTAAATACCTTTATTTATTATAATCTTTAATACTTATTGACATGAAACATGTTAAATGTTTTACCCTTTTTTTTTTTCGAATTTTCATGCCTATATTTTTATTTTAGAGCGATCACCAGCCGTCACGTTGTGCGGTATTAAGTGGCTTTAAAAAAATAAAAATTAAAAATAAATATAATTTACAATAAAATAACTTCCAACAGCGTAAACCCGATTGTTTCGACAGGGAAGTGGCAGATGTCTGTCTGATGCACTCGTTAACTTCTTGGCAGTTGATTTGAACGTGCTCAGGCATAGTAACTTTGTTTTTTTATCAAATAAATATTACAAGCTGACTTTTTCATGAGCAATATGAATGTCAATGAACTTATTCATTCAATATGTACATTGAAAGTAAAATAAGTAAATAAATAAAGTAAACAAAAAAAAAATGAAAAAGTAAATATCCTCTAGCTATACAAGTAATAAAATAAAATATAATAAACGATGACGTAACATAAACTGGAATAATAATTGTTGAAACAAATAAGCTAAAATAGAAAAAAAATAAAAAATATAATCATAATATTAAAGTATAGTTGACTGTTACGATGAATGGAGAAGAAGATAATCAGGGATGCAGTCAAAGAGGAAAACCACGTCTAAGTAGAAATATTTTAATACGGGCCAACGTTTCGACCTGCCTTGCAGGTCTTTTTCAGGGCCACCGAACCACCCTTGTGAGGAGACGAACGATGACTGTCATAATAATCACTATATATTTACAAGCACTCTGGGAGAACCCCGAATCAAGCTTGTGTCCCAATATCGGAGGGCAAACCAGGCTCAGAAAGATCCCAGTGCTGCTCTCTATGCTACGTCATTAGCAACTAAAGCGCTAAAATTACTGCTATTCCTTACAGGGGGTTGTAAACTGAATAGAAGAATATTATGAGCCAGTCAAAAAGTTAACGTAATGTATCAAAAAAAAGTAATAAACGATAATATAGCATAAAAAGTATGGTATAATAATATAAATATAAACATAATAAAATAATATATAACATGAAAAGTAATAAACGATAATATATACCTATCCTTCCATAGTAAGCTCCATAACCACTCTAATCCAATTATCTCTCAACTTGCATTCCCGATAATCCTCCGAGGCGTCTGAAAAGAATATGGCCTTTTAGTGTAGATTTTATTGAAGTTTTACTGGTGAGAAGTTCTTCACAAGTTATTTACATGCCGTTGTATTCACTATTAACGCATTTACTTAAAGTGTATTATTTTGTACAGTTGTAAATATTTATAAATGAATAAATAAAAAAATATAACGAAGTAATAAAAGTAAAGTAATAAACGATAATATAACCATCATCATGACTATAACGACATACTAAGGAAGAATAAGTTTATCAAGAAAACAATGGAAGGATAAGCTCACGACAAAATGGCAGTCGTGTCCAATCTTAAACTTACAATTAGTCATTTTTTTTTTTTTTTTTTTTTTTTTTTTTTGTATAATTACTGATTTTGATAAAACATTTTTCACATATTTATTATATATCGATTATAAAATTATCCACCTAAAGTAAAGAAGATCGTTAGCACATTCGAGACGCTCTAAAATATTTTAATAGGATCTAGGGAATGGATGTTTTTGTATTGAGGGAGTAAAATTGAGGGTCTGATATGTAAAAAAAGACATCTTTTCTTAAGAAACTCTCTCACTGTTATATATCTAGTTAATTGTGCATCTCTGTAGTCTGGAAACTATACTTTTCCTGCTTATTGAATTGATTACGTTGGGAATCGTTTGGCATAATTTGTAGGGTAATCTTCTTCCATCGTTTTTAGCAATAGCATTCACAAGCAAAACAAACATTTTGGATTGGGATTATTTAATAATAAAACTTCCTTTCAGCAATGAAGCTAACATCAACAGACGAGAACTCTAAAATAAATCTACTCCTTAATAAAAAGAACATAACTCGAGAAGAAGAATTTCCCTTTTCCTTTCCCCTCTTCCTATCTCTGCTGATGTTGGTAAATTTCTCTCCGGAGATTTAAAGTGGTCTTGTTGGCATAATTCATGAGTTGCCTACCCGAAGCCATTCTCCCTCCTCTCCTCTCTCCCGAAAGGTCTCTTCATAATTCTAATGGTTTATTGCCAGTTCTGGCATATAACGTGCTTATGTACTTTCTGCTTCAATTTACTGTAACCATGGCTTCTGTTGTAACTTTGAGGCTCTTCTCCGTCAAATGTATTCCTGCCGCTTCAAGAATATTATAGTTGGCGCTCGAGAAATAATTCAATATCTTAAAATTAATATTTCCCCGCTTTGTGGATGTAAGTGGATAAAGGCCTGTGCTCACAGCGATCCCCACCCTTACAATAGACAAACTTAGAGAGAAAAAGACTTGTTTTAGTTTGTTTGGAGAACTAAACGTTTGTCGAGAAAGTATTGGAATAATCGGAATCATATTGTATTTTCAATCCAAAATGCAGGCTCTTCTATTGGCAATTTCAATCCGTTTGATATGGGTTGATTGAAATGATACGTTAATTCACAAAAATACACTGTAGCATCCAACTATTGCATTTCAAATCAAATGTAGAACTATTTATATAGATTTAATGTAATCCTTTCCATTCCAAATTTAATACATTCGGAACTCGTTAAATCGAGTCTAGATCAGTCTAGCTCTCGATCAAAAGAGCCTTCTTTTTTCCAGTTTATTATATATTATATTATTATTTATTTATTATATTCATTTTACATATTATCTCCTTTCACAAAACATTTGATAACCAGAACAAGGTACAAGGCAATATTTGTACAAACATCACTACGGAAAGGAGGACAGATCTTCCCTTCTCAAGAAGGGTTTTCTGTGTTGCAGAAGACACTTCAATATCTTGACGGCAGATCTGATACAACATTGTTCGATTTGATATATTTTAGACCATGGAAAGCCCATACGCAATGTTGGTACTTAAATACAAAAAAACAACAAAAAATAATAATTATTTTGATGGCATATCATGGTAACACACGATTTTAGAATTTTTTTTTTTCCTGAGACTTAACTTAGACACTCGGCCGCAAGAAACATTACCACGGCCTTCGGGGAAGGATTTAAAAATGTTACATGACACATGTCAAAAATAAATTTCCATCCAAAAAAATTATTGTTAATAAAAAAATTCCAAAAAATTTAAATAAAAAAATGGCATCGTAACCCGACAAGACCCGTAATACCATATGTGGGACAACCATTTTTATCCTTCTTACAGCTATAAAACTATTAGCAGTGACATCTCAATAGATTTTGTCGGATATCTAGATATTGTATACGATACATACCGTTGCGTACAGATGTCGTTACTGGTTCTGTTACTGTAGGCTAATTGTGAATTCTGGATGAAAGTGTTATGTTTTTCGTACGTATGTACGTGTTATGTATGTATGTACGTGTGAATTCAAAAATCTAATATCAAAAATAGTAACTGAATAGTTTGATCGGAAAAAAATACTTTGTCGTAACAAATTGCATATTTCGCAGAGGTAAGTTATTTTTTTATATTTCTACAGTGATCTTATTAGAAATAATGACTGAAGACAATAAAATAAAAAAGTGGTTTTCTTTTGAAATATTGAAGTATACTTTTTCTTTAATTACTAATTACTAACTATATCATATATATATAAAAAAAAAAAAAAAAAAAAAAAAGAGCCTTAAAGAATTAAACAATTAGTTTTGATAAATACAACGAAAAAGAAAACAAAATTGAACTTATACATATATATATATATATATATATATATATATATATATATATATATATATATATATATATATATTACTTTTTAGAATCATAAATAATAAATTACAATTATGAAAAATAATAAAGAAATAATCTATGAAAAGTATTAATTTTTTTAATATTTGAGTAGACTATTTAAGATGTTCTATTTTAATTGGTTTGCTGCAGTCCTTCATACCTGCCTTCTTCCTTGCTAAAATGAATTTGTTTCTATCGCTAAACATTTGAAAATTCATTGAATTCTTATGAAAATTTTAAAATCATAGGTGTCCTTTTTATTTTTAGCCCTCTCATAAATGCCGTCTGCTTAATGGTCTTAATATGTTCCTTTATTATAAAAAAAAAAAAAAAAAAAAAAATTAACCTATTGAATACTGTTATTTAATCAACAAATGTATTTGATCAATTAAACTTGTAAATATTTTATTTTAACGATTGAACAACGCTTTTAATTCCTGTGGACTAATCCACACTTTAAACTAGAAACGGAAAAAGTGATGTCATTTAGTCTGCATTCAGCTGGCTATATCAGCTATGATAGCATATCCTGTTACGTGAATGATAGTCTGGCAAATGTCCGCTTCTGCCTAGTCGTTAATACTCAACAACTTCCTAATTGTTTTATTTGAATGCTGTCATGTAATATGAAATTCGAGAGTCCGCAAATTTATAAAATAGCAAGCTAAATATATTTTGTCAAGTATTTAAATATTTTAGTACAGAAGATTTTTGTAATACTCTTCTTTCATGGCTCAGCGACCCGTGGAGAGTCAAGGTCTGTGCTGCTATTCTCTAATCGGGAACCCAAAATGATTTCCACTTACGGAGGAATAAGCCATATCCAAAGAAATCCCGCCGATACTCTCTCAGTTGCGTCAAAGATGTTGAAAGCCAGTGGAGCTCAAGGTTAAAACAGTAATTATAAGAACTTAATATAACAATGAAACAAATTGCAGAGGGAAAAGAGATTAGGATTTTGAAAACAATACACCATTACGAGGATGAGGAGAGGGCGGCCAGGAAAGAATTAGGGAAGAGGAGTTTGAGTAAACATCACAAGTAAAATTTTAAAGACTGTAATGTATATTGATTGATTTAACTGTTCCAATGTGGGCGTAAACTATGTAACAAAAAAAATGTATATATTTCAACAAGGGAAAATTTTTAATGTTTAATGTTTTTAACGCAGCTTTTCCATTTTCATGTAGGTTGGCAAGGAAATATGTTGCTACTGTTTCCAATTCATTGCCAACAGAGTGATTATTTTCTACAGCTGGGCAAACCATTAACTTTTATTCAAATCCATTCCTCTTGTTTTAAGTCCTAGATTTTTGTCAGTTTTTGTTGAGATGTTTTGAATAGTCTAAATCAAAATGAGTGCTAGGGCCTGACGTTCGAAGAAGTTCCTTTCAATTCAAGAAAAAACTATGAATTCTAGAAGCCGTAGCTAAAATCGAAAAGAAGATGGACGTGGTTAAACGTTTCAATATTACTCCTTTTACGTTGACATCGATCCTGGAAAAAAAAAAAAAAAAAAAAAAAAAAGGATTTGATTGTGGTTACGCCTTTAAGTGAAATAAAAAGTCAAAAAACCGGTGAGTACCCCGATCTAAAACTCTTTGTTAGCATGGTCAACTCAGTGCCGAGAATCGAGCCTACCGATAGGGGAATGGCAATGAGGGAAAAAAGCTAAAAGTTTTGGATAGAAGATGGGAATAAAAAATTTTAGAGAAAGTTGCAAGATGGTTTGACCGCTTTAAAAACATTTTATAAAATGTCAGGTGAGAGTGCGAGTATGACGTATAAAATTGTACAGAATGGAAAGAAAAAAATACTGGATTTATTAGGAACTATGATCCTAAGAATAGTTTCAATTCAGATGGGTTGGTATTGTTTTTCAAATGTCTTCCTGAAATGTATATGCATATTTATGTTCATTTTTAATTATAACATTCAAGAAAGGTGTCGAAATTGTAGAATTAAAATAAATCCAAATTAATCCCATCAAATAACCTTCACCCTTCGTCATAAATCTACGACTTCGTGTCCTACAGTATTTTTTAACAATATTCCATTAATCCTTGTTGAACAGATCCGTTACCTAGGACTCCACTTGGACAAACGTCTTACATGGAATCCACATACAAGACTAAAACGACAAGAAACTGCCTGTCATTTTCGACTACTTCAACATTTACTTGACAAACGTTTAAACCTTCCAATTAATTACAAAAGATTCATTTACATAACAGTAATTGGACCAATTTGGACATACGGAGTTGAGATTTGTGGCTCCACTGAACCATCCAATTCATCTTGTATCCAATCCTTACAATCCAAAATCCTTCGAAAAACCCTCAATGCTTCTTTCTTTGTGAACAATAAACCTATTCATAACGATCTTAATGTTTCATATGTTGCCGATTTAGCCCAAACCAGATACCTATCCTTCCATAGTAAACTCCATAACCACTCCAATCCACCAGTCTCCTAATTTGCTTCCCACTCCATTCCTGATAATCTTCTGAGGCGTCTGAAAAGATGCGTAGTCCTCTACAAGCTATTTACATGTCATTGTAAAACCTATCAACACGTTTACTTGGTGTATATTATTTTGTACAGTTGTAAATATCAATAAATGAAAAAAAAAATTAAGTATGTATTAAATTGTTATTTACTTTATTATTATGATATGTGCACCAATAACAGATATGTATGTCCATGTTTTATATAATACATATTTTTTTCATTGTTAGTTTTTCATCCTTTGTTTGAAATAAATCTTGTTAACTCGGAAAATTGTTTTTCACTCCCTATTATTTGTAATCCCGCTGTTATGTAAATCTCGGTAATTCGTTATAAATCTTTGGTCGTTGTGATTAATGATTCCCGGGATTGTACTGTATCACTGATTATTTTAATAATTTAAATTATTTCTAATATATAAATATTATTGTGTAATTAACGATCTTGGTTAACAATAAGTTTTCTTCCGATATTTATTTAATGTAAGAGTTGAAAATAGAAGCGACAAATGAAACCCCCTTCGCTAGACATCTCAGGCATTTGACTTGTTTCACGTGCTTAACAAGCGTACAACGATACTCCCAACTTTCCGCCTTTCACAAGATCAACATCCTGTCAACACCACTTGAGTCAACTTCCTCCACAGACAGGACAATTAACTAACTATTTGCAATTTTATTTTTAAATCACCATTTTGTTACTATATCTTTTCTTTCTATCCTTTATTTATTTAAATTCTAGGTACCCTTACACAAGAATGGCTCCAGCCTCTTCACGCGCACAGAATATCTTTTATCGATTCTACCCTACTTCCGCTTTATTTCAGTGTTTTAGTAGATAAATTTCTAAGGGAAAAATTATTTTTCATTTACGGAAAAACTTTAAATACCTGTTCAAAGTAATATTATCTCCTGTTTAACTTCTGATATTAAAATGAGAAATGATAAAATAATGAAGTGCAAATGAGAAAATATCAAAATATTAGACACTAAATCAATTTTGAATCAATAATATATTAAATCAGAATTAATTTAATGCCAAATCACCAGTAATGTTAACTCCTGATAAACTTTCTGATGTTGGTGTATTGTAAATAACAAACATATAAATATATAAAACACAGAATCCTTGTTGAAAGTTATGATGTAAATTTCTGCTATATTTTCTCATTTGAAGTAGAAATAAGAAAATATGAAACTTGTGATATACTTTCTGATATTTATTTTTAGATCGATGTGTTTTATTGAAATAATAAATCTGTCTCACTTCAGGGCAATAAGTAATATGGACAACAAAAAATTCATTCACAAAATATGTAAACTTAAAATATCTCCCTTAAATTGATATAACAAATATAAAAATATAAAACACCAAATCCATGTAGAAATTAATTTTCTTAACTTTTGAAACACTTTTACACATTAGGGAAGTGGAAATAAGAAAACATGAATTTATAAAACACTAAATCTGTTATGAAACTCATGCCGTTAACTTCTGTTTCACCTATTTACATTTGAGAAGACTAAATATCAATATAACACACTAAACAACACAACCCAATTCGAAACTCTAGAACTGATTGCTTACATGGGAGGTTCTAGGACTGAACTATGAACTGGTCGGTGTAGTGCGGGTCAGGTAGGTTTCGTGGAGACATGCTTGTGTAACGGTACACTTATTTATTTGGATTCTAAAATTATAGTAAAAATTATTGCATCGAAATCTTTAATGACATTGAAATTTTTATATACGTCAAAGGACGCAGCCCACATAAATAAACTCAGTATGACGAAACCAACAAACGAATTAACTATTCCAATTAACTCCCAATTGATACCCGTCTGCCGGGGAACTATCCGTCGCTTTTGACATCCCGCTATAATATATGTCTTATTTTACAGGACTCGAATAATTGAGTATCATTAATTCATTATTTCTGCATTATTAAACAATTTTTCGAAAGTAGATAACTTTGTCATCTATGAATAGACTGTATATAGGGATGGGTAACGATGCAAGCTATATCGATATTTTTCTTTCAAAAACCCGATATTTTCATATCGATACTTTTTCTATTGACATATCGTTTTCTCTATATTATAAACAAAAGTAACAAGACCTCATAAAAGTTGTTTAAGTAAGGAAAAGTTTTTGTAATGCAACTTTTCCAATTTTATGTAAGTTGTCTAGGAACGATGTTGCTACAGTTTTCACTTCAGACCCAATTGAGGTGTCTTCTCCAACGCAGCTAACACTTTTTCATAAGAAATTGTTAAAGACGTTTCATTTCCAAGACCGTCCTCCTCATCTTCAAGCCTTCCGGTAGTAACGCTTGTACAAATATTGCGTAGCGTCTACTTAGACAATCGAAAATATTTTGTGAAAAAGATATTTATACATCGAGTCCCGATTGTATTTGATTCACTGTCTCCAAGTGCTTGAGATTTAAGGTTGAATAGTCTTTCAAATGTTTTTTTAGTAAACTGTAACATTAAACAGTAAACAGGACTTTGCTCAACCATATCTATATTATATTGTAAGATGGCGTTAACTGCGATACACGGTGCTTGTTTTTTATATTTTAAATACCAATCGGCCATTTTTTTATGATCTATTCTCAGCCGGTTCAAAACTACTTCTTCTCTTCGTGGGATACAAGTTGAGATACTTCAGAGCTCCGGTGTATTTTTATTTTCCTAAGCTTGTTCGGAAGACTTTTATGCCTCACGGTCTGTAGCTCTTGTTTTATTTGTTCTTTGAGAGGACGGCTTATCTTTGTTTTGTTTTTTTTTGGTCAAGCAATACATATACCTACATATATACTTAAACATACCGCAGATATCCTATCAATTAGATTAATCTCCTTCAAATGTTGACGCGATATGATGACATCGGATAGCTCTCCAGTTTCTTGCTCCAAAAAGCGTCAAATCCGATTCCCCGCCATTTTCCAAGAAGTTCACAAGTCAAGGTCATCTTTGAAATCTGGGTGGCCTCCACCCTAGCCACGTGCCAGCGTCACCGAAGCCTCCCTAGCTTTACAAACTTGATGAGATCAATATCATCGTTGAGCTTTCCAAGTTTTGCGTTTGTCTTATTCTTCAACTTAAACCAGATGGTTTTGTTTGAAATCGCTGCGATTTGGAAATGCACGTCAATTCGTTTAAGGAACGCCTAAACAGCTTCAAGTTGTGTAAAGATAACACATTTAAGTAGATGAAACGTAGATTGGTTTTTCAGCTCCTTTACAGCTTGGTCTTATTCTGCAGAGATGTTTTCATGACGATTTGGATGATGATAATTGTTTAAGAACTAATCCGAGTTATCAGCCCTGTATGCCAGCCACTGAGTCCAGAAGGTTCTAGTTTCGCAGAGAATCTAACTAGGAGAGTTGATACGATCGTTATGAGTAAGGTGACCAGGTCTAGACCTTTGTCAGTACGCCCCGGTACGCCACGCCGTCCGTCCTGAAACCTCTGATCAAAAGAAACGTTGAATGTAATTAATTACAAAAGACTCATATACATGACTGTGATTAGACCTATTTGTACGTACAGAGTTGAGCTTTGGGGCTCCACTAAACCATCCAATTCGTCTCGTATTCAATCCTTACTATCCAAAATCCTTCGAAAAATCCTCAATGCTCCTTTCTTTGTCACCAATAAACTTATCCATAAAGATTTTAATGTTCCATATGTTGCTGATTTAGCCCACAACAGACAACTATCCTTTCATAGTAAGCTCTATAATCACTCAAATCCGTTACTTTCTCAACTTGCTTCCCACTCCATTCCTGATAATCCTCCAAGGCGTCTGAAAGGACGATGGCCTAGAGACCTTCTAGTGTAGAATTTTTAATAAAGTGCTACTGATGAGTAGTTCTTTTCAAGTTTTAACATGTTATTATTATCGTTGTCAATACATTTACTCGATGTATATATTTTGTATATTTGTAAATTTAAATAAATGTATATTAAAAAAAACTAGAAAAAAAAAAACAACAACTGTGAAACGTTAGGTGTAAGTCAAGATTAATTTGAACTGCACTTCGAACTGTACACAATAGCAATTACAATCAAAATTAAATTGCTTTTTTGTCCACTTAATTTTTAAAGGTGTTCAGAAAAACATAAAAATATCGTTTTTAGAACTCTATATTTCAATATTCCATAACTCCTCCACTCCAGTCTCACCTCTACTCTACCAGAACCTCTTCTTTTACAAATCAAGCATTGAAGGTGACCATTTTTTTGGAACATCAAAGCAGGACTCTGAAAGGGTGACATCAGAAGCGAAAGTGAGAGGGTGAGTATAAGTGGATAGAGGAGGAAGTCCAGGGTTCTTTTCCTGAAAATGTTTTTAGAACTTCAGAAACCCTTTTTTTATCTTCCTGTCAGCTGAAATTCGCAATTTGTTACTTCATTTTTCCAATTAAAACTTTTTGTTTGTGCTTCACTCATACATCACTCTTACATTTTGTTTGTACTTCAATCATCCATCTTAAGGCTACAACGCTAGGGAAAAAAAAAGGATGACATGAAAAGGATAATGGCTTAACTTTTTATGTTATAGTATTTTATTCATTACGTTTTATTATCAGATTCATCAAACAAATATTTTACTAAGCAATTTTGAAAATTATCGCAATTAAATAAATTAACAATTAACAATTACAAACAAAAATAACTAAATTATGGGGCCAAGATTAGCAATTGTTCAGTATTTATTTGAATTTGGCCGACTGTCGGGGAAGCCGCCTTATAAAAATATTTTGATTGAAATAAACCATGGCCTTTATTGATTGTAATTTTTATATTAAATTCGTCTTTAC
Organism: Euschistus heros; assembly: GCA_003667255.2. Lineage (NCBI taxonomy): Eukaryota > Metazoa > Arthropoda > Insecta > Hemiptera > Pentatomidae > Euschistus > Euschistus heros. The sequence continues at coordinate 2,370,810 of RCWM02000050.1, read as the reverse complement.
GGTTTGTTATTTATTCTAGGAATAGGAACTTTTTTTTTTGTAATCACTGATCTAACTTTAAAAAGTATTATGATATTAACAGAACATAAATTCAATAACTTCTACAATACTCTATAAAGAACATTCGTAGCCTACTTTTTTTTTTTTTTTTTTTTTGCCCAACTTTTGTTTTTTCATAATTAAAAAAATATTAATTATTAATTGAAACGTAGTATAACTGTTGGAACACGAAAAAGAAAATTTTCGCAATTCACATATTTTTTATTTACAATTTATTTAAAAAAACCAACAAAAAAAAACTGAAGAGATATCATAAGATGAACAAAAGCCTATAGATAGATAGAAAATAAATTTTACTCTGGGACAAAGTTCCTTGAGAATAACAAAAATGAATTATATAAAGTCAATCACATCTGGCCAAGATATTTTAAATAGAATAATGAAATGAGATAACATAAAGTAAATACAAGTTTATAATAAAATAAATTAAAGAAAAAAAATATAAACAAACACACTTATATACACACTAAACCATATATACATTCGGCAACGGAAAAAATATCATGTACAAAGTTGATTGAAACATGAAATTTCTGGATTTACGCCTAGTGAAGTATGAAGAAAAATAATATTTGTTGAGAGGGAACAGACAAAAATGATAATGAAAAAATATTTGAGTAACAGTGAAAACATTATCATAAGAAGAATTGAAAAATTGTTTAGTCAATATGCTGGTATGACATTCGTTATAAAGCATCCATATAATTAAATAGCATCCGACTGAAGGTAGATAAGGTGGTGGAAGAGGTGTGTTTTAAAAATTATGAGGGAAGATGTGTTGCGAATGGAGGAAGGGAGAGAATTCCAAAGAATAGCGGAACGGGCAAGAAAGGAGCGTTGGAATGCAGCCGTTCTGTAGGATGGGGTGTAGAGATCGGAGAGATGGGATCTTGTATGCAATGATTGGATTGAGGACTTGAAATGTAGGATGTTATGGATAAAAGGAGGGTGATGTGTGTTAATAGCTTGGGAGCGGAATATACCAAGGAAGTAATCTCTACGGAAGGAAGGGAAAAGCCAATTTAACTCGGTGTAGAGATGGGACACATGAGAGCGTCTTGAGGATCAGAGGACAAACCTTATGAGTAAATAAATAAAGCAATTCACTATACCGAAGGCTATAAATCTATAAACGAAACACCACGAACAACCCCGACGTCACCTAAATTTTACTGAAAGCAATGTTCGGCGCGGCCAACTATCTGTTCGGCAAGTATCTCTATATCCATTATTAATAATTTATTGTGAAATGGAGTTTTTTTTTTTTTTTATTATATTTTTAAGTATCGAACTGATGGTTGTATATAAATAACCTTGGTGTTATTATAAGTGGAAGAAAAATACTTGTCGGGCAGTGAGAAATATACTGTTGTGTGAATAGAATGGAGGGAAACGCGTTCGGTCCGAATGGATTTTTAACAGACCCTTTCCCATTAACTACACCACGTCTTTAATGTACATTTCATAACTGGACTTTATTACATCAATCTGATATCCATATATCAATCTGAGAATAATTACCCATTCCATACTTTTATAATAAACATAATAAACATAATTTTTAAGAATCACATAAATATTCCCATAAAATTTGATAATTGCACAATACTTATCCCTATTTATAACGAATTCTTTTTATTTATTTTTTTTTATTGTGGTTAGCAGAGTCGTTTGATTTGCCGACTGTTATTTTCTCTGAAACTTTTCGAAAACTTCTGGGATTCTCATCTACTAAATCTCGCAGAGCATGGTCTTCTAGGTACGAAGTCCTGCCGCGCACCTCTTTGTTTTCGAGGTTGAAGTCTCTTCAAGTTTTTTAAATCACCTTTGAACGGTGCACGCTTTCAAACTATCTTCGTCCCGCACTTTATTAGCCCTTGAAAAATAATCTATTGAATACTAACAGCATATTACTCAGAGAGGAAATTTTCGAAAAAAATTATTCCTCACAAATATTTTTCCATGTTCAGGTTTAATTTACTGATTTCACTTTATTTACAGTACTACCCAATCGCTGTGCACTCCATGTTAGTAAAAGCTCTCCGGATAATAATACAAGTACTCAATCGCTATTATAAATTTCCTGGTATTGCTCTGCGCGATTCAATAGGGTAAGTGTAGTACAAGACCCATCAGGTATCTTGAAAGTTAACAATAGAAGGTATGTTCGAGAAACTTTAATGGAGTATTACATCCTGAGGCTCTGTTTGAATAATAGAGATGAGATCCCCTTATTGAATTTATATCACTAGAACAGAAAATTCCGATCTTACCCATGATCGGATTATAGTATACAATCTGCTATTTATTCTATTATACTATTTAATCTTGAATGATGCTATTAGGTTTAAGTGGATTTTGAGTATATAATTAACCTTCTGTAAGTCGCACTGTTACACGAACAAGATGAGTCGTATTGTATCCAAGAGATGGAAAAACGCTTTTCTTCAATGATTTTTTTATTAATTTAAACATTTCATTGGAGGCCTATTCTTTATTATTTACTGAGAAAAATAAAAAAGGGCAATGCATTTGTACAATGGGATGCGCCTTATGGAAAGTTAAAGAAATATTAGAATCGCATCTAGTAAATGGAATTCACAAGAGCAGTTGGACATACAAGTCAACCTCATCAAGAACGATACGAACAGAGCAAAACTTAAAACAGGACCCCTACTAAAAAATATAGTTGGAGTGTTTTAAGAATGCATGAGGTTCGCCGACCCATAACATTGCCAGAAGCAAGACCAGGGAGGATAAATCTTAGGAGTCAACCAAGAGTGTTATGGATAAGAGGAGTAGCTAGAATAGGACGGAAATGAGGAATTCAACTGGAAGATTTGAAGATCATGCCTAGGGAAATCATGGATCGTTACGGCTTCACGCTGAAAGGGACAAGGTTGAATTGAAAGAAGAACAAGAATGAAACTTTGGGAACACAGTGCTTATAAACGACCGAATTTGAACATGATATCCTTCTTTCTCGCGATCATTCAAATGTGAGGCATTATGAATTCAATTATTTTAATCCAGAGAAACTACCCGTTTATAGCACTCCAATAAAGTTCTATATTAGGAAGTCTCATCTTAAAGCAAGTGGAATTATGATGATTATGCATAATGAGCGAAATTACAAGAATAATTGAGCATTGTAAAGAGGATTTTAGATTTCATAAATTAGTGTTTTTTGAATTACTTTTTTAGGAAGAGTCCCAAAACTCAACTCCGTATGTCCAAGAAGGTTTATTTGTAGTCATGTAAATGATTCCTTTGAAATTAATTGATAAGAGCATTAGTCTAGAAAATCATATCTTATATTGGGATTCCAAGTAAGATATTTCTCCAGATGCACTTGGATGTCTATCTATTCTTCTTCTTCTTCATCTAACCCTTATACCTCACGGTGTCGGGGCAGCCAGCAACCATGCTCTAAACACCTCTCTATCCGCAGTCAACCTCCTAATCTCTCCCGTAGTGAGTCCCTTCCTCCTCGCCAAATCCGATATGAGGTCCTCCCATTTACTTCTCGGTCGTCCTCTAGGTCGTTTTCCCACTGCTTTTGCTTCCCATACTTTTTTTGGCAACCTATTGGTTGGCATTCTTAGTACATGGCCAAACCACTTTAATTCTTTTCTGTGAATATAGTCTATCAGCGTATTCTCTCTTATTCTTTGATTTCGGATTTGGTCCAACCTTGTCTTGCCAAGAGCCTTCCTCAGGAATTTCATTTGTATGGCTTGTATTCGGCTTTCAAACTTCTTGATGCCAGGCCAGCTTTCAGCTGCATAGGTCAGCGTAGGGATGAATACTTGCTTATATACTGCCATTTTGGTTTTCATCTCTACTTCCCTTTTTCCAATTATAACATTGCGGAGCTGGTAATATATGTTGGTCGCTTTCCTTATGCGCTGATTTATTTCAGAATCAAGCCTGCTATCATTACTAATTTTAACTCCTAGGTATTGATAGACTTTAACCTGTTCCAAGTCCAAACCTCCACAAGCCACAGTTCCTAGTTCCAAGCAACCACTTTTAGACACGACCATATACTTTGATTTGTTGGGGTTAATCGTCATCCCTTTTTGGCTCAGTGCTTCTTCCCACACTTCCAGCGCTTCCTGCAGGGCCACTCTGCTCTCTGCAATTAAAAGAATGTCATCGGCAAATACCAAATTCTGGATGTATATCTCAATTCAACAGAGATTATTGGAATATTGTTCAACGACATTTTAGGTGAGGTTGACGAAGGGTAAAGGCGATTAAATCAGATTCATTTGATTTTAAAGACACTGTTTTAATACTTTTAAAACAGTTAATCTGCTCGGACTCATTCTTTGCATGTGCCCGTAGAACATTAGTCTCTTTTTCCTTATTTCATCTGTTTTTTTTTTTTAAATTGTTTGTATACTTGTTTGTTACTTCTTAATTTGGAAGTTTCTCTTCCATTGTTCTGTTTCCTCACAATCTTTCATTCTTTTTTCCTGATTTCTTTATTTTCATAGCCCAAGACTTCCATTGAAGCCCTATAATGGCCTGGGTGGGAAGGACAAGATTCATTTCGTGGCCCGCCACGAAATAAATCTTAACCCGCCCAGGTGGGATTTGAACCCACTACCTTCTGGTTACAAGCGTGCTGAGACCCTCACCCGAATGCACTAGGCCATTCGGCCCCCTCTTCATTTTCTTTTGTTGTTTCTAAAATTAGTGTTTCAGCTGCATATTAACATTCTGGTCGAATTATTATCTTCGAACGACATATTTTTGAGTTTCTGGACGATGATTTTTTTATTGTAAACTTCTTTAGTTGAGCGGAATGCTGGGTCCATCTTTTGCAATCTCGCTTGATAGCTTCTTTTTCCCTCCATTAGGCTGGATGATTTCTCGTAGATACTTAAGTTTGTTCTTCTAATATTCCTGTACTTCGTGCTTAACATTGATGGTACACTTTTGTTGTTAACCATTACCTCGGTTTTCTCAAAGATTTGTAATTCTGCTTTTTCCGCTGTTTGTTTAAGTAATTCTTTCTGTTTTAGTGCTACCTTAATAATATCCGCCATGATTGCTAAACAATCAATTTTGAGGTTCTCCTTTTTCCAACCAATTAGTATTCCACTTTTGATGTTAGGTTCCGCCAGTTCTCTCCACTGTTTTAAGTACACAATTAAACAAGACTGTGGATAGTCCATCGCCTTGCTTGACTCCTGTTTTAATTTGAAATGGGTCTGATATTTCTTCCGTGGATTTCACTTTTGATATTGTATTTGTTTCTTGTATAAGCATCTGTTTTTTTTTTTACTATTAATAATACAGGGTAATTTTTATTCTATACTTAAAATTTATACATATTATATATTAAATTTACTAATGCATTTGTCTGTCAACAAGATTGATTCGATAGCTCTTGAGGTCTAAAAAAACCAAAATAACTGTAATCAATCTTTTTTAAGTTTGCATCATACCTCATTCCGGTTTTTCATTCATTCCACGAACAGAAGGAAGGGGTCATTCATGTAATTTGGCCAGAGGTGACAGGGATCTGATAGCAAAATGGGCAATAACCCGCCCATAGTGGATTCGCTATCATCAGCTTTGATTAATGATAGCAGGGAGCAGGTAACTGCCCTTGAACCGATACTAACCGGTATCAACCAGTTATCAGGCTAGTAGTACTACATATCTTACAACTCTTATGTAATGTTATCTGTTTACCGTACGGCCCTCTTGAAAATGTGTACTAGTTAGAATCTAATCTCTATTTTTTTTTCTTCGTTATGTTCTCATTCTTAGATAACTACCAGTACAACTCCGCGAAATGGCTTCTTGTCTAGTATATGAATAGATACAGTTGTAACTGTATGTATTTATATTTTCAAAATGTGTTTGATCCTTATTAAAAATGAAAATATTTATTGTATAAAAATAAATCCTCAATCATTCTCAAATGTAGATATAAAAAAGTCGGTTTCGTGGATTTAATAGTTCATTTAAAAGTTACAGGCTTTTGTTCATTTTTATTGCATGATAGGTAGCTCCGTAGTTTTCAAAACTATTGTTGTACTGTAGGGGGAGGCGTTTCTCTGGGGAACCAAGAGGCCAGACTTAAACGCCTAATTAATTGTTTTGAACGCTATATCTTATGTATCCCCAGAGACACCCCCTTTCTCAGTTATGACGAGCGAAGTGGCGTTTTCGACAGCCGCCAGTATTTTCTGGTATCCTTCCTCTACCACGTCGTACTATTACAACGTCCATCTTACATCACCAAGCTCATATTTCCTAATATAACTCTTTGTTTGATAATGCTAAGACGTTTTCTATGCTGTAATTAATGTATTTGAGGATTATGTATGAGGAATATTTTTTATAAACTTATTTTAAAAAATGACCATTGTGAGTAAGAAAATGGAAAAATTCAATTGAGTGGAATTGTTCGCTTGTCAATGCATTTTATATCGATATAGATAGTCCAAGTTTGATGTTTCTCCTTCTTCCGCGATCTCCCTAGACCCATTTTATATGTTCTCTATCTAGCTATATTCTTCTTATTTCTTTCACTAAAGTTCCTTGATTGCTTCGCAATCTTTTAAAATAACTATCATAGGTAAGTCTTGGCCTACCGGCAGAGCGTTGTCGAAGTTCTTTTCTTCCAACAATCACCTAGATTTTACATTATCTCACATCCTAAAAACATGCTTATATCATTTCAGCTGTTTTTTTTTTTTCTGTAGTGCGATTCTAAATTCTTTATCATTATTTTAGTTCTAATTAATTACAAAAGACTTATTTACTAAAAATAGACCGATTTAGCCATACGAGTTGAGCTTTGGAAATCCTCAATGCTCGCAATTATGACACTAATAAACTTATCCACAACGATCTAGATATCTCATATGTTACAGATTTCGCCCAAACAAGATACCTATCCTTCCATGATAAGTTACATACCTTCTCGAATCCACTAATTCTTCCAACTTGCTTCAAGCTCTTATCCCAATACGCCTCCGAATCTTCTGAAAAGAAGATGGCTGAGGGAAATTTTAATAAACATCAGTTATTGAAGTGCTATTAATGTATAGCTTTTAAAAGTTATTGACATGTCATTGTATTTATTTTACTGCACATTTACTTATTGTATACAGTGAGTTAAGTTGTAACTATCAATAAAGTATAAAATTTAAAATTAAATAAATTATTTTAGTTGATGTATCCAAGCGTTATTGGGAAGTTTCATATCACCAAGAGTTAAAAAAAAAATTACTATACTTCGCAAGTAACATATAATCTTGAGGGATAGAATACCCCAATTTATTCCGTTGCTACTTCAAAAACATCATTATCAGTCTTTTTACAATTTATAGAGTAAATTTTTTTATTGAATGGATTAAGTACACATCTTAAACGGTCTCAAATCACCTTGCCAAATTTCTTAACTTTGTAAGTCGATTTAGGGAAAATGCGGTCTCATCCAAGTTATTTTAGGCAGTTCTTCAAATCTGGAGTTTCATGTCATATCGTGACAGCTCTTTAGGCACGGAAACGGGTTTGTTTCCAGTATCTTTGTCTACAAGCCTGCCAAGTGTTCCGTCTTTATTTAGTAGAAGATGATGGCTTGCATTGTGCCGCGATGGGTTTCGTCAACGCAGATTTTCCCCTTCGTTATGGATATGTGAACCATAATATATTTAACTGCAGAAATGCCTAAGTTTTTTTAAATTTATATATTGAAATTTATAACTATATAAAATTTATACTAGTAAATGTGTTCTTTGAGATTATAATGACATGTCATTACTCAAGAAGAACTACTGATTAGTAGCAGTTCAACAAAAGGTTTACACTAGAACTAGGCCATCAATGACGGGAAACAAGCTGAGAGACTAGTGGGTTTGAGTAGTTATGGGGTTTACTATGAAAGGATAGGTATCCTGGTATGTTCTAAATCAGCAACATATGAAACATTTAAATCTTTATGGATAAGTTTATTGGTGACAATGTAAGGATTTTATGAAGGAATTTGGATTGTAAGGATTGTATACATTGTAGATAAATTGGATGGTTTAGCAAAGCCCTAAAATGCAAAAAACTGCAAATTAAGAACATATAAATAACTCTGAATTTATAGCTTATTTGCTGCTTCTACGATATTCAGTTTTTAAGTTTATAATAATAACACCTATTTTAACATTTATCTTCAGTTCAGAAGAAAAACAAACATTCAAAAAATCAAATGTTTCAAGTAAAGATTATATTTATTATTCCAATGTACAAATCAAAGACAAAAAATAAAATTCATGTTGGTATAATCCAAGATTTATGTTCTAGTATTTGTGACTAGGAACAACATCTATAAAAGTAATAGTGAAATATATAATAAACCCCAAACTATGTGTAACAACATAGCGATTCATTTCAATTTACAAATAAAAATGTAAAATTTAAATATTAAAAAAAAAAAAATTATTATGCTATACACGACTTAGACTAATAGAAACTGCTCGTCATTACCGACTAATTCAACATTATTTTCTTTAGGGGAAAAAACATATTAGAAAAGCATTCAAACCTCCAAACAAATATAGAAGGTTTACTTATTTGCTTTGTTAATAACTAAATTATCAATTGTTTTTGGCAAAATATGACAATTTGGATATGTTCAATGAGTATGCACTAATAGTAAATTTAACCAGCTTTCAGATGAGAAAAACGAATGGGATCTGAAAAAATGTATTCGAGTTAAATATGCCAAATGAAACGGATTTAACAACAGTCTAAAAGTGACGGTTTCCGAGTTATTTGATCAAACAGCTGAAAAGCTTACCATTTTTAACACTTTTCTCCCCTCCCCTGTCAAAACCCGACCCTATTTCGAGGAAGCCTTTTTACTAAATTTAGAGCTGAAGGTGGTAAACAGTTTCCTGCAGTTGGACCTTTTCATTTTTGGAGTTCACTATTTTTTGGTATAATCTCCCTGTACTAAAAGATTCAAATTATATAAGAATATGGCTCTTTTTCACATTACGTCTGCCAGTTCTCAGCTCTCAGTCATGATAGAGAAATATTTCACGTAAAATTGTAGTTTTGTGTTCTATCTGTTTACCACAAACAAAACCCGTTGTCCGTAAATTAATGCAGGATTTCATGTTCAAACCAAAACCTGATATTATTATTAACGATATTATTTATCAGGTTTTGGTTGTGGTAAAGAGACATCATACAAAACTACAAATTCACGTAAAAAAAATATTTCTCTATCTTGACTGAGAGCTAAGAAAAAATAAAATAAAACTCGATTTTCATATTTTTTTGTTTTTTATTCGGCTTCCGATGCTCATTGGCGGCAACAACTCTAGTTTTGCTATATTATAGGTCTCTACTACCCACACAAAAATCGGCATTCAAATCTGTGAGTTACCAAGAGATATAAATGTTTATATGACATATTTGTCCAATCAAATTGGACCGGTTTTCAATAAGATGTTTTTATATCAGCAAGATCATTATCGATATCATACATTGTCATTCAAGATATTTGTTATAAAAATATTTCACAGAGAATAATACTCTTTTGCAATAATGGAATAAATGGCGAGTTATGGAAAGCGTTTTATCAGCTGACGACAATGTTCAACGCTCCCCAGCCCTGACCCATTTTCCGCCTTTGGCACCTGCGACCGATCCACATCTGCCGCTAATGTTCACCTTATAAGGTTAATAAAAAAATAATCATATATTCCAAATGTATAAAGTCATACATATTCTCAAATCAATTTCTCTAACATGTTATGAACTATTTCCGTCGATCCCAAACCAGCTATGTAGCTTTGTTAATACAGTAATCATAATTGAAGAAATTGTTTAACGGCGTAACTGAATAACGGAAATACGGAAACACAGATGGGAAGATTGAATTTGGAATGAAATTACAAGCCTTTTTTTTTTAATAACGTAACTAAAGGAGCTAATCAAATGTAAAAAAAAAAACACTTTCTTTATAATAGGGCGTGTAAAAAAAATAAGCGTTTTATCAAATTCCAGAGTTCAAAAGTTTGTAAATATCTTAATGCTATTTATTATTTACCAATACGTAATAATCCCTTTATGGTATTCTTTAAGCTTGTTTCTAACACTGGAAAAAAAGCCTCAGTTCAGTTATTTATTTCAAAGAAGAAACAGTGTCCTTTCACAGCCGCTGAAGCAACTCGTGAAATTATTAAATATGAAGGTGAAGGTGTCCTTGAAGAGCGCACTGTGCGGCGTTGGTTTAAAAAATTTAGAAGTGGAGATAAGACGTTGTAATGGAAGAAGGGCTCCGGTCGGCTATGAATGGATATTGATGAGTTTCTGAAGGAAGCTGTTGAGTCAAATCCGTCCACTAGTACTCGCGAACTTGCCAGGGAGTGTGGTGTGTCGAAAGATACTGTTAGTCACCATCTTCTCTCCAAGGGGAAGGTGAAAAAGACCTGTAGACTGGTCCCTCACGAACATACTTTCTCAAAGTTGAGAAAAGTTTATAGAACTTCATAGGTATGAACTCCTGCCTCATTCACCATATAGTCAAGACCTCGCACCTTCGGATTACTACTTGTTTCGATCCATGGCCCATTTTCTTTAAGGGAAAATATTTTATAATTTTGCGGAAGTTGAAAATCCAAGAGTTCTTTGACAGCCATCCCAAGGAATGGTGTCAGAGTGGCATCGAGCAAATGGCTAGCAGATGGGTAATGACGGTAGATAACAATGGAATATACTTTGAGTATTAATTGTATTTTATATCCCCATTAGTTTCAGACCGCTCCAAAAAAAGCAATTATACTTTTAATTTCCAACAATCGAATTCTTACCGTATTTAATCTTTCTAATCCAAAATCCTTCCTGAAATCCTAAATACTCTTAACTACTTATGTTTTCGTTTTGCCAAAGTCCAGATATACTCCATTTTCCGTTTGTGATCACTACTAAAAACTACAGAACCAATCTGTACCAAATTTTAAATATCCATTAAATTATATCTTCGTCAATTTTCAAAGATTTTCCAGAAACGTGTATTTAAATCAAATAAATTAATAAAGGAGTAATATGCTCGAATTTGACGTAAACATTTAAATTTGCATAACGCCAGAAACGTGTAAAATCATTACTTTTTTTTTTATATGTGAAGTGGTAAATAAAAAAACTTTAAATATGTATTTATTATATCAGGAGATCAAGACGTTTATAAAGATAATGAATGATATCTCCCAAATTAGTTTTAATAATAAAAAAAAAAAAAAATTACAACCATATGGCCGATGTTTCATGGGTTTGCCATATTTTCAAGCCCTTAAATACATTTCATAATCAATATAATTTTTCAACTAAAATGTTTTGTCAATCCTTATAAAATTATACCTTATTTATCAGAATATTTGAAGTGCTATTCATTATAACTGTATCTCAGAACCAGAAAAATGTAAGCCCAAATTTTATAATGTATAAAATATAAATTTCAATGAATTATTGCACCATTGTATGTTGAATTTCATATTACATTAAGCCATAACTACTTAAACCCCTTAAAAAATCGACTTTCTTTTTTCTAATGATTGTAAGCACCTAAGTCCTTAGCTATGATTGAGCCAGACCAACGTAAGCCCACTTACGTTATTCTCCTTAACAGTTAGCCTAATGTGACTTACGCTCTTCTGGTTCTGAGGTACAGATAATATTAGCATGAGCACTTTATAATGAATAGCACTTCAAATATTCTGATAAATATGAAATTATTTTATAAGGATTGACGATACGTTTTAGTTGAAAAAAATTATTGACTTTGAAATATATTTAAGGGGTTAAAAATATGGCCATGTGATTGTAAATATTTTTGATTAATAAAACCAGTTTGGTAGATATCATTGCTCAATATACTCATAAAAGTTTTTACTATTTAGCTGACTCTGTTTATATCGTATCTCCCTCGTTTATATATTTTATAGGTTATACAACTCCTTACTTTGTGGAGTATTTTAGTCATTGTTCATACTAATAGTTAAATTAGACGGATTTATTTTCTGTTAACATGAGCATCTGTGGAAATAGTGCTCCCACTCAGCCTCCACTGGATATTACCAGTGATGAGAGAGCAGCGCTGAGACCTCTTCGGGTCCGGCTTTGACTCCCAATAAGTTGGGGAAGGGGCTTGATTAGGGTTTCCCAGGCTGTGTGTGTATTTTAATGTTTTTATTTTATTTTAATTTTTGTCACTTAGTTGTTATTATTTAATTTTATTTTTTGATAATTGTAAGTAATTTTTATAATGATTATTTATTTTATTTTTATCTTTTATTATTATTAATTCTTTGTGTATGTATACTTGTATACATTGTATGAATGAATATATCATTAACACTGTTGCCTATTGCCCTTCACTGAGGCAGAGCGTACATATAAAGAATATTTAGTGTGTAAAAAAAGAAAAAAAAAAAGTTTAAAAACTAGAATTCTTCTTAATTCAGAAATAGCATTGGGGTTGGTTCCCAAACTGGAGCAACGGTTACCCCAAAGAATAGCAATTGTTTTCGGCCGAAAGAGAGTCCGGTGGTCGCTATGTCCATGGCTACATTAGCCAGGCCTGTTTGTTTAGACAGTGGCTATCGTGTGGCATAAACAAACCATCTCCCCTCCCCCGTCCGTCCTCCATATGTCTCTATAATTGAACCTTCTCCATAGCAAAACAGATTACAACAATTCCACCAGTCGCTGTAAACCATTTCGTATACAACTGGAGCTTAGAAAGGGAGAGAAAATATTTTTATCAAAACGACATCGCTAATCCCTTTCCGCATTATTTTACGCAAACAAGTCCTAAAACGTCTTGAACCCTCTTTATATAATAATTCCGAGACCCACCTTTGGTTGCGATTCCATAGAATCGAAATGTTGAGAACATCTTGTCACTTCAGTTTTCTTTCATTGTTTCATATCGTAAACAATTTATACAGATCTCTTTGTTGATATTCTATTTATTTGGAGAACACAGGAATGTTTATTTTATTTCGAATAAACAAATGTCTTAGACGTAAAAAGAACACCAGTTCTCAGGTTATTTTAAGACTTGGTGACCGGAAAACAAACCTTCATACCTTGTTTTACAACTTCTTATTTCGCCTTACCACTCACTCGCACTGGACACACGCTTAACTTGGAATCCACAAACAATACTAAAACGTCAAGAAACTTCTCGTCATTTAGGATTTTGAATTAATTTCCACTTATATTGGGATTATTTTATTAGAATACTAGCTTCTAATGCTAAACATTCATCTTCAGTTCTAAAACATCAAAAATTTTCAACACATCAGTACTATGTTTCATGAATTATATATAAATTTAACCTACATGCTCCCTTCCCCTTTCCACTATGGATATATTTCCGATATCTATTAGATAAGTACCAATATTTGATTTCTTGTCTTACATTTTTGAAAATTTTAGTATATATAATCCTTGTAATATAGTCCTGATGTATTGAAAATTTTGGATGGTTTAGAACTGAAGATGGGTGTTTAGCATTCGGAAATAGTATTCTAGTAAAATAATCTCAGTGTATATTGAGTCATCAGTCTTAATTGCATTGATCCTTCTATACCATCATGCGTACCTCTAGTAAAACTGCTTTTGCTGTTTGAGGCTCTACTAAATCACCAAATTATCTCGTATTTAATCCTTACAATCCAAATTCCTTCGAAAGATCCTCAATGCTCCTTGCTTTGTCACAAATAAATTTATCCATAAAGACCATAATGTTCCATATGTTGCTGATTTAGACCAAACCAGATACCTATCCTTTCATAGTAAACTCCATAACCACTAGTCTCTCAACTTGCTTCCCATTTTATACACAACAACCCTCCAAGACGTCTGAAAAGAAGCCTCGGGACCTTCTAATACAGAAAATTTATTGAAGTATTACCAGTGGTTAGTTGCATCACAAATCTACATCTTCATCATAAATTTATAGTGCTGTCATTTTAGATATTTCTATAAACTGAAATTCTTAAAATAAATGCATGAAAGAAATAATCCTTAGGTTCAATGTCGATACCTAAATTTATTTTACAACATAAATGGGAACACAATTATTCCAAATGTCTAAAATTTAAAAGTAGTTTATTATGAAATAATCAGTAGGCAGTAAATAAATATGCTTAGACATCAATATTATTAGGTCAACAATTTAATTCCCAAATATCGTCATCACTGGATTGTAGTAAAAGTAACTATTCAAAAATTTTTCTACTTAAATTATTCCTTGTTTGTGATGGTTTCCGCTGCTCTTGAAAATAGTCGCTCTGTTGGCACTGAGGTGAAAGCAGTAGCAACATATTTTCTACAAAACGTACACATAGTTGGAAAAGTGGCATTTAATTCATTAAACATTAAACACTTTCTCTTATTTAAACCACTTTTGATAGGTTTGGTAACTTTTTTTTTAATATATGTAGTTGTATTTTATATGATAAAAGTATAGTTGACTGTTAAGATGAATGGAGAAGAAGATAATCAGGGATGCAGTCAAAGAGAAGCATCACGTCTAAGTAGAAATAGTTTAATTCGTGCCAACGTTTCGAACTGCATTGCAGGTCTTCTTCAGGGCTATAAAGAATAAATTATCAGATGAGACGAAAATAACAGACCAATAAACATATGACAAATGGAATTAAGAATGACATGGATAAAAACTATATTCAAAAAAGGCTATAGAAAAGAACAGATACATAAATAAGTAATTTTGCTTAGACGTTGTGTTTTTCTTTGACTGCATCCCTCATTATCTTCTCCATGTATTTTAAAATTCATAGTAAAAATATTGATATGAAATTATCGTATCATTGGAAGAAAAATATCGATATTTCGATACCCATCCCTTGCAATTCTATGTATCTAAGAATAATACAATTGCATATAACACTTAAATGCGCCACATTGTGAAATTTATTTTTGTCAAAATAAAATCATAAAAAAAATCAATGTGAATTTCCATTCACAGATTTTCTACGATAGATTAATAATAGATACTTGCTGATTTTTTTTAAATTATAGCTCAGATTTTCTTTAACAATTTTATTTAAATGTTTAGCAAAAGATTCGTTAGAAGCGTAATAGACAAAGGGAAAGCCGATAGGGAAAAGAACACCTTTCTCCCTCTCAAGTTATCAGTTTCCGGAATTAAAGCGTCAAAACATCATAAATTGGATCAGCATTTTGATTTTAATTAATTTTTTTTTCTTCTTGGCGTGATATTGACAGAACCCTTCGATGCTTAATGACTTAGTCACGTTTGAACTGTTGTTTGTGTTAGTCTACTTTTTTATATTTAGTTTTTAAGTTCCGGTAGACCTTTTTATACTTCGAAAACACACTAATATGATTTTTACTAAATACATTTTACCTCCATTAATCGATCGTTGCGAAAAGTTGCGAAACGTTAAAGACAATTAACTAACATTGTGTAAATATATATTTACCTGTATATAAATGTTTAATAAGGTTCATGAGGTTCAGTCAATGAAATACCAACCTATTTACGATTAGAGATTCTATTGTCCTTATGATCATGCCCTATAGTGAAAAAATAGGTTACAATAAAATTATATGAGGACACAGTTTAGTATGAAAGACAAGTATGGAGAAGTAGGCAACTACTTACAATGTTAATGTTGGATATGCTATTGGTATATAAAACTAAATTATAACAATTCTAGTACACAACTGAACTGGGGAAAATCCTGAAACAGGTAAGATGTAGAAATTTCCAAATTACTGGTATTCCTAAGGTACAGGTAGAAGGGATTTCCATATTCCCGCGTAATAAATGGATAAATGATTTATATGATGTATATTAATATAAATGTATATTGTTAATCAGAATGTGTTAAATTGGAGTACCGTGTGTTGAGATTTAGGACGTTTGATTTTGTGTTTGCTGCGCAATTTTTTTCAATTTTTCTATGGTTATCATTTCTTTAATTGTTTCGTTTATTATTTTTTTCATGGTGAAATTTAAATGAATGTTTTGTTTGCCTGTAATGTGTTGTGAGAGCTGTTTAGTCCGGTTTATAGTTATTGACTTGCAAGTGTATTTATGTTGATAAACATGTCGTTTAAGATATTGTTCCGGTGCATAGTGAGACGAATGGCCTATCTAGGAGGAAAAAAGTCATAATGAAAATTAATGAAACTATTGTGATAGGTGTATAGTTAAGTAGTTTATGGAGCATTAACAATGGTTCTTTCGTTTTTTGGAGGTGGATTTCAAGGTAAAAAGAACGATCAAAGTAGTACCTAACTCGACAGGTCAAATTTTGTTAAAACTATTGATTCTTTCAATCTAAATTTGTGTATCATCCTATTGATATTTTTTCATAATTGTTTTATAATTAGTGAATATAGACGATCGTAATACCAGTAAGCCATGCTCAAAATAATTTTTTTTATAATTTGATTTATATTGGGTTGTTTCACATGAAATGTCCGTTTTCAAGGTAAAGGGATTTTAGTAAAAATACAATATGAAAACAATATAATTTTATTAGAAGTATTTACCTTCTTTTTCTACACATTTTTCCCAACGTGACAACAACTTTTTTATCCCGGATTTGAAAAACTCTAAGCTTTGAAGTGAAACAAAATCTGAAAACGCACTTTTGATTTCAGCATCATTTGCAAAAATTTTTCCTCTGCAGAAGTCTAAATTCCTGAAAAGGTGATAATCTGTTGGAGACAAGTCGGGAGAATATGGTGGGTGCGGAAGAACTTCGTACCCCAGCTCTTTCAATTTATGCATGGTAAGTTTTGAAACGTGGGGTCTAGCGTTGTCGTGTAGGAGTATAGGGCCCTTCCGATTTACCAATCCAGGTTGTTTTTTCAATAATTTTTCGTGCATTTGGCCAATTTCATTGCAGTAGGATGGGAATATGGAAATCCCTTCTACCTGTACCTTAGGAATACCAGTAATTTGGAAATTTCTACATCTTACCTGTTTCAGGATTTTCCCCAGTTTAGTTGTGTACTAGAATTGTTATAATTTAGTTTTATATACCAATAGCATATCCAACATTAACATTGTAAGTAGTTGCCTACTTCTCCATACTTGTCTTTCATACTAAACTGTGTCCTCATATAATTTTATTGTAACCTATTTTTTCACTATAGGGCATGATCATAAGGACAATAGAATCTCTAATCGTAAATAGGTTAGTATTTCATTGACTGAACCTCATGAACCTTCAAAATTTCATTTTGATTTTGCGAATTTTAAGTTTTCAAACGTCATTTCACCTTCTGTTATAAATGTTATTTTAGATTCAGGTGCGAACTTTATGCTGGCCACTAAAAAGTTTTCCTTTTTTTGACTGGAGTCACCGGGTTGCTGAAGCTGATATTGGTTTTTGATCGTTGCATAAAAATGCAGCTGGGGCCATTTTATTTCACCCATATAGCAGTAAGTTGTTTCGCAGTATATCTCTCTACATATTACCGGTCAATCATCTCAATCATCAATCATCTTCATTTTATAGCAATAGGGTCCCTTACACCATAAGCTGAAAACACACTCCAAAGTACGAATCAAACATAACAGTTGGTATAGCTATACGCAGTTTAGGCTCCACTAAACCTTTCAACACTTCTCGTATCCAATCCTTATAATCCAAAATCCTTTTTAAATTCCGCAATGCTCCTTATTATATAACAAATAAACTTAACATAGATGATGAATAAAAAAAAAAATAATTTTTATAGTTTTAATTAAATTAAAGTATTAATTGCAATATAAATATAATTATTAAAATGTGTTATTGGATTTATTATTGCTGATTGAGTTTTGTTAATATATTATATGATAATTATGATACTTAACTACAAAGTTTTAAACTGTTTAAAATAGTTTAATCTATATTATGTCCCTTACAATTCGCGTTTATCTCTGGCAGAGGAAATATTGTTAGTGGAATTGAAGTTGCCAATTTTTGCTTCTCACCTGCATCTGGTTGAGTACTGTTTCATGTTCTGATAGAAGGTCGGTCGCACCTTTCCAAACTTGATCGAACTACGATTAAGCTGTCCAAAACAATATCAAGCCGAAAATCAAGTTACTATAGTTGGCTTTAAAATAGCCATTTCAGTCATTACTTTCAGGAATGGGTCATCTAGTAGATAAAATTGTTAAATAACATATTTAATTTTAATAAATTGAATTAATTTTATGTTAAAGACTAAATAAAAATTGTTCATGTATTGTATTTTCTACGTTCAGATTCCTTTTTACATTTATTTAAGGATTTTTTTTTTATTTGAAAATATTTATTTTCATCTCATTATTATAAGTCCTCCTTATAAATAGTAATGAAGAATTATTAGACATTTCTCGGAGCTAATAGAAATAACAAAAAAAAAAATCTTTCGATAAAAACTATTTATCCTGAGATTTATTTATTTGTACAAAACATTCGTTCAGTTCAACCGCTGGGGTAACTTTTGCCCTTTATGCTTATATGTAACTATGTATTGTAAATATTAGATACGTAACATAGAATGCTTACAGTAAATGATAATATAAGATAAAAATGTAATATTAGATAATCTAAATAAAGTTTACGATATCAATATATAGTTGTTGATATTTACAATCTTACAGTACATATACATCTAGTAAAGGTTTAGAAAATGAATGAAATAACATAACAATAACTTGTAAAGCAACCACCCATTTATGGCACATTAATAAACGTTCTATAGTTGAAGGTCTTGAGGCCATCTTCTTTTCAGACACCTTGGAGGTTTATCAGGAATAGCATTAGAAGCAAGTTGAGATAGTAAAAATAAAGATATAAATAAAATATTTAAAAAATTGACAAACGGTCAAACCTTCCGATTTACTACAAAAGACTCATTTACACGACAGTTATCAGACCTATTTGGACACATGGAGTTGATCTTTGGGCCTCAAGTAAACCTTCTAATTCTTCCTGTATCCAAAATCCTTAATACTCCTTACTTTGTTAAAAATAAACTTATCCATAAAGATCTTAATGTCCCATATCAGTAACATAGCCCAAACCAGATACCTATACTTCCATAGTAAGCCCCATAACCACTCAAATCTACTAGTCTTCCAACTTGCTTGCCAATCCATTCTTGATAATCCTCCTGGGTGTCTGAAATGGGAGACCTTATACTGTAGAATTTATTGAAGTACTAGTAGGGAGTAGTTCTTCACAAGTTATTTGCATGCCATTGTATTCACTATTAACACATTTACTTGATGTATATATTTTGTACAGTTGTAAATTTCAATAAATTTATATATATATATATATATATATATATATATATATATATATATATATATATATATATATAAAATATGATCAAACACTGTTGAAGTTCTTTAGAGTGGGATAAATGGCGTGAAATAATCTTATGGCGTGAACGGATCGAAGACAAAAATTGAAGGAGATCAGATAAGGAAGTATGTATGAGTAGGTTACATAGAAATATTGTTTGATAGTTACATCAAAGTGTATTTCGAACGAACAGAACTCCAGATTTGTAGCAATAATGAACAGAACTGCAACACGGTTCGACGTGGGAAAAGCCGACAGATCACCCCCAGACTACCTAACCTTATCCCTATCAGCTGCCAGTTCATTACCCTTCATCAATACATCATCAAGGCTACTGCACTTCTCCGCTTCATCATCATCATCATCACCATCAACATTCAATGTCCCCGCTCGTTATAGAGGCTTTGGTTGGATTCTGTGCGGTCGAGGCATGAGTGAGTCATCGCAGTTCATCGAGATATGTAAATAAAAGTATTTTTAAACACATATATATGGATATATTTCTTGACTGTTACTATTGGATGTTAAATAAGGTTCTTGATGTTTAGTCAATAGATAAAAAAAACATTCACAAATAACCATAAAACTGACTACACACTCACATTCGAAAATACGTCCACAATAGATAAATTATTCACCAAATCTAAAGATACAGATAAATTGGAACTACAGTCTAATATTGTTTACGAAATACCGTTCGAAGATAGTTGTGGCAAGTATTATTTTAGTACATCGGAACAATATCTTTAACATAAATATAGTTGCACGTCTATAACTAAAAACCCGAATAAACCAAACCAAACAGCTCTCACCACACTTAACAGGCAAACAAAAGATTCTTTTAAATTTGATTCCTCCAAAATTATTCGCCTTGAACAAAGTAATTTTAAACGAAATACAGTATTATTTAGGCAAATGATCCTATACAAAAATAGCTGGCTAAAACTTATCTATGCAAACATATTAGACTGTTAGTGTATTTAAAGTACGTTTCTATTTCCTCTATTTTTTACAAATATTAACGTATAACTTTTGATATATATAAATATATTACATTTTTAATTACGAAAAACAAGTGTTTCATAGAAATCTCCGGTTAATCCGACCTTTAGGCCGCTACACCCTCCCGTTGGTTCCTTAGGGGTCGGATTAGTGAGGTTCAACTAGGGATTAATATTTTTTAATAATGACACAAAACAAAAATTTTAAATAGAAAAAAAAATAGCAGGTTACATAAGATATTTATTTAGTAATTTAGAAGTTATCGAAGTTATGTTTTGATAATGTCATCAAAGCTCGGTAATATATTACAAAAAAACAGAGTTTATATTCTTACAATAAAAAACAATCTATAAAGAAGAATTTAAAATAAGAATTACAATTATAATTTTTTATTTTTTTTATTTCAATTTATTGAAATTTACAACAGTAAGAATATATACATCAAGTAAATGAGCTGATAACGATTACAATAAAATGTCAAAACTTAAAAAGAACTACTCATCGGTAGCACTTCAATAAAAAATCTACACTAGAAGATATCTAGGCCATCTTCTTTTCAGACGCCTCGGAGGATTAGAGGGAATGGAATGGGAAGCAAGTTAAGAAACTAATGGATTTGAGTGGCTACGGAGCTTACTATGAAATGATAGGTATCTGGTTTGTGCTAACTCAGCAACATATGAAATATTAAGGTCTTTATGGATAGGTTTATTGGTGACAAAGTAAGGAGTTGTGAGGATTTTTCGAAGGATTTTGGATTGTAAGGATTAGATACGAGCCCCAAAGCCCAACTCCGTACGTCCAAATAGGTCTAATCACAGTCATGTAAATAAGTCAGTGTAATTAATTGGGAGCTTTGAACGTTTTTCTAGTAAATGCTGAAGCAGTTTCTTGTCGCTTTAGTCTTGACAATGAATTTGGACCAAGTTTTTATTTCTATTAATATATTAAGCCTAAGTCACTCGTTTGTGAGCGCCGAATCGAGGATTGCGCCGGAGATCTCTGGATAAGAGAGAGTTTACTGTATCAAATAATATGTACTTGTTAATTGAATCTGAATACCTTACAGTACATATTTTATACTGTTGTGAAAAATCAATAAATATAAACAAATAAAATAAGAAGCAATAAATAAGAACGCTTTTAAAATTGTCTGTTCCCTCTTAATTAATTTTTTTAAAAACGTGATTCTAAGAGCTACTTAATACCTGAAGTGTTCCAGACTAAAACTCAAAATTATAAATTAAATTGTTCTTAATGGTCAATTAATTAAATAAAATACTTCGAAACAATTGATTTTCCTTAAGTTGTTTTACAAAGAATAATTAATATTAAATCAGCTTATATTTTCACATTGAAGGGTCGTTTTTGTTAATTAGACTAATTTTTCAATAAATAATTTTCCACCTCTTGAAGTTTTCAGAGAAAAGGCAAAGAAGCGAAGGGATCATTGTTTTCTTGGAATCATTTATGAAGAAACAAAGCCCTGAACGACTTATAGCCAATTTGTGATATATTTTAACTGTAAAGGTTGTCTGTTGCAAACAGTAAATCCTGGAAATCGACGGTAAAGAGGAAAATAAATACAAAATGTATATTTATACGTTTTTAAAACATGTAATACTTTTTTGATATTTACAAATGTAAACAATATATTCAATAAGTGAATCTGCGGTAAATTGATCACAACGAAATGTTAATACTTTAAAAAGAATAGACGATTCGAGTATGTATCGAGTAGGTATCTTGTTTGGGCAAAATCTGGAAGATATGAGGCATCTTGATCGTTATGGATATGTTTATTTGTGACATAATAAGGAGCGTTGAGGATTTTACAAAGGATTTCGGATTGTAAAGAGTGGATAAATCATAAAATATAATTACTCTCATTAAAATAAATCATTTGTAATTAATTGGGATCATTGAACGATTGTCTTGTAAATGTTGAAGTAGTCGAAAACAGTTTATTGTCCTTATGGGGATTTTCAGAGAAATAATTTTTTTTTAATTTTAACAAACACTAAACATTTTTATAAAAATATGTAATTCCGTAAGATACATAGTATGATCCATAAGTCCTCGGCCAGAGGAAGAAGGAAAGGTAAAAGGAAAAAAATTGGGTTACTTTTTTTTCAAGATATTTTCCTCTAAGTTCTACACTCTTGAAACAATGCTTAGGTAACATTTTTATTTCAGGAAAAAATAATTTCCTTCTTTGCTATTTTTTTCTTTCTATTTTTTTTCCGCTGCTGCTTCGATCTTTTCTTAGGTGTTTTTATATCCTCAAACCAAAGTCAGATTTTAACAATGAAGATATTTTCCAAGACCGCGTCCCTCTGTTGGTGCTGCTGAAAGAATATTTATAATTTTCATTTTTCCGTCCACTTCTGCGAATGTTCATTGATCTTCTGAACACTTGGGTTTAAATGTCCTAATAAGTTGGATTGTTTCAAAAGTGAAGCTTCCACTGGTTATAGGCAACCAGGATGTGGGAAAATTTTCCCGCACAAACTTATATAGTGCAATCAATGAATATCACTGAATATGCGATTATTTTCGACTTTATAGCTTCGTTAGGAGCAGTTAAAAAGTAAACGTACTAAAAGTCGCCACCTCTGAGAGGTCGTGGGGAGGGTGGAATTTAAATTTTTTTGGTTTTTCTATCATATCTTGAAAACGGTTGACTAGATTCAATGTTTTAGTTAATTAAATTTTCTGTAAAATTAATTGTATACGTATTTGTCGAAACTACAACGGTTTTCGAGATACGTTATTGAATATCGCTGATTTTCGGAACAAAACAAATTTTACCTCACTTTCTGTCAAACAGTTGCTTCTAGTACATTCCACGATCATTTCTCATAAAAAATAAAATCAAGATTTAGTTTAAAACATAAGTTTCTGGCATTTGAACCAAAGGTTTAACAAAAATGTGAAACAAATTATTTAATTTTAAAAAAATACTAAGTTCCTCAGGGATTCCAGGATCTTTAGTACCATTTAGAAAAACTAGAATCCAGATTTGATGCCTCTGACCATGTTGTAGTAAACCGCACCTCCAAATAATTAAACTAACAGAGTTCTGGCAGAAAATTTATAGTTATTGTTTTGTAGTAAGTAAAGTAAAATAATAATAAAAAGTTTCGAATACCTTCTGAACGAACAGGTTTTCGGGAAATTTTTGCTGCCTGTGAGATATGAAATCGTCTCCTGTGGCCATTTGGAACTGAGCCACCCCAAGTAACGTAACATTGCCTTTTCAGTCGTTAACTTACAATTCTTTTCGTTGTGCGATTTTATGCTCGTAATAAAAAATAAAAAAAAGAAGATATTTTGCCAGAGAATATAAGGTGCTATGTTGTGAATATAAAACAATATGGCCGGAATAAAAATTGTGATACAACTTATATTTGACGGTACTTTATTATACGAGAATCGTGACCCTGTGGATTGTGCAGCACTCTAGGTGCGTACACTTCAACTTCACAGTTTTCTGCAGAGTTAATAAAATAAAAATTATTATTTTTAAGGACGAATATATTCCAAAAAAAAAAAAAAAAAAAAGTTGAAAAAAACAATTTTTTAAACCTTTGACGTTAATCGAGACCCCTAAAAATAAGTAACATAGAACAAATAACGTAGGACAATTTACACAATGCATATATCTATTTAATAATAAAATAATACATACATTTTTTTTAAATCAATTTATCGCAACTGTAAAAATATATACATCAAGTAAATGAGCTTATAACGATTACAATAACATGTCAAAACTTGAAAAAGAACTATCCATCAGTAGCACTCAATAAAAACTCTACAATAGAAGATCTCTAGGCCATCTTCTTTTCAGATGCCTCGGAGGATTACCAGGAAAGGAGTGGAAAGCAAGTTGAGAAACTAATGAATTTGAGTGGCTATAGAGCTTACTATGAAAGGATAGTTATCTGGTTTGAGCTAAATCAGCAACATATGGAACATTAAGGTCTTTATGGATAAGTTTATTGGTGACAAAGTAAAGGGCATTTAGGATTTTTCAAAGGATTTTGGATTGTAAAGATTGGATTCGAGATGAATTGGATGGTTTAGTAGAGCCCCAAAGCTCAATCCGTAAGTCCAAATTGGCCTAATCACAGTCATGTAAATAAGTTCTTTTGTAATGAATTAGGAGCTTTGATCGTTTGTCTAGTAAATGTTGGAGTAGTCTGTAACAACGAGCAGTTTCTTGTCGCTTTAGTCTTGTATAATACATACTACAAATACAATGACAATATATACAAGTGACATTACTACATATCTTTGATTCAGATGTAAAGTATTAGATATGAAAATCATCACTTTCCCGGACAGTGGAAAAACCGTTTCCGGTTTCATTGAAAATTTTGACAGGGTTATTCCTTTAGTAAATTAAGAGTAATTATGTAAATTAAATAGCGAATTTTTTAAAGTTAACAAAATCAAAAAGTTTGACTTGATAAAATCAATAATTTTCTTTTGTTTCAGTACCAAAATATTATCTGCTACCACACGTTTTTTTTTATTGCAAAAATCCATAAAATCGAACGGTGTTACATCATTTCTGCCTTCGTGATGTTGAAGTGTCTTCTGGCCCAGCAAAACCTTCTTCATGAAAAATTGTTAATGGACAACTCGTTTCTGAGTAGACCGTTCTCCATATCTTCCAGCTTTCACGCAGTAATGCTCGTACGAAGGTTGTCTAAACTTTTCTTCAGTAATCGAATTTTGAATTGTGAAAACAATTATATAAATAATAAAATAAATTAAAAAATATATAAATTCGAATAATCGAAACCTCGGCCGATCGAGACTTTGTCAATCCAGTCCCAAGTGTATGTTGGTAATAATTGATATTAACATTGTTTATATTATTATTTTATAAAAATACATCATTTTTGATGGCGACAAAACACGTTCTTAGCACCTCAATCAATGTGGCAATCAGGAATTTTTTCATGAAGTTTTGGATCAGGTTCTTTTTATTTTTTTTAATTTTCCACATAAAAGTTGCTTTTAGTTTTAAAATCACCATAGTATAATCTCTTTTTCGCCATATCAACTATTATTATTTGTTAAATATATATTGATTTTTTTTTACCTTTGAACTTAAACGCAAGTGTTATTTTGCAATATATGGTAGAGAATGGTTAGTTTGATTATAATTTGCTAATTGAAACTCAGGAACATGAAAGATAGATAAAATCATAATGTTTTGCGTGTTTAATGTTTTATAACTACTCTGCAAAGTTCTACCCCACCCGTAGAGAAACTTTAATGACTTGCGGGAGGTATAGCATAGTGTGCAACTAGGGTGTTAGTTATTGGCAATTGTGTTCCGAGAAATGCAGTGGGTTGTTAATTAATTTGAAAATATATAATCGAATTTTCCCATCAACTACATACAACTGACTCCATGCATTTTTACAATGAACTAATGTCAAAAAATAAATAAAAAAATATCCGATTTATAATTAGGAATAACACTTATGTGCAGAGGTTAGTATTTAAATCAACGGATAAAAGTTATGTTGCTATTCAGACCCCTAACAATGTTTTAAGGAAGATTAGGTCTTCAAAAAAGCGCTTTTGTCCATTTTAAAACTACTGAATATGTACATATGTTTACAGAATGAATAATTTTTACAAGAATTAATTTCAAGGTTCATTACAGCTTTAACAAGATATTTAATCAATACATTTTCAACAAGCCTATAAGCCATGTTTTTGAACGGCTTTATAGTATTGAGTGGTGAAATAAATAATACAACCATTTTTTTTAAATTGTTTCTTTGATACAACTAGTAAAATTGAGCAAAATAGTTACAATGACATGTCAACAACCACTCACTAGTACCACTAGTTCCCCATTAGAAGGTCTCATGGTCATCTTATTTTCAGACACCTTTTATTTAAGGATCATCGAGAATGGATTGTCAGACAAGTCGGGAGACTAGTGGATTCGAGTGGGTATAGAGTTTACTATGAAAGGATACGTATCTGGTTTGGGCCAAATCAGCAGCGTTTGAAACATTAAGATCTTAACGGATAAGTATGTTTGTAACATAATAAGGAGCTTTGAGGAGTTTAAGAAGGATATTGGATTGGATGGATTGGATGCGAGAAGAATTGGAAGGTTTGGTGGAGCCCCAAAGTTTAACTACGTTTGCCCAAATGGGTCTAATTACTGTGATGTAAATGCGTTTTTTGTCATTTATTTGTGCTTTTGAGCACTTGTCTAGTAAATGCAGTCGGACATCACGAGTAGTTTCTTTTCTTTTTAGTCAGGAATATAAAGACAACTTTAAAATTATTTAAGCCATTTTTTTCAAATTAGAACCACAAAGGAGATTATACAAACTTTTTTTTTTTTAAATACTTTAAAATATTTTTTTAAAAGAATTTATTGATCTTCAGCTTTATTTTATACATTTTATTACATGTAAATAAATTGTAAAGAACTACTCACTAGTAGCACTTCAATAACAGTTCTACATTAGAAGGAATCAAGTCTGAAGCAAGTTGGGGGACTAGTGGATTCGTGTGAGTATGGAGTTTACTATGAAAGGATAGGTATCTGGTTTAGGGCAAACCAGCAACATTAACCTTACAAGGCTCCCTGTACCTTAAGCAGGACAACCATTTTTAATATTCCTAGAGCTATTAAAATAATTATATCTAGATAGAACAGTCGAATATTTAGCAACTGTTTAATACAAACCATTACTGTTTCTCTTACTGTAAACTTACAAGTGTAAAATTTGAATGAAATTTTTGGTCTGTCGTTCGTGTGAACTCAAAAATCTACAAACAAAATAGTAACTGAATAGTATTGAGTCGGAAAAAAAATAGTATGAGTCATAACGAAACGTATATTTTGCTGAGATGATATTACTACAGTGAACGTATTAGCAATAATGACTGAAGCCAATAACAGAAGATCTGAAGTAAAAGATTTGTTTTCCAGTCAAATATTGGGGTATATTTTTTTTTTATTATTATTCCTAACTACACCATATATTTTGTCCACAATATCAAAAAACATTTGAGTATTCTATGGTTAAGGTATGTATAGATAAGTTTGTTCGTGACATAATAAGAAGGAAAAGGGATTTTACGAAGGATTTTAGATTGTAAGGATTGGATATGTGAAGAGTTGGTAGAAGGAACTACCCATTGGTAG
Organism: Euschistus heros; assembly: GCA_003667255.2. Lineage (NCBI taxonomy): Eukaryota > Metazoa > Arthropoda > Insecta > Hemiptera > Pentatomidae > Euschistus > Euschistus heros. The sequence goes on along the minus strand of RCWM02000050.1, from coordinate 2,343,168 downwards.
TACTCTAATGTATATTTACAAAAAAAGATCACGAGGCCATCTTCTTTTCAGACGCCTCGGAGGATTGCCAGGAATGGAATGGGAAGCAAGTCGTGCAACGAGGGATTTGGATGAGCAGTGAGATTATTATGAAAGGAAAGGTATCTGGTGCGTGCCAAATCAGCAACATATGGGATATTAAGGTCATTGTGGATCAATTCATTTGTAACAAAGTAAGGTGCATCTAGGATTTTTCGAAGGATTTTGGATTGGAGTGATTGGATGTGGGAAGAATTCGATGGTTTGGTGGATCCCCATAGCTCTTTACTGTAAGTCCAAATAGGCCTGATAATCATCATATAGATGAGTTTTTTGTAGTGGATCGGGAGATTTGAACGTTTGTCAAGTAGGTGTTGTAGTAGTCGAAATAGACGTGCAGCTTCTTGTCTTTTTAATCTTGTATGAGGGTTCCAGGTAAGTCTCTTGTCCAGATATAATCCAAGGTTTCATATCTGTTTTACATTATTTAATGGTACTCCATTAAAGGATACAGGAGGACAGGATGAGGTAGGTTTTCGACGTAGGGTAAAGGCGTTTTGCTGGGATTTGCTAGGATTTATCTTAACGCTCCAGTTATGACACCATTCTTCAAGGGAAGTGATATGTGACTGGAGTGTCTGGGATGCAGCAAATGGATCATCATTGACTGATAACGCGCTTGTGTCATCAGCATATGTTGTGAGGATAGTATTAGGATGAGTTGGGATATAAGTTTTATAATAATAAACTGAAAAAAAAACTTTGTTTTTATTTAATACATGTTTCTATACATAAGAAATACTAAACATATCCTTCAGAAGAAGAGACAAGAAGCTTGTACAACAAGATTAATGATAACGCAAAGAAAATGGCATAGTTTTAATCTCAGTACAAGGAAAAGGAAGAAATAAAAGATTCATCTCGATGAAAAATGTCGCTGGCTGGTTAAATTTAAAATGTGATAAGGATAATGATTGGGTGAACCCAAGTTAAAAAGGTAAACATAGCAGATATTGGGATAGGGTTTTCACGTTGTAAATCATCAGGGAAATATGAGTATGGACCCGGGAGTGTGTTATCAAAGGCAGGGAAAAATACCTTTTAAATATGATGAAGAGTTATATGAAACTGGGCCGCATTTACGTGTAGACCTGAGTATAAATTTAGGACCATAATATATATAAATGTATTTATATATTACGATTACAATTCGTATATATATTTTGATTTTAATAGTTTAACTGCTAATATGTTTTTTTACGCAGTTTATTTGCAGAGGTTATATAAAGTATTTGGTGATTCATTTTCTTTATAAGCAATAAAATAATAATTATTTTTAAATTAATTCTTTAATAATTATTAAAACTTTGTTTAAGTTATAATTTTCGATGTTTAGCACTTTACTCTTTATTTATTAACTTATTTAATGTTTATTATATTGGATATTAGATTTAGACACCGTTCCAACCTCTCAGATAATTACCAAAGACTAATTTACATACCAATAATCAGACCAATTTAGACATACGGAGTTCTTTGGGGCTCCACTAAACCATCCAATTCATCTCGTATCCAATCTTACAATCCAAAATCTTTAGAAAAATCCTAAATGCCCCTTACTTCGTTACAAACAACTTTATCACAAAGATCTTATTACGCCTTACGTTTCTTACTTAGCTCAAACCAGATATCAATCCTTTCATAGCAAACTCCACAACAATTCAAATCCATTAGTATCACAACTTGCTTCTCATTCCATTCCAGACAGTAAATCCTAATATAGTACTTCATTATATAGAACCTCTATAAGTTCTACCAATGGGTAGTTGCTTTAAAAACAAGTGACGTGTCTTTTCTATCTATGTCATCACATTTACTTGATGTATTATATTTTATATTGTATATACAGTTGTAAATTGCAATAAATATATTATTATTTTTATTCAAAATTTATTGAAATTTACAACTCTTTGTAAACAAATATACAAATATACAATAAGTAAATATGTTAAAAACGCTTACAATCATATGCCAAAACTTGAAAAGAACTACTCATCAGTTGCACTTCAATAAAAATCTACACAAGAAGATCTCTAGGCCATCTTTTTCAGAAGCCTCGGAGGATTGTCGGGAATTGAGAGGGAAGCAAGTTGAGAAACTAGTGGATTTGAGTGGGGTTAAGGAGCTTACTATGAAAGGGTTGGCATCGGTTTGGGCTGAATCAGCAACATATGGAACATAAAAATCTTTATGAATAAGTTCATTGGTGACAAAGTAAGGGGCATTGAGGATTTTTTGAAGGATTTTGGATTGTAAGGATTAGATATGGGATGAATTAGATGGTTTAGTAGAGCCCCAAAGCTCAACTTGAAAGCAAATGGGAGCTTCGAACGTTTGTCTAGTAAATGTTGAAGTAGTCTGTAACGACGAGCTGTTTCTTGTCGTTTTAGTTTTGTATGTGGATTCCAAGTAAGACGTTTTTCCAAGTGGAGTCCTTGGTAGCGGATCTGTTCAACTGGAATTAGTGGATACCATTAAAGTATACCGTAGGACAGGAGGTCGTAGGTTTACGACGATGTCAATAAATATTTTATAAAAAAAAATAATAAAATAAAGATTAAAAAAAAAATTGGATATATTTTTTGTTGTTTAATGATGGTTTATTGTTAAATTGAATTGTTTTAAGGTTCAAACCTAAAAATTTAAGTTTTCCATAACACGTAGCGAACTTAAAAAAAAAAAAAAAAATCAATAAGGAATAACATGCTGATTTTTAAAAATTAATAACCTAATGTGTAAATTAAGTTTTACACATTAAATTACAAAATAAATAAGGATTGTTATTATGTATGTTTTTTTACATATCGTTTTTGTTTATATACATGCTATTGGAAGATAGTGTGTTATATGCTAGATACATTATCATTACATTATGTACAGATTTCTACGTATATAAATATGATTACCATACGCCTATTTACATATTATAATTACTCATTTATTCCTAGTTAAGCCACGTTCAAAGCTTCCAGCTAATTACAAAAGACCCATTTACATGACAGTAATTGGACCAATTTGGATATACTGAGTTGAGGTTTAGGCTCTAGCAAACCGTATATTTTATTTCGTATCCAACCCTTGGATATACAATTTAATGCTTCGTAAAATACTTTATGAACCTTTTAAATTCACAAATAAACTTATCCATAATGATCTTAAGTCCCATATGTGGATCGAACTTCCATGAAAGTACAACCAGTTAGTAGTTACTTCACTAGTTCTTGAGATGTTACTCTAATCATTTTTCTATTATTTTATATAATTTTTATAGGTAAATCACTAGTTGTGGTCATAGTTAAGAGAACTTGTCGATTTATAAGGGAATTCCGTTGATACAGTTTCAAATAACATCTTGGTTATAAAAAGTTTATTCAAATACACTAAAGCTTCCTTTTAAAACAAAAAGCTGAAAATCTAATCACAAATAAGCGAAAATAATTTCTAAACAAATGTTTTTAAAATTTTAAAAAGATAAGTAATGATTCTCTCAACAAACTCTGTAGTTACTTATTAATAAATAAAAAAATAAAATATAAATACAGTGGAATTCCACTTAAACGGTCTTGGATCACTGGTTCCTAGGATTAACCGTTCTATCTCGTGGAAAGTATTTTCTCTTTCGAAGTATTTATTTTAGCCGGCAGGTGGCTTGAACACTGATCGTTTTACCGATATTTCCTAGAAAGAAACAATTGTTTTTTCATAACCTTTTTATCACAAAGCCGGGTTTGCAATTTATTTGTAGTTGGCAGATCGGAAGAGGCGGAAGGAGTTCACGAGTTGCATACGAAGTTATCTCACCTAAAAAAAAATGAAGCAAAAAATATCAAGGATGTAATTTTTATGTTTACAGGCGCGTTTCAGAGTAATACCTTTGTGAAAGCATAAAGGAAAGTTGAACTTTGGAATGGAAAATCTGGTCAATTCAGAGTGAAGATACTGCTATGTCGTTTGCTGTTCGTCGGGGCATAACGTGCATAATGTACTTCAACTAGGACCTATGTGGTTATCCTAGAGATTACTAAACTATTCTAGTTAAAGAGGTATGGTTGAGATTCGTTTCGTTTCGTGGTGGACCGACGAATTTCACCCATGAATTTCAATTCGAAGATAAATCTATATATGACGAATACCGTAGTGAATGAAGGAATCTTTATAAAATAAATCACAAAAAAAAAATTGAAGAAACATGATTACAATATGTTCAGCACAAGAAGATTTAACAGTTTTTAGGTACAATTTAAATAAGTACGATAAAGGAAGAATCTTCAATAAGGAAGCTTCAAACATTTTTTTTTTCTGCCACCAACATAACCCTATCCCCTCCACCCCTTCGTAGCGTGAAGTTATTATTTTTTTATGGCTTATACCAAGTTTCCCTTTCTTGAAACATTTCTCTCCTCCTGTTTAATTGTCCTCACATCCTGAAGGCTTCCTGCACTCCTTTCTACAAGATAATCTGAGACTTTTCTTTACGTCTTCTTCTCTCCATTCTTGCTTCATATGTAATCCTTGCTGTCCTTTCTTGATTCATTCTGACGAAGTACACAAACCATCGTAGGTTATTTTATAATAAATAAACTACCTCAGGGTAGATTCTACTGGCTGTATTTCGCGGTTTGACCTTATTGTATTGCATATCTTGTCTCTTGGTATTCCCTTCGACTTTCCTAAGTTATGGGTCTGGGTCTGACTCTTTTTTTCAAGGTAAGTGTCCAAGACTCCAAAGAATAGGTTAGATTGAGTAGGCATATAAACGGATAACTTCAATTTCTTCGTCACCTCTTCTGCTGAGGAGAGCTCTTAGGATCGAATGGAACATTCTCCAAGCAACTCCCAATCTTTGCATAATCTTCTCAAATATATGTGGGTATGTCGTAAATTAAACTTTCAAAGTCAGTAATATTTTCCTATGCTTTATTTTTCTCACAATCGACAATAAAATAAGTTGATACCTGATAAAATTGTATTTTTTTAAAAAATAAAACCGTTTTTTTTTTTTTTTTTTTTTTTTTTTTTTTTTTTTTTTTTTTTTTTTTTTTTTTTTTTTACATGATCCTCGTTTTAACTGATCAAACGGAAAACATTTCCGATCTCAGTTCCTACTGTAGGAGTTATGAGGGGTTCTACTTTAGTAGCTATCTTAGATTGGCCATAAACACATGTTTACTTCGTTTGTGTGTTTGTTTTAAAAAATTTAAATATATATATATATATTTTTTTTTTTATGGTGAATTTGTTGACTGAGAAGTACTTAAAGACGTAGGTAGTTATTACGCCGAAGTTTCGACTTGCATTGCAAGCCTTCATCATGACTAGAAGAAAAAGAAAAGAAACAAAAAATAAGGAAAAATTGCAGAAAGTATAAAAACAATCACTGTAGCATTAATGCTATTGTCTTTATTCTCACATGTTTATTATTTCCGTACTTTTCTTATCCTTTTGTTTGTTTTCTTTTTCTTCTAGCCTTGATGAAGGCTTGAACTGCAAGTCACAACGTCGGCATTATGGATTAACATTTATTTTTAATTGCTGTATACCCATGATTGCATACACTAACTACATACATCTTATTATTATTTTTGATATTTAAGGATTTTCAGGAGATATTGTTCTGTCAAAGGATGTTATAGTTCCATAACAAGTTAATGTATTGTGGAAGTTTTATTTTCTGAAACATAGTTGTAATGAATTGCGAGAGTAGTTATTTATGATTACTGATTCGTAAATTTTAAAGTTTTTCGGGTTTTGTGTAATTAGTTATTGAAGAATAGAAATGGGCTTAGCACTGATTAATGATTTATGGATTATTAGTTTGTTTATGGGACATTGCCTGATATTTTTTTTATAAATTTAATATGGGAAAATGAATGTAGTTATGATTTTTTCTTTGCTTTCTTAATTTTAATTTTTTATTTATTATTTTCAAAAATCATTACCTATTTTATGTCATCATTTATCATATTATACTTTTATCTCTTGTGTATTTTATTTTATTTCTTGCATATATATATATATATATATATATATATATATATATATATATATATATATATATATATATATATATATATATATTGCGTGAATGAGTCTCTGCCATCAATATTACTCATTGCCCTTGAGTGAGGCAGCTTGTAATTATTCAAATAAAAAGTTAAATCATTTTATAGATGATTTTCTGTGACTTTCATAAATTTTAATTTCGAGTAAACTGATATTTGGCTGGGAGAGGTCCACACTGCGCTACTGATCTTGAGCAAGCTTATTGAGAAGTGAGTGGTTCCACTCTCAATACCCCGGTCTCTTGGGACATCATTATCTCGATGTAAAGATGAATGTCTTTAGGGGATCCGGTTCCAAGTGTGCTAGAGTGAAGAATGGGGCTCTAACTGGGTTCTTCGTTTCCCTAGGATACCCTCACCTTCATTTTCCGACTCTATTTATTTGGACCCTGGTTTATTGTTACCAAGGTCAGTAGTCTTCTGTCAGACGCTTTTGAAATAGGACTACCAATTTATTGTAGATTGCTGCAAAAGTGGACTTATTTGTATTTCCTAACCGGATCCCTCGTTGAATTATTAGATTTTTTTTTTTAAATAAGATGTGTTACTTGAGAGCGTTGAAGTATAAAGCCATCTGGATTCATATGATTTCCTACTGCTTAGTTATAAATTCATAGTTAAATAAAGCAGTAAACTTTTTGAAATAGATTAACCCTATTATTTGTTAAGATAATTTATTTAGAAATGAATTGGAAGACCATAGCCAAATGTAAGTCACCTATAGAATATTTTTTTAGGGGTCACTCAGATGGTGACCCCCTAATTAATTCTTGGTAAAATATCAAAAATAAGATATTTCATTAAAATTAACTATTAGTCTTCTTCTTCTTCTTCAAGCACAACAGGCCCCTGGCTTTTTCAACTTCACCCTTCCATTTATTCCTATCCATCGCATACAACCCATTCATTTTCAGCGGCCGTATGTCTTGGAGTACACTGTCTCTCCAACAGCTCTTGGGTCTCACTCTACTTCTCTTTTCACCTGGTGTGCCTTCATAAAGTTTCCTTAGCATCCAACTGTCCTCCATTCTCCCTAGGTGTCCAAGATGTTAAGGTCTTTGTATTTGTTGTACAGGTCCTTATTATTCCTTCTCTGCCATGTTCCATGTTGGTGTACAGGTCCCAGAATATGTCTAAGTATTCTTCGTTCAAACCGGTCAAGTAGATTGCCTGTCTCTCCTGGACTTCGTTTTAAGGTAGGATTTTCGTTCTAGCGACCGAATAGTGAGGTTCTTCTAAATAATTCCGTACCTGGCTTGTCCCTCCATAAGTATAGGGACTGGTCTGGCTGTGGGACTATTAGGAGTGTTTATTTTAAATAAAATACGATTGTGTTTTTAAATTTTTAATATAATTTTGTTTTATTTTATTATTTTTTTATACTATATATTATTACTACTATTTATTTTTTAATTTTTTTTTTCTTTAATTTTACTTTTTTTTTTCGAATAGGCCAACACAGGACCACGTGCTTATTTCAATTCTTTCTTCCTTGTTTTCTTCTCTTTCAGTATGCTTTCATCCGTTCACCATGTTTCCTCTTCTTGCCCTCAGACCATTTTGCACCAGTCCTTTTCACGTTCCTGCCTGGAATCCCTCCATTTTCAATACTTTTCGCAGAAAGTCTTCTCTATTATTTATTTCTTCTATTTTTATATCGTTTTTTTCTAAATCCCTTTTTACTTCATTGTCTCTGCTTGTTGTCGATTTCTTACCCCACAGATATCTGAAAATCTTACCTGTCAATTTATTTCTAGTTTTTCCAGTTTATCCAAATTATAGTTTAATGCCAGACATTCACTTGCATATAGGAATTCCGGCTTCACTACTGTGTTGTAATGCCTTATTTTTACATTTTTGGATAGGCATTTTTTATTGTAAACATCTTTGGTAATACCATATGCTCTCTCCATTTTATGCAATCTTTCCTCTATTGCAGATTTTTCCAAACCATTTTCTTGGATTATTTCTCCCAAATATTTGAACTTTTCTACCCTATCAATTTGGCCAATATCTGTTTTCAGATATTTTGGTGCGTCTTGGATGTTTGTTAAAAATTTTGTTTTTTTCTGCAGAAATTCTCAGGCCAGTTCTGCGGGCTATTTCATCTAAGACATTGCTTGGGTTTTACTATTTCATTTTATTTATATTTATTTTGTATATTTTATATTGTTAACGTACAGCAAGTTCTTTTCTGTTCTCTTTTTTTATTTATTTTATAATATATATAAATATATATTTTTTCTCAATATACATAATGTGTGAATGTTAATTCTTAATTAAAAATTAATTGAGTAATAAAGCCAACTATATTACTCATTGCCCACAATTGTGGCCGATTGTAATAATTACTTAATAAAAGTTTAGAAAAAAAAAAATGTTCTTGTTTTATGTTCGAATTATTCTTGATTTTTCATATAGAAGTTATATATTAACTTTTAATATAATTATCATACACGTTTAACTATGAGAAATATGTGTTTCGTGTACATAATATTTCAAAACAGATAACACTAGCCATCTGCGTATTCCGTAACACGCCAAGAAATACTACACGCAGATACGAAAACGTTACTTTTGGGAAGGGATTATAATTATAATATATAAATCTTTGATTGTGGAATAAAATCAATTAAATGCTATTGCTTGATCACACTGTGTAAAATAAATAACTGAGTAAGGGTTGGGGGGGGGGGGGGGGGGGGCTTATCTCCCTGAGCGTACGCTCCACTGATGGTTGGCTAACACCTCAACCACTTGAGCGTCGAGACCTGTTGGTGGTCTGCATGATCGCTATGAGTGCGGAGAGGAGCAAAAAGCCCCTTCAAAGGCGGCCACTTACAGCCTAGTGTTTAATTAATTGTGGAACAAGTACGGGGATTATTGTGGCACAGGTGGGTTCTATTGTGGGCTAGTGGTTCAAAGCACACCGTTACTCACATAATTATTTAGTTTGTTCCTACCCTTTTTGTTAATTCGAAAATCTGATGATGCCTTTCATCATGAAATTATTAATTATTTACTGATATTTACATTTTCATTCAATATAAACAACTGGTAAAATTATTAAAATAACGAGTAATAACTTGTGAAGAACTACTCACTAGTAGCACTTAATAAATGTTCTACATTCGATCATTTATCGGTTGTCCTTATATCAGACACTTCGGAGAGTTATTAGGAGTGTGAAGCAAGTTAAAAGAAAAGTGGATCCCAATGGGTATGGAGTTAACTAGGAAAGGGTAGTATCTGGTTTGGGCCAAATCAACAACGCAAGGATCATTAAGATCTTTATATATGTTTGTTTCTGACATAATGAAGATTTTCGGATTGTAAGGATTGGAGACAAGAAGAATCGGAAGGTTTTGTAGAGCCCCAAAGCTCAACTCAGTAAGTCTAAATATGTCTAATATCTCTCATGTAAGTTTTTGTAATTTAGCTTTGGACATTCGTCAAGTAAATATTGAATTAGTCTATAACGACGAACAGTATATTGTCTTGTTTGTCTTGTACGTGAATCTCAAGCAAGTTGTTTGTTCATATGGAGTTCCAGATAGCGTATCTGTTCAACGGGGATCAGTGGAGCATTAAGTGTACTGTAGGACAGGAAGTCTTAGGATTACGACGAAGGATAAAGGTTATTTGACAAGGTTAAATTTACTATGATCCTCTGATTTCGCCACTATTCTTGTAGGTTTTTAACATGCGATTGTAGAGTTTAATAAGACTCCAACAGTTTTAGAGCGAATTGATGGATATAGAACGTACTATATATACTTATATATTTACCTAAGGTGACGGGATGTATTACAAAGATTAGCTTACTATTAAACTCATTAACGTCTAAAGAAAAGCCAATGATGTGGTAAAGCTATGTCATAACATACACTTGACTCAGTTGACAAACCATACCCTCAGGATAAAGATTTGTATGAAATTCATATACCAAATTGTTCTTTTATACATAACTGCTTCAAGCGCTTCTTATATTGCATATAAATATACAAAAATTTATAACTATTAGCCAGCTAAGGGTGTGTAACAATGAATATTTAAGAATACTTAATAGAAATCAATGTAAAGTGGTCAAAGTGGTTGATCTGTGCTAATGGTGCCATACAAGCATTGAAGACTGTTTGAAACATTTGCTATTCAATTGTCCTGCAGTCGAATCTCAAAGGCAGCGTATCTACATAAGTATATTATTGAAATGGACTGTCTGAAATCTCTTGAAAGTGTATTGGAGTTAAATAGCATCGACAAGCTATATAACATTTTTTTGTTCCTTAAATCATTGAATATTGATTTGATGGATTTACTTTATATTATGTTATATTATGTACTTTGAGTTGTAATTATTATTCTATGTTTGTTATTGTCATAACTATTATCTTCTTTTTTTTCTTGTTATTGTGTTTCTCTATAATACGAATTCATCCACTGTGTCTGTTTGAATATTCCATTTATGTTGAAGATGGCAACGTTATTTATGGTCCTCCAAGAACTAAAACTTTTGGCCAGTCACGATGAGAATGGTGAAAATAATTACGAATAACCATCAATCACAGTCACATGAAACGAAATAATGTCGTTTTTATGGAATAGGGTATATAGGTAAAAAAGACGGGTTGTGAAATGAATTGACAGCAGATCTAAACTAAAGTATATTATAGATATACGAAGGATGGAGGGTATTCATAATTTGATAATGGAAAGTTCCATGGAAAAATTTTCTGGGAAAAGTGGGATGAAGCCAACTTAATTCGGCATAGAGTTGGGAATAAAATGTCGAATAATGGCAGCTAATCGATCCTATTTCAGTCTATCTAAACTATTTAGAAGTAGACTGCTCAGTCGCACAACCAAACTCAGACTGTATAAAACACTCGTCCGACCCGTCTTGACATACGCATCTGAAACCTGGACATTGCGTAAAGTATCAGCTGAACGTATTGACAGGTTCGAAAGGAAGATATTGAGACGCATCTATGGACCTGTAAAGGAGGATGGTTTGTTTCGACTCAGAAAAAACAAAGAGCTGTACGTACTTTATAATGAACTGAATGTTTCCCAATATGTGAGAATACAGCTAATTAAATGGCTGGGACACATAATCAGAATGGACGAGGAGAGGACAGTCAGAAGACTGTATTACGGAAGCCCCGATGGAGTGAGGCCTCGTGGAAGACCGAAGGGAAGATGGAAGGACAGTGTCTCCGAGGATCTGAAGAAAGCAGGAATATCCATCAGACGTGCCACTGACAGGGAAGGCTGGGGAAGAGCCGTTGAGCTGGCCAAGAACCGCTTCATGCGTCTGTTGCGCCGAGAATGAATGAATGAATGAGAGTTGGGAACATGGGAGCGCCTCGGGATATTGAAGACAATCCTGGCAAAGCAGTTCATGATTCGCTTCAATCTGGCTTCGAGAATCGTCGACAGGCCATTAATCAGACAACCGTAGACAAGATGAGGGAATAAGAGGAAAAAAAGAAAACAATAATTTGGACATTGAGAATGCACTATATACATATGAGCCATTTGTGTCCATAATTTTCCAAAATTTTTATTAACACCATATTTTTGATATCTCGTTAATTTTAGCCTTCAGTAATTTGAATTTCTTTCTAGTCCGTGCGTTTCTTTGTGTCTAGAGTCTACTTCGCATGAATGAGGGGGAAAATTCCTATAAAATAAACTGAGATTTGAAATTCAATTAAGTGTGAATTGCTATTTCCAAAGCGCAGTTCCACACAAAAGCAGAGGTGACAGTCGCATTAACCTCTTGCGGCTCTATCTGGAATCTCAAGTCCTTCGACTAATGCAAAACAAGACACTATCTTTAAAGCCAATGATGACCCTCATAAGATAGGCAGGTACCGCTACACTCTGCAGAGAATCCAGGATGCAGCCCACCTCGCCGTGTTAAAGATACATTTAAAGATACTCGCATTTAAGATACAGACATATATCGTGATCCTTCAACTAAGATGACTAGGTTCCAGGAAACTAATAAAGCCGTTTCAATTCCATTATTCTGGTATTTAAATATTTAATTAGAGTCTAAGCATATATTATTGTTGAGAGGGAGCGGTTTATGAGTTACTTTTAAAAAAAAACAACCTGATATTCATTTCAAAACGTTTTATTTTATTTTTTTTAATTGTATTTAAATTTTGATGTGTATTTTTAAATTAAGTTGTGCTTTAAAAAAAAAAAAAAAATAATAGCCTGTGATATTGTTCCCGAAATTTATGATTTCTTTTTTTTAAACTGCGTGGTTACGTCTTAGCCTTTAAAATTCCATTTTTTATAAGTAAATTCTACAAAATTTTAAAGAGTTCTCGTTAAAAAATAAATGTGCCAAGAAAAAAAAAAAATGTCAGTTACGGTTTACAATAAATGAACAGAGTTATATTTTTTCTTGAATTACCAAAAAGTTACTTCATTCGAATTTTTAAATTCACGAATGTAAAACGTTTGCAAAGAATCAGAGACTCTATATATATATATATATATTTATTTCTATATATATATATATATATATATATATATATATATATATATATATATATATATATATATATATATATATATATATATGGGATATATTTGAAGGGATTCCATCGATCCTTCAGAAAAGTATCTGTATTGAAAATGGACAATCCAAAATCGATTTCTAGGAACCGATCAATACCTCTGACGTTTCACGCGGTTGTTTAGTGATATCTAAAAATGTAAATAATTACATAATAATATGTAATTATTATAATGATATGCATCAATCAGAAAAGAAGTAGCGATGTTTCAGGATATAGCCACTATTCATGTACTAGATGAACACAACTTTGTGTAGAATTTAAAACAATACTTAGTAGAAATAAAGGGTAAAGGTTAAAGATATATATTCGTTACTTGAAGTATATCGTCAGTGAAATTTCCAATTCCGTTATGTGCATTTTTTTTTATTTAGGTTTTTTCGCAGATTCGTTTTAAAATTAAATTTGTGATTTTAGTCCAAAAAACACGTTTGCATTAAAGCACATTTTGCACATGCCATAGAAGGTGCTAATATGCACATAGTAGATATTATAATAATACCGCGATAAAGGCCAACTAAGTGCCACGATTTTAATATTTCTTGCTGTTTTTTTTCAAATTTCTACCCATACTCTACCCATCTTCTCTCCCAACTCCTTCCTTCGTTATTCCTCTTATCTCTTACCTTTCTGCCTCTTATTCTCCAACCCAAGATTATTTATACTTGTCACCCTTTTCTGGATATTTTCTCTACCTAGTTCTCTCCGATGCACATTCTCTGGACTTCCTCCTTTATTTGCCCCGGATATCCCTTGACGTTTTTTTAGTTCCACTACTTTATCAAATATTAGTTAGTTAAACCTAATCTGATCCATTCTCTTCATATGATCGAAGCATTTGACTTTGTTCTAATCTCTTGGTAGTTAAGGAGGCCCGGTAGCTCAGTGGATAAGGTACGTGACTACAATTCGAGTCTGACTAAGAACAGAAAATTTATATTTTGTTATATCAGCCATGGATCGAATTCAAGGTCAAGTGGGGACACAACCAGCTTCTAAAAAAAGTGGGTATTGTTAATTAAAGAAAAAGCTAGTGAATGAAGCGTGAATTCTGAACAAATGTTTTCCTTTCACAACCATTGGTCCAGTGTCAGTACAATCCTTACGGAATTATTTAACCCAATATCCTGTTGGGCTGTTGTGGTGCAGGTTTATTTATTTTTTTTTTTTTTCTTATCCTTGGTCCTTTGTCAAGTCCACCTGATGCGGCATTATTTATTCTGTTTTATTAGCTGAAGATTGACTGTGGGGTCGGGAGACCATAATGAGGCATACCCAGCCTCTTAATGCAGATACCCTTTATTGGAAGAAGGACCTGGCTTGCGGATTAGCATGATTCTGGAAGAGTTGCTTTCTTTTACAATTCTTCTTTTTAGAACCAGTATATTCTTACCAAAGTACAGAACCAAACAACTTTAAGGGGAATCAGTGGAGCAGGTATATATGAGGCGTCCAATTGCAAAACGTAGCAAAACCAGATTTCTAAATTTTTCACCTAAAGCCAAAAACCATATCAATATGGTGCCCATTTGATATGAATGTAATTTTTCTTGTATAATTAGCAGAAAAATAGATGGTTTTAGTTGGGCAGCGTAATAAGGGCCCTTGTTGACCAGTTTTTTTTTTTTTTTTTTAAATTGGTTTTTCTTCTGTACTTACTCCGTTCTGCATCAGTTTTGTAACGATATATGTACATACATAGACTAGTCTATCACAATACACATTTTCCTAAACAAATTATTATTTTTCCTCATCTTACTTCTAGACAGACTTTTGGTAAAACTTCTTTGAAAATGGTTAAAAACAATTTATCATTAGAAAATATTTGTATACATAAATGCGATTCTTTTTTAGAGTATTGAGGAACAAAATAAAAACAATAAACTATTGAACTACGTATATGGTAGTATTAAAATAACATTGACTGTGTTTTTAGTAGGTAACTTAAAAGCTTTTTTATAATGTTTAAAAACATTTATTAGTTTAGTTTAACAAAAAAAAATGAAATATGAATTAAAAAATAGACTAATCAATATTAATTACGATCACAATAACAGGTAACTTTTCTAAACAGCTAATTGTGTTTCTTCCACCTCGTTTATGTCTCCTAAATCTGACAAATAATATGCATAATATGGCAGCCATATTGTGAGATACTTTTGGTAATGTGATAGGCATGGTTTTACTCCCTTTTGCTACAGAACGTGATTTTTAATTGTAAATTTAAACAGCTTTTCCTTCGTTTTTAAACCTAAAACCTAGTCTTATGCGTGGCACGTTGCTGGATCAAAGGGTAGATAAAACTCAATTTCGATTTTCGCTGGATTTGCTACGTTTTGCAATCAGGTGCCTCATATATATCAAACAGTACATAGCATTCCTCTTTCACATTACCATTGATATTACTTTGCGCACAAGCTCAATCTCATCACCAAGATCTTTATACCTTACAACCAACGTCGTTTATCGTGTTGGCGTACTTCATCAGCCTTCATTTTCTTTTTATATATTTTATTTCTGTATAGTTTTTGTTTGAGATAATCACTAAAGATAAAACCCTTCGTGTCGTCAATTATTGTAATAGAAAAAAGGCTGTTAAACAAAGGTCGGTTCCAATGTACACGAACTCGACCCTCACGAACATTTTAACATTTGATTATTTTGAGCCCGCAACCATGTAATGTTTTACCAATTTGTAGCGTCATCAGTTTTAGGTCTAACTCAGTTTGTGGCATGATAGCCATTTAATCAAGAGCACTTTTAAGCTGATGGTTCGTTTAGCTAATTAAATCCCTTATCTTGCCTCACCTTCGTGTTCGCCTCTATCATTCATAACCTGGAGTCTTTTTCGAAATCACTCAAAATTTATAGAATCATCTTTTGCAAAATTAATTTAGTTCAGAAAAAATATAGGCTTGAAATATTATTTGGAAAATAAATTAAGAGAAATTATCTCGATAATTATTTCATGTTATCCTCCTGTCTACACCATAGACTGTACCACTGCTTCAGAAATAGGCTCAAAACTAAGTTATGAAGGTGATAAGTTATCACGATTGATAAATTTGAAATAATTAACATGGATACATCTTTTGGCTAGAGGTATAGACTTTTCTTGTTTTTATCACATTTGAAATGTATGACTTTTTATCGGAAAGCTATATTAGTTTAAATGAAAAGAGTAACAATTTGCCTGCATTTTTTGAAGTTCTGGGATTTTTTGACACGCTCTAGCTATGATGGTGTTTCTCGGTTCGAAACTTTGACGACACTCTCTTCATCAGAAATTTAATCTAAATTATTTTTTTCATATAACATTAGAAGCTAGGACCTACCGTTTTAGAGATATATTGGTTTGAATCAAAAAGTAACATTGGACCTAAATTTTTTTAAGTTTCAGGAATTTTTAGACACGCCCTAGCTCTGTTTTTGTTCCTTGGATCAAAATTTTGATGACAGTTTCCTGATCAGAAATTTATTGAAGAATATTTTTGTTATATCACATTTTTCACTAGGGCCTATCGTATAAGAGCTATATTGATTTGAATGAAAAAAGTAACATTTTGCCTGAATTTTTTAAGTTTCGTGGCATTTTTGACACACTCTAGCTACGTTGTTGCTCGGAACGAAACGTTGATGACTGACTCTTTATCAGAAATTTAATCGAAAATATTTTGGTTACATAATATTTAGCACTAGGACCTCCCGTTTTGGAACTACATTGGTTTGAATGAAAAGTCACGTTTTGCGTAATCATATCTGTAATGAAGACTCTATTCTGCCTTTAAAAGAATACAGTCCATAAGAAATCATACAGATAAATATAAGGTCAGTCAAAAGTTATTGTGCTTTAAGAAGATTCATAAAGTAATTATGCTCAAATTTTGCTCTTTTACTTACAAAATGGGAAAAATATATCGTAGTTTCAGTGAAACTGGTGTGGTGTTTATAGTAACAAGAGATTGGTTCGCTCGTTTTCGTTTCGGACATTTCGATGCTGACGATGAACCTCGCCCTTGAAAATAATTCTAAAAAAACATTGTTGTATTAAATCTCGAGACCTTGCTAAAGAACTGAACATCGAACTTAAATAAAACTAAGCCATTTACGTAAGATTGGATACCACATGCAGCACGATTCTTGGTAACCACTTGAATTAACAGTGAAAAATATATTTAATTTTTTCGCCTAGAAATTTCACATCTAGAGTGATGGAATTACAGTTGTATTAGAAAACTGCACAAGTTCATCAATCAAAACCATGCATTGATTAATGTTTGAAATTTTATAATAATAAATTTACTTTTATACAATTTTTTTTTTTTTTTAATTAAAAAAATACTTTTTTCACAACTCTGGGTATAATGTACCAGAATACATTGTATGAGATATTTTAATTTTTTTTTTTTTTTAACGCATAAACATTTTTGCTTTCAGGTGAGTTAGGCTGCTTCGCGTTACACCAAACGATGTCCAAGTAGAAATCCATATCTTGAAAAGTAAGTATCTAGTATGACCATATTTTAATTTTTTTTTTTTTTTTTTCCTGTTTTTAATTTTTTTTTTTTTTTTTTTTTCCTGTTTTTAATTTTTATTTTTTTTCCTGTTTTTAATTTTTATTTTTTTTTCCTG
Organism: Euschistus heros; assembly: GCA_003667255.2. NCBI lineage: Eukaryota > Metazoa > Arthropoda > Insecta > Hemiptera > Pentatomidae > Euschistus > Euschistus heros. The sequence continues at coordinate 2,325,800 of RCWM02000050.1, read as the reverse complement.
TTTTTAATTTTATCTTTTGTGTTTGTAGCATTTCTTTTACTTTTTTAATATGTTGTGTATACTGTATGAATGGAATCTTCGCCTACTTTATTACTTATTGCCCTTGAATGAGGAATATTCTTTGACATTTATTCAATAAAAGCAAAATTAAATGTACATATGTAGGTATATAGCTCGCATTGCATAGTTTCTGTTTAAATATCTTACTATTTAACTTAATTAGATTGCCCCTACAATATTATTGGGATGTTGTTGATCGTATTATTTTATATCACTGTAGGCTTTCCCCTGTCTCCGATTCACTACAAATGTATGTTAACTAATGGCAACTAGACTAAAACGACAAGAAACTGTCCGTCGTTTTCGACTACTTCAACATTACTTGACAAACGTTCCAACCTTTCGATTAATTACAAAAGACTCATTTACGTAGCAATAATTAGTTGGATAATTATTACATCCGGAGTTGAGCTTTGGAGCTCCACTAAACCATCCAATTCATCCTGTATTCAATCCTTACAATCCAAAATCCTTAGAAAAATCCTAAATGCTCCTTACTTCTTCACAAACTAACCCACAAAGACCTTAATATACCTTACATCTCTGACAGCTCAAACCAGATATCAATCCTTTCATAGTAAACTCCACATCCATTTAAATCCATTAGTATCACAACTTCCTTCTCATTCCATTCCAGATAACCCTCTGAGGTGCCTGAAAAGAAAATGGCCTCGGGACCTTCTTATATAAAACTTCATAATAAAGAACCTTTATAAGCGCTACCAATGGGTAGGTGCTTTAAAAACAAGTGACGTGTCATTTTTATCTATGTCATCACATTTACTTTATGTATAATATTTTATATTGTATATACAGTTGTAAATTTCAATAAATACATTAAAAAATACAAAAAAAAAAAATTATGGCATTTAGGTGTCGACTATTAATAGACATACAACACCATATCAGACTCGTAGGACACCATATCTGCTGATATGTGGGAATTTGGCACAGATTAACTATTTATATATACAGTACGAATCCACTTAAAATGTTACTGGTAGATATTGCTATTGGTTATCTACTACCAAACTATAAAATATCTTTGGGAAAAAAAGGTGAGGACTGAGGGTTACCTGGATTTTTCCACGCTTTGTGATATTGCCTGGTTTTTAGATTAAATTTTATTATTCTGTGTACTATCGATGCCAGTAATCTATGATCAGTAGAGAATAAGTTGCGTCTGAACAAACCAGTGAGAACAAAGGCAATCCTCATTAGTTCAAATAATCATCTGAATACCCTTCCCTAATATCCACTGTTTTTCCTCAAAAACTTTCCAATTCATTTCCGAAATTAAAAACCGTTTATTAACTTTTGATCAACGTCTTTCTTGCAGTAATCATACGTCCCAAATCACGAAACAATCTATTTTTATTCTTGAACAACTTTTACATTACTGCGATTCATAACCGCTTAAAAGATTAATAAACTGTTTTATCAGATTTATTTCGGGATCCCCTGACGTTCTCACATATCTCAAAGGTGTTCTGAATTTGGTGGCTTTACACCGATTTCTGACATCAATACTAGGTGCACTCATATTCCAATCTTTGAAAACATAAAAACCTTAATATATTAATGACCTTACTTTGCGCTCCTCCATCCACCTATTAAATACAAGAACCCAACCCACCAACCTGTACATTCCTGCGCATCGATCTGCATCTTTCGACAAATCCTTTATTATTCGTGCTTCTTCTCAATGGAATTCATTGTCCATCTCATTTAAGAAATGCTCCTCTCTAAGTTCCTTTGAGCATCATCTATTTATTTTTCCTACTGAATTTTTAATCTTCCGAGCAATGTAAAATATGAATATTTATGTAATATATATTATAATATTTTGAGTAAGTCGAATCCTTTTACAAGATTCCTCATTTACATTGTAACTTATAATGTAATTATTAATCAATTATCAAAGCCAGACAATGGTCCTATATATTGCACTCATTCGTCATTCTTAGAGGACAAGTCCCAGAATAATGTTTATTTTCTTCTTCTTCTACTTATTTAAATAAACAAATGGTTCTTACTGTGATGTATTAAATATATTAATATATACTATTAATCTGGAAGTATTATACAAAAATAATTAGATAAATCAGGATAATGAGAATAACCACCGATCCTTTGATGTATTCCATTTGTAAAATTATAAAAGTGTCTTCTTCCATCTGTGATTCTTCAGGCACGAACTCGCCTGGATGGGATCTTCCATTTAAAATACGTATCATCCGCCACCCACGTAGCTCTTGCAATTACTCTGAACCAACTGCAAGTATACTTAGAATTAGTGAGACTTTGCTTTATTATAATCTCAGAAACTCGTGCATATCCACTCAAGTCGTCCCTTAACCACGTATGTCGAGGGTTTTTGAACAGTTAAGCCAACACATCTAACCCCGCTGGATTAGAATTCATGTTAGAATCTTATGAATTTATAAGAGGGAAAATAATTACTAAAAATCTCACGATCAGTGCATACCAGATTTAAAAGACAAGAAACAACAATTAATCACCAGCAGAAAGATAGAATCAGTTACTTAATAACATAATTTTATAAGAATGTACAAAGTTTCATTTAGTGTTAAATAAAAAAAAATAATTTTCTGAAAATCCACATAAAGACAATAAACTCGTCGTTTCCGAATACTATTCACTTACAAGAAAGCGTTCTAAGCTCACAATAACTTACAAAAGACTTATTTGCATGACAGAAATTAGACTCATTTGGACATACAGAGTTGAGCTTTGGGCTACACTAAGCCTTCCAACTATTCTCGTATCCAATCCTTACAATACAATATATACAAATAATTTTTCACCCTTCTTTCTCAGTAGCTCAAATCAGATTCTGTTGGAGAAAGCTGCTAACAGCTATATCAGCGGCGATCTGATACGGATTCACAGGTGGTCGTTTGATTCCTTTATTACATTTTCAGGTATTCTGCAAAAGATATTGTGAAAAAAATAAGTTGTTCAAGGTAAAAGTGGTTTCAAATTCCTTACAGGTCTGTTTCAAGGTACAGCGACTAAATTCACATTCTTTATCCTGAATCGAGTGGGACCTTCCCAAGGGGTATCTAACAGTACACCAGAGCAAACAATCCGATCACCTTACTTCGAAAAAATGGTAAAAAAACAACAATATTAGGGAAAAAAAAAAAAAAAAAAAAAAAGATGTCAGTAAAAAAAAAAGGAGTTCTTCTCCGGGAGATATGAAAGTAAACTAACGAATTCGCGATCAAACATGAATAATTTAATTCGCAAAACATCTGCTCGAGTTCAACACCAACAAGAACAATCACGATTAATGTTATAATCCCGAGTCTTAAATTACCACAAATTCAATTAAGACCCGGGAGTCAAAATAATGCATAAAGTAGAAAATAGCCTAAAATTAAATATTTATGAGTCATTAAAAATAAAATCGTTTAAAACCGATACAGACTTTTGTTAAAACGACCAGATAAACATTTCCAATAGCCCAATTTTTCAATTGTATCCAATAGGAACGGAAAAATCAAAGGAGTCATAGGCGAAATCTCAAGGTGCACCCCAAAAATTAAACCTACCTGGCCCCATCCCCCTAGCACGATGGATATATTTCAGATATCTGTTAGATCACCTCAGGTGAGTACCAATATTTGATTGATTGTCTTTCATTTTTGAAATTTTCTGTCTGTCTGAGCTAGAGATGAGACTAAGGAGACTAATGAATTGCTTCATAAGATTTATCTTTGGGGTCGACAGACGGTCTCACGTATTTTGCCGGTACATTGAGCTAGGGTGGCTTTTCCCCGACAATACTTCCTCGGCACTTTCCTATTCCAGTCATTAAAAACCAATAAACCTTCATATATCCTAGACCTACTTACTCTGCGTTGCTCCATTCACCACCTGAATACAAGATCCCAACCTTCCAACCTATATACCCCCTCACATAGAACTGCCTCCTTTGAAAAATCCTTCGTTATCCGTGTTACCTCTTTTTGGAATTCCTAACCTATCCATATTCGCAAAACCTTTTCCTTAACTTCTTTTAAACATCTTTTATTTAAATCTTCAATCTTCCACAAAAATGTAAATAATATGTAAATGTTTAATGTATAAGTTGTTAAGCTAAATTGTTTACTGTTGATTGTTTTTATTTATTTATGTTTACTTAACTTTAATTTTTATTTTTTTTGTTTTATTTTTTATTTCTTCTCTCTTTTTTTTTTCTCATAAGTTAATTTGTAATACTTATGTGCTGATTTGTAACTAATCTCATCCAGACCATTGTACCTTTTCTTGTACACATTAATTATTCTTATGGGACAGTCTGTCCCAGAAGAAAGTTTATTTTTCATTTCATTTCATTTATATAATTCCTATAACATAGTGCTGATGTGCTAATAATTTGTATGTTTTAGAACTGAAGATGAATGTTTAGCATTCGAAACTAGTTTTCAAATAAAATAATTCCCAAATAATTGACTAAAATAAATCTTCAATCCTAATTGTATTGATCCTTCCATACCATCATGCGTTCCTCAAGTGACCAACAAGAGCATTGTCAATTGTTTCAAGGTACACTGTTATCAAGGTAGTCTCCCCTATAATTTAATGGCATACACATTATATGTATATAATCTTATATCTGAAGAATGTATATGTGTTTATAGACGCTCAGAAAATCTGTAGTTTTTCCGTACTTTTCCTTTCTTAGAGAATTCCTATAAGCAAAGTAACCTTTTAAGAAACGCTATGAAATTTACTTAATGAAAAAGAAGCGTGACATGGTGTAGGAAAGAGGAACAGCTCCAAGGCACGCTATAATGATTTTCCAACCTGCTCAGCCTTACAACTTTCCAACAACAATACCAGCGGGGTTTGTATAATGACAGTTCCCTCCTTTCTTATCAATGTCGCTGTATCTTAATTATCCTTTTCAGCCATGACAAGTTAAATGGGTTTTTAGATAAACAGAATCTATTTTGACTCCAAAAATAACATCGCCCCGAAAACTTTTAAGGATGATATACAACTAAGAAGTTATTCCAAGGCGCCTTAGTTGAGTGATTGTTGAGCCAGCCTTTGAAATATAATAAGGAAAAAAAAGTTTAATTAATAAACTTCCTAATCTTTTCTATGATTTTACACGGTTCGCTATTACATTTTTTATGTAATGTTATTGTGACAGCATTGAGCCATTCATACCGCGAGAAAAAGAAAAAGAAAAAAAAAACTTTTCAACTTTTCTGGTTAAATTTTCTCAAAATGGAGATATAGTTTGAACAGATAATTATTAAGTTATTAATTTCATAATCAACGAAATGTTCTCAGGGTGATAGTGGGCCCAAAGTGAGACAATGGATTAGGAATTTGGAGAAGGAAGGATGGTAATGAAATTATCTCGGGAATTAAGCAGTCAGGAAGCAAGGAGATTACAATGGGCAGGACGTGTAGCAAGAAGCCATCCAACAAGTCCTCTCTTCTTAACTATGAATGCTACAGTGGTAGGAAACAGGCCAAGTGGGGGACCGAAACTAAGATGGGTGGGCACTCTAAAAAATAACGCAGCTGATCATTGCGTAATTAATTAAAAATTCATAGCCCAGAATATGCGAAAGTGGTTAAAAACTTGAAATCCTAGCAAAAAATAATAAAATGACACAATGAAATATAGTGTCATAATAGCAGAAGCACCGAGAGTCAAACCGGGCCCCGGGGCAAATATACGCGCCCGACCTTTCTAACCACCCACTAACATAATCCAAAAAAATACAATTTCTTTTTTTACTAATAAGCTACAACGTTCGATTAATACATCAAACATCACTTAGGAACGCAACGCATATCAATTAAAAACATAATTAGTAATTCAAACAATCATTAACAAAGTTTTAAAATTAAAAGAACCCTGATTACAAAAATTACATTGACTGCGTTAACGGCTATTTTCAAACTTGTTAATTTGTAATTGGAATTACCAAAAGTTGTCACCTTAGCCCTGGTCCAGGGGATTTTGCACTCCCCCCCCCCTCTGTCAGCGGCACTGCATAATAATAAAACACAAAGAATTTAAAGATGAAAAAATATATTATAAGTAGTAAACAATTAAACAAAATAATTAGACATAACGAAATTTTTTTCGTAAATAACAAAAATAATAATACATTACAATCTCGATAATCCGGCCCTTTAATAGAAGGACACCCCTCGTAATCCGGGCTCTCTCGCAAGAATTCTACCCTGAGAAGAAGAATCGGACATACACGAAACCTATACAAACTCAAAAGTGAAACTCGAAGAAGCAGTTACTTCATTGAATAAAGTTATCGTGTGGGCAAAAGACTGATGTGATGTTAAGAAAATTAAAGGTAAAATCCTTTCTATTTTATTTTATTTCTAGATAGGCCTAGTAACCCTCATATGGATGATTTAAGAAAATTAATAAAATTTTGACAATAATTAATTAACAATAATGAAATCGGCCCAAATCCCAATGCAATACAAGACCATTCCCGACGTTTCACTTAAGAGTTTTACATCTAACAGTAGTTCTTTCTTTTAAACTCACATGTAAACATTCATTTCTACAGTTCCAACTAGGATTGCATTGTTTACTGAGTTTTGTTAATATTTCGTCTTCTCAAACGTAAAATGGTGGAACAGAAAAATAACATCATGAATTTCAACATGGATTTAGTATTTTATACATTGATATTTTCTTATTTCCTCTTTCCTAATGTTTGAAAGTGTAACACAAGTTAGCAAAAATACTATCCTAGTTGTTTCAGTGTTTTATATATTTATAGTTTGTCCACTTAGGTGAGAAATATTCAGCGTACATATTGTGCGAACGGATTCTTTGTCATACATATTACTTATAGGCCTATGGAGAGGCAGATTGTAAAATAAATTCCATAAAGCACTGCAATTTATAAAAAAAAAAAAAAAAAAAGAAGAAAGGTGAACCTATATCAGAAGTTTCATTTTTTTTTTTTTTTTTTCCACTTCCCTGTTTTAAGAAAAAAGAGCAGAAGTTAAAGATTTTGTATTTTACGAATTTATATTTTCTTATTTCCGTTTCCAAGGGAATTAGAATTTGTTTGTATAACGAAAAATTACCAACTCCCTGGAAAAGTAGCGACTAAAACATCGAAATAAATTGATCAACATTGATAAAACATCAATAAAAAGGTATTCTTCGCGCTTGCAGTTGTTCGATGTTGATACTATTTCGAGCTTTAAACATTCTTCATCACTTCTAAAAATTTAAACTCATAAAAAAAAATATTTTATGACATTATACTATAACGTGAGTGAAAAAGTGAGGAGAAAACAAATATGAATATAAATTCTGTATCAATACCTGTTTGTTATAGATTGTAAACATTTCTTTTGTAAACAACAGAAGAGATCACGCTTTTAAGAAAATAAAAACGAATCATTTCTGTTGAAATAGTGAAATATTTACGATTCCTACTCACAATAAACACTAAGGCTTTATCTGCCTATATAGTTTGTTTTTAAAAATATATTTTATATCGATCTTAACAGTTTATAGGATGAATTTCAGTTTTCGTAGATGTAAAAGTGGTTCATTAATATTTTTAATGATGAACTTACTGGATATTATGAAAGCTTTGGAAAATATCAGTTTAATTATTATTACTAAACTTTGAATATTAGTCCTAATTTCAGAACCTTAATCCGATAATTTTAACGATATCGAAGTCTTAACCCCTCAGCGTTTCTGATTATATGATTACCATCCTTTTCCACTCAGACTGTAGCAATGCATCAGTTAAGACAAGTTGAAAATATAGTTGTTGTTTTCTATTTATTGATACGTAGTAAGATCCTAACGTTTCCGTCCTGGGAGAGAAGGAATGGTGAAAGAAAAACTGGTCTTACTCTTTTTCAATATATTCTCCTCAAGTTCAACACACTTAATACAACGCTTTGGCAACATTTCTATACCATGAAAAAAATAGTATTTGTTAAAAAAATGTATTTGGAAAAAAACACGTAAAAATGCATGCAGCAGTGAACTCGTTCCTGTTTTTGAGCAGCTGAAAGGAACCCATCTTGCACTAATCTGGTTCATATGAAAATGTTCTTTGATGATCCTCAAAACATTTGTTTTTGAAAGCCCCAACCTCGCTGCTATTTCCTTGGCTTTCAGTCGTAGCAGTCAGACAGCAATTCAGATTCCACCAGTTGGATTGTTTCAAAAGTGACAGCTTCCAATGGGCGACCGGGACGCGGGTCATCTTCTAGACGTTCTCTCCCTGACTTAAATAATTTTGCCCATTCTTTTATACGAGGAGGAGGACTGCCTGTATACACAATTCAAGCGCTCTTTAATTTGCAGATGAGTATGACCCTCTTTACAAAACATTTTAATAACTGCACTCGAGTTTGAACATTGTAAAATTTGGGAGTTTCCTTCACTGATTGACAGGACTGAGAAAGTGCGGGCGATGGGTATGGAGTGAACAGGCATGGACCTGCATAGGCATGCAGGTCCCGGCACGTTTGAAGGAGGGGAAGCAGGACAGACTGGGAACTTATGGACCTTACTACATTCTTACAGTTTTATAAGTTATATACATCTAGTCAATGTGTTGAAAATGATTACAATATCATGTCAAAACTTGAAAAGAACTACTCATCAGTAGCACTTAAATAAAAATTCTACACTAGAAGGTCTCCAGGCCATCTTCTATTTAGAAACCTCGGAGGATTATGGGAAAAGAAGTGGGAAGCAAGTTAGGTAACTATTAAATTTGAGTGGTTATGGAGCTTATTAGCGGAGAATAGGTATCTGGTTTGGGCTAAATTAGCTACATATGGAACATTAAGATCTTTATTTATAAGTCTGTTTGTGACATAGTACGGAGCATTAAGGATTTTATGAAGGAAATTGGATTGTAAAGATTGCATACTATAAGAATCGGAAGGTTTAGTGGTGCCACAAAGCTCAACTCTGTATTTCCTAATAGCTATCATTAATGTAATGTAGATAAGTCTTTTGTAATTTATTGGGAGCTATGAAAGACGAGCAGTTTCTTGTCTTTTAAATCTGGTTTGTTGTAAATTAGATATTAAAAAGGTTTCTAGGCAATATAAGTGTAATAAATAAAATTACAGAGGCATTAAAGGCAGCGTAGTGACCATTTTTAAATAACTATTTCTATGAATGGAAAAATTAAACAGGAGTAGCGACTTTAATTCTATGTAAATATAGAATTCCAAGAGATGTAACTATTAGCTGGACAGGAGAAAATAAAAACAAAACAATCATGTCATGATCAATATCATATTTAAATAATCGATATAACAAACCTATCTATCAATTTTTTAAATAATCCGTAAATTAAGCCAAAATATTTATGAATTAATACATACAGTAGAATCTCACTAATCCGCCCCCCACTGATCTGCCTCTCCGGTTAATCCGACCCTATTTCGGAGTCTTTTAAAATAAATTGGTCTATTAGTGTACACAGCGTTAGTTTTCATTTTTTTTTTTTTTTTTAAATTATAATAAATAATTTTAATGCAATTATAATAATCGTTTTACTATTTAAAAAAACTCGTATTTCATTTTAATCTCCGGCTAATCCGACCTTTTGGCCGTTTCGCTCTTCCCCTTGGTCTCTTAGGGGTCGAATTAGTGAGGTTCTAGGTTTTAGGAGTAGTGGAGCAGCAATGCTGGAATTAAACTTTTTTGGAAGAGAATAGATAAATAGAAGCATCTATCCAAAGATATAATCTGTCAAACATGATCAGTTTATTATATAAATAGATTATTTAATGAAAACATGATATTCATCAATAATCATGACAACCCAATACTTGTTGCTTTATATTGTGGAAAATTGTAATATTTGTCAATATGAATTGAAATAATAATGTATACAACATATTATATGCATACAAAGATCAATGCCAAAATTAAACACCCCTTATTGCTTTCGTAATCACATCAGTTATACGTGTTTATATCAAAGAAAGTGTTTAACCCCCACTCTTTTGTAAATAACAAAGTTACCTACATAAGCTATGTAAATTTTCAGAAAACCACACCTTCAGGTCATTATTTGGTTTGAAACTCATAGAGATGGGCGATTTTCCGACACAACTTGATGACAAAGTAACCACATTAAAAGTTAGCGGTACTTTGTCGCCTCAAAACCTTAAATATTGTATTTAACAATCAACCCTCTTTACCAGACCATCTTCAAAGATTTTTTTAAAGTGTACTTCTCCTTTAGAAATGTCTTCATTTTTATTTTATTTCCAATAAATTTTCCTTATAAAATATAAACAATACTAACGTAGTATTTATATCCGCCTTTAACTATGATACTATAAAAAGAAATTCGGTTCTTAGATAAATATACACTTCATCAGAAAGGTGGACGAAATATATCAAATTTGCAAAGATATTTAAAATGTATGAAAGAACTAGTGTTAAAGGAAAAAAAAAAACCTTACAATAACAAAATATGTATTTTTAGGCATTTAATATATTTAGGAATTGTGGTTCTGGCATCTGAAACAAACCACTCACATTTAGCGATTATTTTGGACCGTGAGGTTATTTAAAACCAGACGAAAGTTTACTTAGAATCCAACTATTTCTAGTTCTTTTTATTTATTTATTTATTCATTTTTTCTGTACTTAGCCATATAATACTTCTTTCGTTTCATTGAAAGGGATATCAATCAAACGAAACCCTTCCAGTGGTATTTCGATTTAGGTTTGCTGATAAAAATAATATAAAACTTCTTCTCCATAAAATATGAATTATTTTTATGAAACTAAGAGATTTATCCACTTTAACTTTTTTATGGATATAGTCTGTTTAAAAAAAAAAAAAAAAAAAAAAAAAAAAAAAAAAAAGGAAAAGGAGCTCGTAAAAGTTTATCTTGACTTTAATGTGTATACGAGAAAGAAGTAAAATAAAATAAAAGGAGGGGGTAACACACAAAACACTGTTTAAAAAATAATAAAAAAAAAAAAAATTATTATTCATAAAATGATAAAGAAGCTTGTAATATTTTAATATAAAAAAAAATCTGATTTTAGAATTGCAATCAAAACTTAACCTATTTAGATTAATGTTTTTACTTTTTGATAATTTGATAATTTCCATTACCTTTGCTGGTGTTACTCAAGGTAGTATGCTAATTTCCATTCTCTTCACGTTAACAACTAACATTCCAACAGATCATGGCACCGTTCTTACGACTTTAGCTGGCAACGTATACTTATATCGTAGTAAAGATTCACTTATTCCAACCCCGTATAATATGACTTACATTAACACTTAAGGCTACAGTACTCAAGACATTTCCTTGCGCAACTTCATGGACTGGATAACTTTTAGAATTCGGAGTCATAGGGAATTCGGATGGAAGATGATGAAAAATTAAACTTATATTTTTTTTTCTTTATATAGTTTGGTATTCACAACTGTGTACAATATACAGAATAAGTAATTGTGCGGTGAAATGATCACTATGACATCAGATGCTTCAGAGGAAGAGAATCTGTAACATATGGGACATCTATATTATGGATAGCTTTATTTGTGACATAATAAGAGGCATTGGGAATCATATTTTAATTCATAAATTCAAAAGCTAATAATTATCGATTTTTATTTAAATTATAAATAACAAAGCACTAATTAAATTGTTTATATATCGAGAAGTAATTAAAGTTTTATTAAGTAAACACTTTAAAATATATTTAAACAAAATTAAATTATTTATTTATTTTAAGATTTCCTTATATTATTCAGAACCAACTAAGTTATTGAAGCCAATTACTTTTCAAGGAAATTCGAAGGAAAACAGTAAGATTATACAGCTGAAATTTCCCGGAGTATATATTTCATTTCCTACAGCATTTTATCCTCCTTCAATGAAGTTAAAAGAAATATAATTTTAGTTAGTATCTTATTTTGTTAAACATGAATAAAAATAAAAATCTGATGAAAAGTGTTTTAGAAATTTTCAATGTAAAGTACAAATTTATATAATTCTACTGACTTTTCTTCCTTGTTTTAACTGTTTATTTTATTTTATTTTAATTTATTTTTAAAGATATTTTTTGTTATTTATAGATATATTATATTGAGATACAGCATTGTGATGTGAATAATAATTTATAATTTTATTTTTTAATATTTAAAAAAAAAAATGAAATAAAATATAACAGAGTAGAATGGGATACTTTTTCCGTTTTTTTTTTTTTTTTTTTTTTTTTTTATTTTTTTTTTTTACGATTCTGATAATTTTATCTATTTTCATTATCGTTTATTACATAGCAATATAAGTTAAATTAATTTAGTTAATTTATGGATATTGTCATTTGTTCGCGTTTGTGGTTGTTCCTAAACCTAAAGTCAATGAGCTGAAATAATTCATTTATACAATTTTTAAAACAAATACGAATGTTAGAATTAATGCATGAAATTAAAAAAAAAAAAAAAAAAAAAAAAATATATATATATATATATATATATATATATATATATATATATATATATATATATATATATATATATATAATGTACTTAGACCCATGAAAGGTCCTTTAGTATAAAGTGAGGCTGTTTTATGGATAATGTTTGTGTAAGAAGTTGATATCGCCAAAATCACATACCAAGTTATTTTCCTAATTAGGTCTCCTAATTTATAAACGAAAGGCGTGAAGTAGACAGCTCTTCTGCCCTCAGGATCAAACCTGGTCTGATATAAGACAATAAATTTATTTTTTTAAAACTATTTATTAATATTTACTGATATGCACTATATACAAAAATGGCATGTCGATAACATGTAAAGAATTCACTAGTAGCACCTTAATAAAAGTTCTACGTTAGAATGTCTCTCGGCTGTCTTCTTTTAAGACACCTCAAAGGATTATCGGGAATTGAGTATGAACTAAGTATGGATACTAGTGGATTCGAGTGGGTAAGGATTTTACTATGAAAGGATAGGTACCTGGTTTGGGCTAAATCAGCAATATGTGGAACATGAAGATATATTTATTTAAAATTTTAGCAGAGACTGGATTAATTTAAAGGTAATCCCTATTTCAAAGACAGTAAACAATATTCTATTGACGGTACAGACCGAATAAATCCAAATTAATGAAAAAAAGAAAAACTTTTTCAAAGACCAGGTATATCTCATTTCTGTCTCACAATCAGTAGAATTTGTTTACTTAACCAGTTTTTTTTTTTTTTGTTCATTTTTTACATCTTCAACTACAATATATCGTTGCAATAATTAGCAATAATTCGAGTTGAAGTTTGCTTTTTATTCGTTCAAATTCACAACCGTAAAACAAATATAGATCGAGTTAGCTGCATTAAGAATTTAATGACAAACTAATATTTTTATTGACTAGTGTATCCGAATGTGTATGGATTTTAATATGAAAGAATAGATATATGGTCTTGGCCAAATCAGTAGCATATAGAACATTAAGATCTGTATGGATAACTTTGTATGTATTTGCCATAATAAGGATCGTTGAGGATTTTACGAAAGATTTTGGCTTATAAAAATTGGATACGAGGAAGGTTCAGTGAAGTACCGATGCTCAGCTCCGAATGTCTTAATGGATCTAATTGCTGTTATTTAAATATATTTTTTGTAATTTATTAGGAACTTTGAACGCTTTTCTAGTAAAGTTAGAGTGGTCGGAAACGATGAGCCGTTTCTTGTCATTAAGTTCAATAAATATATTAATATTAAAAGTAAATATTTATTTACTTCATCTGCATACGAATCCGGGTCCCGTTTCACATGAGCCTACCGTTCGCAACTGGTGAACTAGAGCTGTTGTAAACGAGGCATGCTTTAATATAACGGCTTTAAACATAAGTTATCCCTGATTTTGTTCTGTCTTCTGATGTTCTATTAGTCCTTTTTTCGGCGCTTTTGAACACTACCAGACTATAGGCAAACCTTTAGCTTCAGACAGCTTTTCTTTGTCATTTCTTTTTTCTCTTTCTTGATGATTTATTTCTTCTCATCATTTATTTTTCCTTTGTGATGTCCTTTCTTCAGTTTTGGTCTTATGTCTTTTTTTAGCTGCTCTTTGTTCCGACTTAAAAATCCACTGCCATTAAAGAGGCATTATTGATAATACAACACTACTGATTTCCTAACAAAAATTACTTTTAGCTCAACCTAACCTTGATCGCTAACATAAATTTCTATATTGAATTGTTTATATAGTATTAAGAAGAAATCCTTGGTCCTTACTCAATGTTAAAACTTGCCAGAGAATTATAAGAATTTTACCAAACTCAAGAAAAATTACAAGAAATACAAAAACTGAAAATGAAAGCTCCTGCGAGAACTGAAATGAGGGAAAAACTATTAAAGACATCTTGGTTATAGTAAGTTTCCTAGCCAAATTAGGAGAATTCTCCCAATATCAGACGGTAATTTAGGCAAGTAATCTGAGATTGAAAATATAATTTAGGAGATGTCAATTACACCTTCTGAAGTTAACGCAATATCACAATCTGATTTCGCTATTTAAAAAAATCTTAGGGTTTTTTTTTTGTTTGTTGCACAGGTTTTAATTTTTTTGCTATTAATATAATTTGTCCTACAGTATCCTTTAATGATAGTCATGTAATCCCAGTTGAACAGATCCGTTACCTAGCACTGCATTTGGACAAACGTCTCACTTGGAATCCACATACGAGAATAAAACGACAAGAAACGGCCAGTCGTTATAGATTACTCCATCATTTACTAGACAATCGTTCAATCCTTCCAATGAATTACAAAAGACTCATTTACATGACAGTTATTAGACCTATATGATCATATGGTGTTGAGCTTAGGGACTCCACTAAACCTTCCAATTCTTCTTGTATACTTATAATTTAAAATCCTTAATGCTCCTTACTTTGTTACAAATGTACTTATCAATAAAAGACCTTAATATCCCATATGTTGCTCATTTAGCTCAAAACAGATACCAATCTTTTCATAGTTAACTGCAATCCCACACGAATCTATTAGTCTCCCAACTTGCTTAACATTCGATACCTGATAACCAACCGAGGCGTCTGAAAAGAAGATGGCCATGAGACCTTCTAATGGGGTGTATAAAAAAAATGACCGTTTCTTAAAAAATATTGTTATCTACCGTTGTTATCTAGGCAATTGCTCGATGCCATGCAAAGAACTCTTGGACAGCATTTTCAACTTCCGCAAAATGATCAAATTGTTTCCCTTGAAGAAAATGGGTCATGGATCGAAACAAGTTGTAATCCGAAAGTGCGAGGTCTGGACTATTTGGTGGATGAGGCAGGAGTTCAAACCCATGAAGTTCAGTAAACTTTTCTGATGATTGTTGTCGAGTAAGTTCGTGAGGGACCAGTCTACAGGTCTTTTTCACCTTCCCCATGGAGAGAAGATGGTGACTAGCAGCATCCAGTATACACACCACACTCCCTGGCAGGTTCGCGAGTATTTGTCGACGGATTTATATTCGCTTCTTCCTTTCCAACGTCGTATCTCCACTTCTAATTTTTTCAAACCAACACCGTGCAGTCCGCTCTTCAAGGACACCTTCCCCTTCATATTTAATAATTTCACGAGTTACTTCAGCGGCTGCGAAATTTTTTTTCCAGTAATGTCTTAAAATTACGAGAATTTTGTAGGACACTGTTATGTTTCTTCTTTGAAATAAATAACTGAACTAAGGTTTTTTTTTTAAGAAGTCCAGTGTTAGTTAACAAGCTTAGAGAATGCTCTAAAGGAATTATTAAGTATTGGTAAATAATAAATACCATTAAGATATTTAGAGACTTTTGAACTCTGGAATTTGATATAACGGTAATTTTTTTTATTCGCACTATTAGTTTAGAACTTTTATTTAAGTGCAGTAGTGAGTAGTTCTTCACAAGTGATTTGCATGTCATTATAAACATTTCCTTAAATTAACTTGATGTATATTGTATACAATTGTAAATATCAATAAATAGTTTTAAAAAAAGAATAATAATAATATAATTTATGCAGTTGTAAATATTAACAAAAAAAAAAATATGTATATATATATATATATTGCGTATAATTCAAATGGATCATGCCAAAACACTCGTGGTTACATGTTCTGCAATTGTAAAGGTTCGAATCCGAAAAATAGACCTTTTACAATGAATGACCATCCCATCATGTCCCAATACATTCCCAAGTGGTCTAGGTCCCTCGAGGAGTAAGAAGCCCTTTATAGGGGAGGGAAAGATATCTTTTGTTGCAGCAATATATCAAGTGTGTTGGATAGCCTAAGGCCCACACCCCCTTTTGGTATAGTGGCGCCAATGAGGTGTGCACGGCGAGGAATCGATAGGACCGACAAAGTACAAGCCTCCTCTGGCACCGAGAAATGGCAATATAAATTCTCCACCTTCACCACCTTCCCAAGCATTGGTTACTTGAGTAGGCCTTTTTTTTTTTTTTTTTTTTTTTTTTTTTTTTTTTTTTTTTTTTTTTTTTTTTTTTTTTTTTTTTTGTTCCTGTTGTATGTATGTTTGTTCCTGTATGTTTCCTTTAGTATATTTGTCTTCCTTTTAAATCACCTTTTGGATCGATAAAAATTTATGCTCACTCATGTAAAGTGCTCAGAAGAATAAAATTGTTTTATATATCATGACTTTTGTTAGGGATCTGTCGATTTACGATTCTCCCCTGAGTGTATACAGGGTGTTCCAGGGTTAGGTAGCCAAACTGAAAAAATTGGAATCTTTTTCACATTAAGGCTGCCAGTTACTTGACAATTCTCAGTTTTCAGTCAAGATACAGAAATAATTTTTTTCACGTGAAATTGTGGTTTTGTATATTATATCTTTACCACAACTAAAACCCGTTGTCCGTTTTTTTTGTTGTTTTTTTAAATGTTCTGACAACCATTGTTGTTCTCCAGGATACTGTTTTAAAATATTTAACGATTTTAATATAATTGTTGTCCTTAAAAGGGCACTTTGTTAGACGACTTTGTTAACGCATTCTACGGAAGGCTGGAGATCACAGCATCCTTAAGGACGAAAAAACTAATTCTAATTGTGGAAGAAGAGATTGGGCAAGGATGTCCTTCGGCCTCAAAAAGTCGTCAGATCCTGGCTGATATGTAAAAGAGTGTATTTCATATTTTATTTTAGTTTCGGCTCCAAATGCTCATTGGCGGATATAACTCTAGTTTTGCACAATTATAGGTCCATATTACCCACACAAAAAACCGGTATTCAAATCTGTAAGATAAAAGTTACAGCTGAGAACTGACAGCCTTAATTAGAAAAAGACCAAAAGTTTTAACTAAAAACCTCAAAAGAAGAAAAAAATGTTGTATGGAGGGGTTTATTCATTAAATTTAAACATTAGGATTCATATCAAATATTGTTCAATGTGATTTCCTAAAGCATTAAGACAGTTTCGACATCTTTCTTCAACAGCAGCTTTGGTAGAACGGCACTGAATACGTGTTATTATTTCACAAAATTGAATTATCCTTCTTCAAAATGAATAAAGGTCATTGACCTGCATAGAATATTTTATTTAATGTCACCCCTTCAAAAAACAAAACAAAAAAAACAGGGGTGCCAGGTCAAGAGAGCGAACAGTCAATAGTCAAAGGTTTATGTGCATTCAGACAGACAAAGTAATATTAGTATTCTATCTAAATCCATCTCTTATATAACTATATAAGTGGTCCTTAGTCCATCAACGCTTTGATTATTGAGGAGCCGAAAACGTGTTTTTACCGAAATCAAAGCTACTAAATTAAAAACTAAATTACCGCGAAATTCAAAAAACTCATAGTAATATTACGTTACCTGCGATGGTAACGTTATTTTATGATTCGAAGTCAATTATGTGAATGATCCCTAATCTCCTGATAAAATGAGTAATACATTTTCGATAAAGAATTCGAACTTAATGCGATGAGATAATTTGAATATGATTGACTGATAATTACGTAAGATAAAAGCGTCCATGGTAATTACATTTTAAAAGTTATGTATCTGTTAATTGTCTTTTCCTATGAAAAACACAATTGTTACTAATGACTGCTATCTTGAAGAAGTTAGTTATCATACTCACTCGTCGAACACTGACTAATCTTTCAAATGTATCGGTTTTAACTTTTATGCACGGTAATTACAATATAATTAAGGATAACGTACTAAGTAGTAAGAATCAGAATTTAGGCATGACATATACAATACTATAATAACTTTATTAAATTTCAACCTTTTACTTTACAAAAATAATATTGTATTGTTACATAACCGATAGTTTTGAGGGACAACCTAATGTTGTAAATATTGAATTTCAGGACTACCATAGTCCTATTGGCAATTTATTTAAATATATACGCTAAAAGTTATAAAGTTAAATGCATTATAATACCTTTGTTTATCAAAAAAACAAAACAACAACAACAATAGATTACTAAGCATATCCGCTAGCAAACATAAACTTTTATTATTTGTTTTGGAGAAGATCTCATGAAAACAAGAAAATTGCCCATAGTTTGAAAATCACCCGTATATATTATACACCTTAATAAATATATATAAAATAGATTGAGCTTAACTAAAACTAATATGTTATATACTATATCATCTGGATATAGTTACACATTGTTATATAAGATGACGTTGATATGTTCTGTTCCAATTTAAAATTATAGCCGACTTCCCATTGGAATCATTTGTAATTTTGAAATGAAAGTCATCTCCTCAATGCGGACTATTGCGAAATAGTCATCAGGTCTCTGGCCCTGACATGGTTACCTCCCGAATCCTCTTGAACCCATTTGTTCGCTAGCCCAATTTCGACCGGAACGTAATTTCGAAGGAATAATTTTTTATTCATAGCTATATATTTCTAACACTAATTATGTATTAAGCATTCCATTAATCAATGTTTATAACACTTCAATGTTTGTTATCGATATTTTGTAAAACGTCTAATCAACTGCAACACTAATTCGACAAAAAGGGTTGTGATGGGTGAGTTAATTTTATGAAATAAAATCGAAGTATTTTTTTTTTTTTTTTTTTAACTTTTGTTTTATTAAATAAATTTCCCTTTCTAAAGGACAATGAACAATATGGATGAAAAAGGTCATACAAAATGTACGATTAAATTAAATTAAAAGAAAACGAAATCCTCTAGCTATATATGGTACAAAATATATAAAATATCATTATTTAAAAAAACAGTAAAAAAAAAAAATAAATAATTAAAAATTAGATGATTGAAGTTTTTTTTTTTATCGTTAAAAATCTTTTTTTGAAGTATGCAATCCAGCTTTATTATTTCAATGATATTTTCACGCCTAGCACTAATCCTTAACCTCGTTAAAATTGCTCTATGAGATGTTACAGTATTATTTAAAAACAGAATTACACACCTAATTTTCAATTTTAATGTATGAGTAGGTAATCCAGATAGAAAGACTGCGAATAACAGACTGAATTATCAGTGATTACAACTAAAGGACCCTTAATCACATTTTTACTCACTGAAAAAATAAAAGCAAAAAGCAAAGCATCTACGCTTTGGCTTGGTAATAATTTTAATTTGGCAGAAATAATTTATCTATTTCATCTGGTAGAATTTTAATTTTTAACCATAAAATTAAATGGCAAACCTCGTTTCTGCCACTCAAAATAGTATATTTAATTTTTTTTTTTATTGTTGTACCATTTACCATTGCAGGTTTACCTTTTGTTATTAATAAACCTTCCTAGAACTATGTAAATGATGTAGTAACTAACCACATATCGATCGATTATCAAACTTTATTAGGATCAACATGTCGCACCATATATTTAAATGTTTTCTTAATAATTTATTTGAATATAAATACATTTTATCATCAATTTTAAGCTCTTTATAACACCAAACTTTTGAAACCTGTCATGCACAATAGCGCACGCCACCTATTGGTTGATTTTACAACTTCACTGTTATCTATATACAGTGTTTTTTAAAAAAACAAATTAATAAAAATTCAGTAGATTTTATTATTGCTTTACCTTTCTGGAACTTTAAAGATGATGCGGTTAAAATTTGTAACTGATTGGCTTAGATCAAAAACGATAATTTGCTTCTCCTTTTATATATTAGTATAGATTATTACAATAACTAATCTCAAGTCGAAAACATAATAATTGTACATTCTATGTCTAAACATAAATAGTAATATATTCATTGGACCTTGCTCGGTATAAAACATATTTAGATGTCTCTTTACATAAATAACTAAAAAGAAAGATAAGTAGCATTTCTAGTTTATATCAATTTCCCTAATTTCATTCAGCAAGGAATGCTCTTAAAAGAAAAAATATCTTCTTATATTCCCCCTGTTTCTATGTTTCTACTTTAGTTTTCTTTTAT
Organism: Euschistus heros; assembly: GCA_003667255.2. Classification (NCBI taxonomy): domain Eukaryota; kingdom Metazoa; phylum Arthropoda; class Insecta; order Hemiptera; family Pentatomidae; genus Euschistus; species Euschistus heros. The sequence goes on along the minus strand of RCWM02000050.1, from coordinate 2,305,286 downwards.
CATTTAAATTCTTTTCTTTTCCTTTTTACAATTGAGTTGCATTATAAACATTTCTGAGCTGTATTTATTTTTGTGCGTCACTCTCTCAGACTAAATATAAAGCTATGGAACTCAAATACGTCGGTATAAATAAATTTATTAGCTGATGTTTCTAGAAAAGAAATAAGATACCTTTGTCAGAAGAACTACAAAGTTATTACATAAGTCCTTGTGCATAAGCGTGGCTTTATTTGAGATTACATTATTAAATACTATTCTTCGAAGTTAAGTCCATATATTTCTTCTTCTTTTGCCTATAGTTTTGCCAATAATTGGATTGGATTTGATTTTGAAGCAAAATACTGTCTATATCCAATATTTACATCCTTGTAATTACTAAAGATCCAACTTTTTGAAAAATGAGCCGTTGAACTAAGAATCTCATTATCATAGGCTTAAAAAGAACAACCATGTTCAAAAACTGTTTGTTGCATAGAATTTTGTAAGAAAAATGGAAATTATTACAAAACACTGTCTATTAATAGTGTATTTCCAGAAATCCTGTTCTTCCCTCATAGGAAGGACAATCAGTGTCTATTGGCGGGTTATATATATGTATTTATCCTCATTTCCTGGCCCATAAAAACTGTCCGATTTAATTGTAATGAATCAAGGAAATCTATGAACCATCTTAAGGGTACCTTCCTCCAATGTATCCAATGTAAGCACGATATGAATAAGGTAAGAGGTGTTTGAGTCAATGTCCGATTTCTTACTTCATTGATGCACAAGGTTAAAACAGCAATGAGACCAGATAGGTATTTACTTTGTTCAACGTGTTCTTCAATCTCATTAAATTTCTTCAAAATACGCATTCGTTCGTTTTTGGACATGACCTCAAAACGTGGCAGTTTTCTCCGCGTTTGTGGGTGTTAGCTCTCATCCACTTTATGACGCCTCAAACGGTTAGATTTCATTCTTTTTTTTTTTTTTTTTTTACACTTGGCTTTTAATTACATCCATTTTCACTGTATTGTAAACTGAAAATCCCTTTCTCTTATGCACTGATCTCATGAAAGACCAGATCGTTGCTTATTGATGAAAGGAATGAAACTGAAAAAGTACAAGTAAATATTTTTTGTCTACTAAGCAACTTTTGTTTGAACGTTGAATACCTACACTGTGAAACATTTAGAGAGCAACTTGGCATCGAGGACATTGAGGTTTCTTCCACACACCCTCCCGGACCAAAATGTTTTTTCTCCGGGACACAAAAACTTTAATCACCATTATTTGGGTGATCTAAAGGTTACTTTCTCTGAAATATGGGATCTAAAGTTTGGTCAGAAGTGGGTTGAATGCCACTATTTACTTAAAACCGACAAAAATGGACATAAAAGTTTTTTCCCCTGGCTCTGTCAATCACTTCTACGAGAACGATGTGCTAGAACACAGTCGTAACGTAAAATGGCTTGGTCCCTGCTGAACAAAGCTCTGTACTGATGGGTGATATCCCTCCATAGAGGACCTCCTTGTTACTGTCGACCTTGAACAGCCATGCTCCACGCATCTATATCACTCATAAACTGCATCTGAACCTTCATTACTTTATAACACTAGGAACTACGAATCAGCTCTAACAATTCGATATAGGTTGGTTGGATAGGCACTAAGTCCGTATAGGACCATGGAATCCTTCAAAAGCTTGATCCTTTCGGCTCTGTCCATAGCATCTCGTCTACAATGGTGTACTCTTAGAGCCTTTAGGTCTGCCTCAACAACCTCCACACATTGCAGTCGAGGCCCGCGCCTTCTCTCAACACATCTAATATTACACCTGATAAATTCATGATTTGCCTGCTGATGTTACCGAGAGGCCAAGATACGCTGTAACTTGAGATTTGATGAAGTCCCTTTATAAAGTATCAAAATAAGAACAATAAAATGATACTCTCAATTTCTTAAGTGCAGAAAGCAGTAACAAACTTGGTATAAGTATTTGCATCCCGGTGAGATTTTTTGATTCAGAATATGTGTATTTAGGGTTATTATTTATTAATGTATATTATTAACGACAATGCTGGAATCAAACAAATGTTTTAGAAGTATATTACTGTTCTGTTACACGTTTATCTTACAATATCAATGAACGGAAAGTTTGCACTATCATGACTTAAACTTCGGTCACCGAATACAGTGAAAATACAGCTGCTAATAGTACCAAGGCCAGACAAAAATCCATTAAACCTGGATGTGATCTCTATTTGCGATATATAAATAGGTGTTGGCAAGACATTGATCTAACAGTGTTGATCAATATAGGAAAAATGGTTCTCGTCCACCATTCTCTATTGATGCTATTAATATTTTAAAAGATAATTCAACCGCCACCACCAACGATTGCTAAATATTCTATAACAGATTTGTAAATGAATACAACAGTGGGAGGTTTGTGTAGATACAGTCCCTTGTGCTAATAAGATAGCTTCCCAGTTTACTTGATGAACAATATCGATCGCACCTTTTCACGGTATATGAAAGAAATTCGCGATATATTCAAGAGAATTATTATTTATTTGTATTTTTATCCTCTCTAAAATTTTTATTTAGAATCACATCCATCTATAACCTATCCACTAATTTTACCATTTTTATCTGTCTTGTCCAATATTTTCACTATGGAAATATTCAATTTCTGAATTCAATTTATCCTTGTACAACATACTGTATTTCTATTCTTTCATTCAAGCATTACCACACTTATGCAGAATCTCTGACAACATAAACCATGACAAGGATCAAACATTGCCCTCTCTAACTATTTTTTTTTTCTCATTCAGTTGTCGAGATAGTATATAGAAGTTGTAAAGGAACACTTTAATAAAAGAATAGAGCGAACAGCGAACAAAGGTGGTCAAGTATATGACTTCACCATAAAATAATACGAGGATATAGGTTACCCTTCTTGCGTCAAGGGGATTAGATAGAATAGGAAAAATATCATTTGGGGGGTCAGTCCTAGCAATGAGAGGACAAAGGAACACACGCCTAGGGATCAGTCTAGATGAAACGCTGAAAAGTTCATCCTCCTATGAAAGAAGGAAAGAAAAGATAACAAGAGAAAGGAGAAGGCAAGTGCGAGATATTACCTCAGCTGAAACTTGAAGAAAGACTGGAAAAATTGTATGTGTCCTTGGCTGACGATGTCTATTCAGAATATAATTGTTAGTTGCAAAAGTTTTTGAGATCGAAGAAAGCAACAAGAAGCTTTATCCTGAAAGTATGGGAGGGGAAAATACTTCTAAGCTTTATAGACCTGAATAGAGAATCAATGCAAGATCACCTCTTTAGATCACGCTTGGGCATGTGGAGAAGATGGACTTGGTAAGAAGATTACATTCGTTTGGCCTATGGTTAACAAGAATGAAACGCATATGACGCTTAATATGCTTTGCGGCAAAAATCATTGTGAAAGAGTTTTATTTATTTATTTTACCAAGTAAAGGTTTTGGGACTTGACTTTTTCAGAATATGGAGCCTTACTAGGACGTATATTGTATCCTTCTGCACTCCAGAGTCAGGGGACAAACGTTACATATTCAAAGATTTTTGCTCGAAATATTACAAATGTTCTGAGAGTTATAAAACGTCATTCGATGCTAAGATTGAAGCATCTGAGAGTATTCCATTATAGAGAGTAGTCAACTAGTTTCTACTATATTTTCTGTTTTTATCAACATCCTCCTGAAAAATCCCCTTTATCCATTATCCTGCGTTTCTATTGATCCAGAACCAAAACGTCTCTAGAACATATGTTGAGAAATCTGTTTTTATTTTGTACCTCTGGATGTTGTGCGATACTTCTAGTACTCCACTGTCTTTTGAGAACTTGTTATTCTAGATATTTTCACACGGCCCAAGTGACTCGTTTTAAATCCAGTATTTGTTCGAAGGATTTATGCGAGTAATTCTGGTAATAAATAATATCATAAAATACTAACCTGTATTTCTGACCTATTCCACCTTTATTCGTTTAATTCCAAAATTTGTTTCTAAAAAACCACCTTAACAGTTCTATTCCTGACTGAGGAGACTCAGAAAAAGGAAAATGAAACAAAAATATTCATATGTATTCAATCCTAAAATTAAATTATTATTTCATCAATAATTTCACATCCGAACTGAGATTGTGTTTTTTGTATCATCCTCCGTCTTGTTTTGTAAATATGCCAGCTAAACCACGTTTTTTTTTTTTTTTTTTCGAATTATAAATATTTTATAAAAAGGATGTTGATATTTTTGAAAAGGTGCTTCTATCAACTTCCACAGTGTATCTCAACATTTTCCTTTTTATTTATTAAATAAATAAAGATAATTGTACAGTTATGTGAATGGTTAAAAAAAAAAAAAAAAAAAAAAAAAAAAAAAAAAAAAAAAAAAAAAAAAAAAAAAAAAAAAAAAAAAAAAAAAAAAAAAAAAAAGATGTCAGATGTAATGTTTTAAGTATTTTACGTTTAATTTTCACCTAAGACTAAAACGACAAGAAACTGCCCGTCGTTACAGACTACTTTAACATTTACTGGACAAACGTTCAAAGCTCCCAATTAATTAAAAAAGACTCATATACATGACTGTGATTAGACCTATTTGGAAGTACGGAGTTGAGGTTTGGGGCTCCACTAAACCACCTAATTCATCTCGTATCTAATCCTTACAATCATAAATCCTGCGAAAAATCCTCAATGCACCTTACATTGTCACCAATAAACTTATCCATAAAGATCTTAATGTTACATATGTTGCTGATTTAGTCCACACCAGGTACTTATCCTTTTATAGTAAGCTCTATAATCACTCATATCCGTTAGTTTCTCAACTTGCTTCCCACTCCATTCCTGATAATCCTCCGAGGCGTCTGAAACGAGGATAACCTAGAGACCTTCTATTGTAGAATTTTTAATAAAGTGCTACTGATGAGTATTTCTTTTCAAGTTTTAACATGTTATTATAATCTTTGTCAATTCATTTACTTGATGTATATATTTTGTACATTTGTAAATTTCAATAAATGTATATATAAAAAAAACAAAAAACTGTTTCCCTTAATGAGGTTCATTCTAGGTAGTCAGGTATTAATACTAAAATATACATGTGTTACTGTTAATATGATTACTATCAATATTTTTATGTCTGTATGTAAACTGTTTTTGTTTTTTTTTAAATGCATACATATATGTTTGTACGTTGTTACAACAATCACTACCGCAGGATGAGAAATTTAAGGAAAAGATGAAAAGAAATTTCATTTTCGACGGGGATCAGTTTTCGATCAGGAGTAATCTCTTTATGAATCAATTTAGCAGTAGCTATCAGTTTAGTAACTACTGGATCAAGATAAAACGAAAATTGTTCTGTTATGAATTTATCTCAATAATATTAGTTTACTTTGTTCCGTAGGCTTATTTATTATTTTTTTTTTTAACCCATTTTTGCTTTTGGTTTACATTTTTTTTTATTTACGACTTATGGTCAAAATTTAATGAAATAGGCCTACTAATATCGCTTCTATATATTTACCACTAATAAAGCAAATACCGATTATGACGATATTTCTTTAAGTATCTGGCTGTTAGCGAGAAGTATTTCCATAATAAAATAGTTTCTAAGGACAGGCTAATATAAAAACTTTGGTTGTTTTTATTTTTTTTTTTTCACGGAACCGCCATATAGACTACGCGAATATCATTATTTTCATTTCTTTCCGTACCCCTTCTCTCCTTCCTTCTCTCTTCCCACCTCTTCTTCATTCTTTCCTTGGTCCACGCTTTTCCTTTTCTCGTATCTCTCTCTTTCTCACAAGGACCTTAATTTCTATTAGACTTTTCCTAAAGTAATCCCTATCGAAACAGTCTTGGCCTGTTATATTCAGTATCTCAGTTTCTTCCTTCATCTGTTTAATATAACCACCGGCACTCTTGTATGACCATTTTATAGAAGATTTCTCTATTTAACCTCTTTGGGTATATTCTCACTACATGCCCATAGAACTTTAATTTTCTTATTTTTATGTCCGTTTCCAAATCATTTATTTCTTTGTATATTTCTTTATTAGGTCTCAACCAATAGCCTTCCTGTGTCTTATTTGTTTTTTTCTTTATTGAAAATATTTATTACAGTAAATTTAATTATTACCAATCCTTTCTAAAACTATGAAGGCGATGTCGTTAAATTTCAATACTGATAGGATGAATAGTATTACCATTGTAAACTTTATTTCACAATGGCACTCGCCAACTATCGGTCAATATTCAAACTTCACTGTTCTGCATATTTTTAATAATTGGAAATCAGTAGATTTTATTATTGCTAAACCCTCCTTGGACTATAGATATGATGTGGTCATAATTTGGTACAGATTGGTTTATTAGTTTGTGGTTAGTAATAAACGAAAAATGACTTGTTTTTTTTTATGTAATAGTATTTATAAATGTGGGGGAACCAGATTATTCGTACGGGATAGGGTTCGTCACAAAATTAACGTTCCTTTATTACGTTAATTCAGCGATATGCGCAGGTCTGCTGGGTAACTCGATTAAGAAAGGTCACTAGGACATTGAAGCTACGGTAGGAAGGATACAGGCGCTTCAACTCGTATTCGGATCCAGGAGGCCCTTGAGACGTCGAAGACAAATCGCACAAAGCGATTGATAGATCCCTTTAGTTCAATTTAGAGATCCCGAGAGAGATTGTCAAAGGGGAGAAATAGTCAAAGTTAGATGAAATTCACGACATAAGTAGTCTTGACATAAGTAGCAAGTGAAAGGTGTAGGTAAAGATTCCTCAAGTGATCAGCATTAAATGTTTATATTAATAATGAATATATAATAATAAATGTATTTAACGTTTATATTAAAATACAGTAAACGGTTATAAAAACTTATGTCATGATAAGTTAAGGAACATTCGTTATATTATATCGTTATATAATTGGTTAATATTATCAATATATTAGTTTATATCTTTTTTACTTTTTAACTTAGCAAATTATTTTTATGGCATTGAAAATTCTCTTTTTTTTTTGAAAATTAAAGTAATTCAAATGGAACTGCAAAGAATAATATAAGGTAAAAAAAATTAATAAAGGAGTACCAATGAAAGACTTTTTATAGTAATGATAATAATACTGATTACAAAATATTCCGTATTAAAGACAATACTATTAGAAAATCTGAATAAATATAATAAATAAATAAAAAGATCATAAAATAATAACATATTTGACCGCCATAGTGAATATAAATTTTTTTTTTTTTTTCATTGTATTAATTTCCTTATAGTTTTTATTTTCCTGCCTTGTTAGATTCGATTATATTTAAAAATATATACATTTCCTTTAGTCGTTAGGTTGAAATACAATATGAACCTTACAACTTTTTTCTTTTTTTTTTTGAAAATATTATACATTTTTATTTTCCTTGTACGTTTTTGTATTCTTGTTTGTCTGAGGTTCAGTAATTTTAATATTTCCGAAAAAAAACCCGACCTGTATAGTCGGATTTATATATCTGATACTTACCATTTATTCTGGACAGACTGTAAATTTTAAAATTAAGTTCAAAGGGAGCCAAATATATATTCTATTGTAAATTTTCTTATTTTTGAAGTCACATACCAGACTTAAAAGACAAGAAACTGCTCGAAGTTTCCGACTTTACCAGTCAACCGTTAGGAACTCCCAATAAATTACAAAAGACTTATATACGTGGCAGTAATTATTCCCATTTGGGTATACAGAGTTGAGCTTTGGGGCTTCACTAAACATTCCCATTCTTCTCACATCCAATCGTTACAATTTAAATCCTTCGTAAAATCCTAAATGCTCCTTATTATGTCACAAACAAACTTATCCGTAAAGATCTTAATGTTCCATATATTGCTGATTTGGCCCAGATACCTACCCTTTCATAGTAAACTCCACACCCAATCGAAACGACTAGTCTCCCAACTTGCTTCACAGTCTATTCCCGAAAATCCTCCGAGGCGTCTGAAAAGAAGATGACCAACAGACCTTCTAATGTAGTTCTATTGAAGTGCTACATGAGAGTAGTTATTTGCATGTCATTGAAATAATTTCCCTCAAATTTACTTATTGTATATAATTTACAGTAAATGTCGATAAACAGTTTTTAACACATAATAAACTAGAGATATGACAAATATATGTATAGTTATTTACGAATTAGGTGTCCTTGCAATGGCCAGCATCTCCGCTTAAGTCCAGAACTACTGTTAAGTGCTCTCTATCAGCCTCCTAATTCTAATTTATGTTCAATTATTATTTTCTATATTTCGTATCTTATATAGATGGAGGTTTTATTTTTATATAATTTATTAATCAATTTTTATTCCTTTTATATATTTTCTTTATACATATTATATGATATGATTCATTGTCATACATATTATTCATTACCTTAGAGATAGTAATATTGTAATATTTATTCAATAAAACAATTTCATAAAAAAAAAAAATTTTGGGTATATGAAAAAAAAAAAAAAATCAAATATTTTATATTATGTTATAAAATAATAATTAACCAAATGATTCGAAATGAAATAGAATGCATCTTGAGTGTTCGAGGTAGGGTCAGCGTAGGCTACATCATCGTGGTCGCCTCCGCTTACCATCTGTGGGCAAACTGTTGTTCAAATATCCCATGATAAGCGCTAAAATACAGGTTAAGTACTTTACTATTAATGCTAATAGTTAACTTCCTCAACAACTAGTTCTTAGTTAAACTTTTTCAACTTCCAACTAGTTGAAAAATGTAGTTACGTACTTTTAAATTCTAACTACAAGCGGACTAGTTTACTTTCCACTTTCCAACTACTTAAGAACATTGACAGTAAAACTCAAACAACGGCTATTACTTTTGATTACTTTGGGAATATTTGATATCGTAATCCTAGTCTCTCGAAACTAAGGCGTTTAGTGAATAAATTCAATATATTTCGATCTTCTTCATGATCTTCAATAACAAAATTTATTGTTAATTCATATCTATAAATAAATTCACTAAAAAATTATTTGTTGTATTTTTTGTAATAAAAAACCAAACATTTCAATTTATATGAAAATTTATAACATTGTTAGAAATAACTACAAAGAGGATCAGAGAAAGAAAACCCCAAAGGATGGACGGGTTAAAATCAGAATTCTTTAAAAATTGGAAAAAATATTCAAAAAAATGCAATTAGTACTAATTTTAAAATCATAGAGAGGAGTTTATACTAACAAGACTGAGAATAGCCCAGATGAGATAGACCTATTTCTACCTGCTACGTCCTATCCACAAAACAAGCTCCACCTAAATGCTAAATATTATGTACAACAGAAATATCATGACAATGAACCATATTTTCGAACATTGTTTTTTTTTTTACTTTACAACTGGATAGTTTTGAATTAAACCCTAATCTTCCAACAGCCTTTGCGAATTGCGGAAATAATTTGATAGCGGAAGTACCTCATGTCATGGTACTGATACGATACCAAATGTTCAAACAAATAAATATTTAAAAGTAAAAATTAACAGTTGGCGTTGATAAACAAAGCAGTTTTATGCCAATAGAAAAAAAAAACAAACGAAAATATAAACTAATATTAAAAAAAAAAAAAAAAAATCCCAGGCGTTCCAAACGTCGTTTTTACATTAACAAAGATTTATTTTGTGTATCCAATGTAAACAATATTGTTCAGTGTCTTTTAAATACCTTTTAGTCCAGTCACTATCAAACCTTTAAAAATATATATTAAAATAGTGATTGTTGAAATTAAAATTCGATATATATGAATTCAATCAAATTTTATTTTATGAATTTAAACTTGGCTTGAAGCTAAAAAAGGCCGCTTCAAAAATATGCTCTGTGTTTGGTTAGGTACTCACTGAGCGTAAAGCTTAATTTCGGTTCTACAAATTTTGTCAAGGCAATGAAAAGCTTGAAGATGATGCTCGTTCTAAAAGAATTTGAGTTGCCTAAGAACAGGAAATTCGAGAATTAATTGATTTGGATCCGCGTCAAACATGTGCGAAACAGGTAAGCAGTAAAATATTTCACAAGCAACAAACAGCCTGGAGATAACTACATTAAATAGAAAAAATTGACTACACACATTAAAAAATTGACTAAGGATAAATTATTGGAAAATTGGTGGGAAACATTGTCCCACCAATCATATTCTCCCAGACTTTCGCCTACTGATTATTACCTCTGGACCATTGTCTCCGGCAGAAATGTTTTGACAACCAGCGAAGCCTAGAATTGAAATTGAATCAGTTTTTAACACCAAAAATCAATCATTTTTTTAAAAACTTTGTTTGGGATTATGCAGCAAGGTGGGATTAAGTTATTAGTTGTGATGGAAATTATTTTAACGAATTAAGTTATAGTATTGTAAATGGTTCATTGAATTTTTTTAAGTATCCAAAAAAGCGATAGGACTTTTAAAACTACCTGGTATTAATAAGTTGAAATGTACTAAAAGTTTTTATTACTGTTTGATAATCTTCGCTAATAAGATATGGACTAACATTCTACAAAATTAAAATAAAATCTTATATCGAATGCACTAAAAACACGTACTTCAACATGTTAACCCAAGTTTGCCATAAATCATGATATTAGTAAATTATTTCAAGAGTAATTAAACTGACAATCTGCGATGACGTAATAGAGCTTATTCTGATTAAAATTTCCAAAGCAGGACCCTGAAATCCAACTAAGATAAATAGAGCTATCTGGGATCTTGGCACAAGTATATTGAGAAATCGAAATGAGGAATTATTAATGGAAACACATTCAGTCAACATCCCGCGATATGAGAGCAAGGGGGTCAAGGTAGTCTGGGATGTAGCTCCAAGCTGTCTATTAGGGCGTCTCTATACAACCAATAAGAACCGCAAACTTAAGTAAAAGCCCACTCGACAGGCCTTACAAAAGTCAGAAAGTATGAAGAACTTTTTTAACAGGTTCGTTAAGTGGGAAAAAAATGCACTTAAAAAAAATTCCTAAAGAAATGCCAGTCGAAAAATTATAGCATATTTTAAAGGACAATTGATGATACTTTAGCTGTATATATGTTATGCTTGCTAGCAAATGATTATTTTAAAAATAAGAGGTTAATTGAGTCAAACTTTATTAACTTAAGAAAAGTAAATTTTCTCTATCTCAAAAACATACATATGAGAATTGAAAACATAGCTAAGTGAATATTGGATACAAATAGTTTATGAACTACTGCAACAAACTAATATCACAGTTTAACTATCACCTAATTGGTTTTATCACATACGTTACTTAACCTGTCCAAGAACGTTTTTTTATCACAAGTATTCGCTGATTACTTGATCTGCTACAATACGCTCATTCAGTGGGACAAAGACACAACTTAAAAAAATTAAATTTTAAGTGTAAAGCGAGAAACTGAAATAAAATATTTTAAACCAACATAATAGGTATAAGTTATATTCATGTAAAGTTGTGGGTTGGCCAAACTACAATTTAATTTTTCTACCAAACTATTAAGCTCTTAGTAGCACTGACTATTAATATTTGTAATCGTTTTTACCCAATTTTGTAGTTCAATGTTTCACAGGATGAACAATATTATTCTGTTACAAATATAAATATAATATACTCTAAAAAAAATTAATTTAATTAGGGTTGCTTCGAGACTTTCAATTATTTTGAAATTTATCCTGCTATTAGGATATAAGAACCTTTTTTTTTTCTTTCTAAACTAATAAAAAAAAAGCTGAATTGTACTGTGTTCTATTTTCTGTTAAAGCTTTTTTTTAAATCCGAAATTCCGATACGGTACAAATAACTGTTACATAATCCGTGGTTCGAACGTAATGTGCAATATTTAATCGAAAAGTTGCCATAATACAATAAGGAATAGGAGGTTGTTGGGGATAAATAAATTTTAAAAAAAAATGGCAATATTTGATATAAATATTTACTTGCCAACTTTGATCGATGACCATAATCAGGGCTAGAAACAAAAATAAGACAAATACAAAAATTTAAAAAAAAAAGAGTAAAGGAAAAATAATTAAAGTTAATAAACAATTTTAAAATGATCTAAAAACTACAATAAATTATAATTTAATTTTCATAAATTTTATAATGATAAAGTAAAATGAAATATAATTGTGTTAATAAACAACAGGAATTAAGGTATGTACTGAATTGACATTATTTTATGTAAAGAGAGGTTAAAAATAAAATACAGTTAAATAAATAAGACATAAGATGTTGAAAGAGAAGTTATGAGTACATAGATATTACAGAGTGAAGTTATAATTCAAAAAAATACTATACAAAATAAATAAATAAAAGCTATAACTAAAAATTTATATTTATTTCTGTATTTGACTTTTTTTTTTTTTGCTTTTAGCCCTAATGGTGGCTATTTAAGTTGGCCGAAACGTACGCATGATAGATATGTTTATATCGAACATTGCCCTTTTTTTTTACTTATCCCCTACAACATCCTAGGCTTTATTTTATCCAGCCTGTCAACTTAGATCTTCGAATAATAAAATAAGGTTTTAATTTTAACAATTATTATTTTTTTATTACTTTTAATGCAATGAAATACATTTTTTTTCCGGTTAAGATCACCACTAAGGTGACTTGTAATAATGGTTTCTATTTACTTTTAATAATGATTTCACTTACTTTCGTTATTTAAAAAAATACATAATTTAAGAATCAATTTAGTTCGAGACACGGTTGTAATGTATGATGTAAACATGTTCATCAGAGAATTCCCTAAAATAGCACACGCATAATCTTCTTTCCCCTGAAAGGGAGAATAGGGGTTTCCACGTAGGATTTCACTAAATAAGATTATATTTGGAAAGTAGTGCTTCTATGGCTTCCAGGATATCTGTCGTGCCCGGTTGAAACCAGTTAAGAGAACAGACATTTCTGCCAGAAAGTTTAAAGACCCTTGAGGCATTCCGGTTCCTACACTGTCTGCTGTGGAAATTCGGTCAGGGAATCGTGCAGATAATAACTAGACAGTTGTAGTGTTAGTAATATTTCCTTATATTATTTGAAAATTTATTGAGATAGAGTTGACTAAAAAAATCAATTGAAAGATTTTTAAAAAAATATATTTAATTTTTAAAAAATTAGTCGTCAAATATTTAATCATTATTAAAATTTGCCCAACTCTAGCTGAAAACCATCTCTAAATATTTTAATAATTTATTAGAAAATATTGTAGTTTTTTTTTTTTTTTTTTTTTTTTTGAAATGGCAACATATTACAAAAACGTTTCATTTGAGAATTTACAAAACATTTACAAAATTTACTAAACTATAAAATAAACGAATGCAATATACAGAACTAACAATATAACGCTTTAAAATAATGTTAAACGAAAATCCAATAGAACTAGCTAATTAATATAAAATAATAATTTATTATTTATAATAATAAATAGGTACATGAAGATTCAAATAAATTGGCTTAAATAAAGAAGAAATTAAAGATAGAACAGACTATAGGAACAAAATAGAAGAATGGGAAGTCTTCCAAGACAAAACAGCTTCAAAAAGACGGGAGAAGAGAGGAAAGAGAAAAGTGAACAGATGAAGGAATATTGGAGAATGCGTAAAGCTAACTTGGTGGCTTAAACGTGGTCCTGAGCTGGCCTTTAACGAAAAAAAAATAATGATAATAAATAATTTATTAATAGTTACAATATATACAAAAATTGATAAATTAATTAATTTTAAACCATAGTTATGAATGGTTGTTGTATAATTCTTTTTTTTTTTTTTTTTTTTTTTTTTTTACAACTGACAAGAATTTTACATAAATCGATACATTATTAAAATACTTATAAATGGTGAGATTTTGTAATGTTTATATTCATAATTCAGATGTAGCTTATGATGCATGATCAGTAGAGGGGAATTAAATTGATTTTAAACGATTTTAGCAATAATAGTGATTCGAAAATATTTAGTTTCTACGAATATTTTCTAATTATTTATTAGTTTCACTTCTGAGCCTTTGTTAAACCGATCCGCTACCAAGGAATCCACATGGACAAACGTCTTACTTGGAATCCACATACAAGACTAAAACGTCAAGAAACTGCTCGTCGTTACAGACTACTTCAACATTTACTAGACAAACGTTCAAAGCTTCCAATAAATTACAAAAGACTCATCTACATGACTGTGATAAGACCTATTTGGACGTACAGAGTTGAGCTCTGGGGCTCCACTAAACCATCCAATTCATCTCGTATCCAATGCTTACAACCCAAATCCTTCGAAAAATCCTCAATGCTCCTTATTTTGTGACCAATAAACTTATTCATAAAGATCTTAATGTTCTATATGTTGCCGATTTAGCCCAAACCAGATATGCATCCTTCCATAGTATGCTCCATAACCACTCTAATCCACTAGTCTCCCAACTTGCTTCCCTCTCTATTCCCAATAATCCTCCGAGGCGTCTGAAAAGAAGATGGCCTAGAGACCTTTTACTGTAGATTTTATTGAAGTGCTACTAGTGAGTAGTTCTTAACAAGTTATTTACATGCCATTGTATCACTATCAACACATTTAATTAATGTATATTATTTTGTACAGTTGTAAATATGAATAAATGAGAGAGAAAAAAAACCTTTGTTAAATACAGGTTTTTTTTTTTTATTTAAATGTACTATGAAGTCAGGGATTCGGCGTCTTATGACGAAATAAGATAACTCATTATTAATTTGTTGTTATTCGTGGTTTTACCACCAATTATGAAAAATAATTTATAGATCCTAATTGTATTGATCGCCCTATACTATAATGAATACTAAAGCTGATATTTATTGTTTCTTTATAATTTACATGTTTATATGAACTATAAAATAGTAATTCGACTAAATAATCTATTTAGCGTTTAGTATATAGCGTTCTCTCCAAGGGAGAAATAAAAGAAAAATGAG
The DNA here is from genome assembly GCA_003667255.2 of Euschistus heros. Lineage (NCBI taxonomy): Eukaryota > Metazoa > Arthropoda > Insecta > Hemiptera > Pentatomidae > Euschistus > Euschistus heros. The sequence goes on along the minus strand of RCWM02000050.1, from coordinate 2,290,282 downwards.
CATTTGAATTTTCATGACCGGAAATGTTTAATGACGGGAGCTGAAACTCTTTCGAAACCATTTTTAGTTCCCATTCATAGAAATGACTCAACTCGTTTGCCGAACAATAGAGCAACCTTAAATCGTAAGGGTCATTAGTGTTTCGAGCAAGTCCATTATTTTGTTTATAAAAGTTTTCAAAGCATCTTCAGGCAGTAAAAGTTTTACGGTGCAGTTTATATAAGGAATTATCCTGATGAAACCCCCTAGGAAGCAACCACATATCTCAAATTATTTCGGTCTAATTTATTATCTTCAATATTGCCAAGAATTTCTGTGTTAGTCAAAGCAGTAATATTTTGTCTTAAAATAAAGTTAAAACGAGATGGCTGAGGACTCGATGATAACAACTAATTTACAAGTTCTAATAAAAAAAGCTCCAAAAAAACTGTGTCCAAGCAGACTATTACATACATCATTCTACCTGTCAAAAGAAGCTGTTTACTGCATCAGTGCGGTAAGCTGAGGTAATAATTTTAACCCACCTCAAAACATGACCCCTTCATTTGTTTAGAAATAGTACAAACTCGACGTGACATATATAGTATGAGTTTAATGATAATTTTAATTGATGTGTAGTGGCCTTTAATTTATTTTCTTATTACCGAAAGAAAATATCTTACTTGAAATGTACATTCCAGACTAAAACGACAAGAAACTGCACTTAGTTATAGAATACTCTACCTGAAAAAGGTCCAGAGCTTCCAATTAAATACAAAAGAATCATTTAGACTAATAAGACCTGTTTGGACATAAGAAGTTGAGCTTTTGTGTTCAACTAAACTAACCGATTCTGTATTTATTCAATCCTTACAATCTTCAATAACATGTAAAGAAACACTTACTAGTAGCACTTCAACTATTCAACATAAGATGGTCTCTTGACCATCTTCTTTTCAGACTCCTCGGAGAATTATCGAAAATAGAATCTGAAGAAAGTTGGCAGAGTAGTGGATTCGAGTGGTTATGGAATTTCTTACGATAGGACACGTATCTGTTCTCAGTCAAATCAGCAGCATATGGAACATTAAGATCTTTATGGATAAGTTTATTTGTGACATTATAAGTAATACGGATTTTAAAAAGGATTTCAGATTGTAAGGATTGAATACGAGAAGAATTGGAAAGTTCAGCGGAACTCAAAGCTCAACACCGTACGATGTGAAAGAGCATTTCGTTATGTTTCGAAAGATTTGAATGCTTGTCTATTAAATGTTGTAGTAAAAAAGAATGAGCAATTTCTTGCCTTTTAATCTCATATGAGGATTCCAAGTAAGTTGTTTGTCCAGATGGAGTCCTATGTAGCGGATCTGCTCAACGGGGATCGGTGGAATATTATTAAAGGACACTGCGGGGCACGACGAAGATCATTAGTGACATGACAAGAAGCTTTGAGGATTTAACGGAGAATTGTGGATTGTAAGGATTGGATACGAGAAGAATTGGAAGGTTTAGTGGAGCATCAAAGCTCAACTAATTAATTGGGAGATTTGAACACTTATATTAAATGTTGGAGGAGTCGAAAACGACGAGCAGTTTCTTGTAGTTTAAGTCACGTATAGGGATTCCAAGTAAGTCCATTGTCCAGATGGAATCCTAAGTAGAGGATCTGTTCAACACGGATCAGTGGAATATTATTAAAGGATACTGTAGTACAGGAAGTCGTAAGTTTGCGACGAAGGGTATAGATGTTTAGATGGGATTTGTTTGGATTTATTTTCCGTTTTTGTCACCGATCATGAAGGTTACATATTGGAGTGATACATATTAAAGGATCATTATATACTGAGAATACTCGTGCTATCTGCGTACATTCTTAAGTCGGTGCTAGGATGAGTTGGGATGTCAGTTCAGTTGACATTAATTTTTTTTTTTTAATTTCTATTTTTTTACTTTGTAGTGGGAAAATTACTGTATCAAAACGGTGCCTAGCTGCCTGGTGCCTTTTATGAGTCAAGTCTTATTCATATATTATACTCTTATCATAGTGACTAGACGATAATCGTTTTTATTCAAAGGATGGACGACATACTGAGCTTATAACAATTATCCTTCTATGAAAGATCTCTGATAAATCTAATCGCAGGGATTACGCTATTCAATGGAGTCACTGGTAAGAATTTTAGACCCTGATAATATAAATATTATTATGTTTGAATGACATATCTTTGAATCACGACTTTTTTATTTGGTATAGATATGACTTTTTAATGGGGATCTGCACTTTTTTGGTGTAACGTTTTTTAAACTAAAAAATATAACATTTCGACATGACTTTAGCGCTGTTGATGTTGCTCGAAAATTTGACGAGTTAATTAAATATTTAATAGATAATATATATATATATATATATATATATATATATATATATATATATATATATATATATATATATATTTTTTTTTTTTTTTTTCGAATTCTCGCTGATGACAGCTACATTAGTCTTGATGAAAAAAAGACAAAAGGCTCTCTCAAAAAAAATGATGACATTTTGAGACTAGTTTTGCCGGTGTTATTCGGATCGAAATTTTTCTGATAGTTTCTCTATCAGAAATTTAATAGAAAATATTTATATCATATAACATTTGTTGATAATACAGTTTAGGAGCTCTATTGGTTTGAATAAACAAAGTCTCGTCATGCCAACATTTTTTAAAATTAGGGGCTTTCTTGACATACACTAGGTCTGTTTGTGTTGCGATAACGTTTTTTTCTCTCCCAAATGTCTTACGTTTTTTTTTCATTCTCAAAAATATAACACGTTGAGACTAGCTTTGTTGACGTTACCGTTTAGTAGCTATATTAGCTGAATGAAAAAAATAGCGCTTTTCCTATATTTTCGGGCTTTTATAACATATTCTAGCTCTGTTGGTGTTCGGATCGAAATTCAGTCGAAACATTCCTGATCAGAAATTAAATGGAGAATTTTTTTTGTTATATAAAATTTGTCGCTAGGACCTGCAGTAAAGGAGTTATATTAGTTTGAATGAAAAAAGTCGAGTGATAACTTTTTTTTTTCTCTCAAGTGTGTAACGTTTTTTCAGTCTCAAAAATGTAACATTTTGAGACACTCTACCGTTGTTGGTATTACTCGGATCGAAAATTTGCTGATATTTTTTCCATCAGCAAATTAATGAAAATTTTTTTGATTATATACCATTCGTCGTTATGACCAACCGTTTGGGAGCGAAATTAGTTTGAATAAAATAAACACGTTTGAAACCGCTATTATTTTGAAACCGCTATTGTTACTATCAGATCCGATATATCTAATTTTAATTAAATTTCTGTGAAATATCCATTCCACTACACTAAATTCCGTGTAATGTTGTGGAATAATGTATTTATGTATGTGTAATGAATTTTTGTTGGCACATTTTTCGTTATAACTCGAAACAACAAGTGGTTCGATCCTGAATTGGATCGGTTTTAAAACGCTTTTAATATTTATAGTGATTCAAAAGTATTATTTTTAGGCTATTTTCTACTTGAATGTAATATTTTTTACTCCCGAGTCTTTATTAAATTGTGGTTTTTTCATTAAGATGGATAGCGAAATTGGAATTTTGGGTCTTATTAGTGTATGCTCTTATATGTTCTTATTTACTCTTTGATTTTACGATCGTCCGGTTTTTTTTTCCGGTGTAGTTTGCTTCACAGTCATTGCATTTTAATTCGTATACGCCGCTTTTTTTTGAAAGGGTCTATTTTGGGCTTTTGGTGATGCAGGAAGTTATGATGGCAACAACAGAACTATAGAAATTTTGAAGAACTAATCCTTCCGGTCTTATCTTCAACCACTAAAAAATTAGACTTTTAAAATTTAAGTCAGTTTGCATATAAACATAATTATTTTCAATTTAACAATACATTCTATAAACAGGAAGAAGGATTACCAATGGGGTCCCCTCTTTCACCCCTTCTAGCAGATCTTTTATGATAAATTAGAACGGAAATCCTTCATGGTCAAAACTAGCTCAACACATCATGAACTTTAATTAGAATTTTTAGACATAAAAATCTCCATAAACAATAAATAACACGGCTTTCATAAATACGGGAAACCCACACACACAGATGTAGTTTATAGACAACAATGCCAGGAGACCACTAACAACACAAACTCGCAGCATTTAATAGCATGATTGATACCGCCTTTTAAATATACCGCTAAATGAACGAAAATTATAACAAAGAAATTTAAAAAAACTATGAATAATATATACAAAACACCCCCAGAGGAAAAAGCTCCCCAACAAAATATATTTTTATACCATACTACGGCCCAATATCCGCTAAAGTCAGGAAAGAATTGAAAAATTAGGTTTAAACCCTGCATTTAAAATAAATAAAACACTGTCATCATACTTCCTTCACCGGAAGAAAAAATAGACCTTTTCCAAAAATGTAATGACTGTGAAGCAAATACACGTGTAAAAACCGGACGAACGGTCAATCAAAGAGTAAATAATTACCATATAAGAGCATACACTAATAAGACCCAAATTCCAATTTCGCTTTGCCATCTAAATGAAAGTAAACTCAATTTATAAAGACTTGGGAGTAAAAATATTACATCAAGTAGAAAATAGCCCCAAATTAAATACTCTTGAATCACTAGAAATAATAAAATCGTTTAAAACCGATCCAGATTTTTGTTTAAATGATATTATGATTAACATATTCAATAGCCCCATTTTAATTTGGTTTCCCATAGGAACGAAAACCCCAATGAGTCACAAGGGAAACCCAATTGCAATCTAAAACTTAACCTAACTGCCCCCCTTTTACTTCTCACGAATTCAGTGTTTAAGTTACCTCGAAGGTGAGTACCTATGCTTGATTTCTTATCTTTTTTTAAAAAACATAAATAAGCTCAAATAGACTATAATAGTTTAAAAAAAAAAAAATTAGTTGCTCACATCGTTTCTGCATTGGGTTATTGTTTATAATCTTCCGCTATCCAAATATATAAGTAACTCCTCATTGTGTTGCTCCGTTCTTAAGGAACGAAAATCGACACTTTTTTTCGTTTTTGATAAGTATTCCGCTTAATTAGACCATAAATAGTTTTCTAAAAAATTAGTTGCTCACATCTTTTTGGCATTGTACTAGTGTTTATACTTTCTTACTATTGAATTATTAGGTAACTGAATTTGTTGCTCGTTTTTAAGCGAACGAAAATCGACACTTTTTCGTTTTTGATAAGTATTCGCTCAATTAGACCATAATAGTTTTTTCTAAAAAAATTAGGTTGCTCACATCTTTTTTTGCATTGAACTATTGTTTTTATACCTTTTTTGCTATTGAAATTATATAGTGTAACTGAATTTGTTGCTCGTTCTTAAGGAACGAAAAATCGACACTTTTCGTTTTTGATAGTATTACGCTCAATTAAGACGCATAATATTTTTCTAAAAATATGAGTTGCTCACATCTTTTTGCATTGAACTATTGTTCCCTACATTCTGCTATTTAAATATATGTGTAACTGACTTTGTTGCTCGTTTTTAAGGAACGAAAACCAACACTTTTTCGTATTTGATAAGTATTCCCCTCAATTAGACCATAATGTTTTCTAAAAAAAGTTAGTTGCTCGCATCTTTTTTCATTTGCAACTATTGTTTATACCTTTTGCTATTGAAATAATTTAGGTAACTGAATTGTGCTCGTTTTTAAGGACGAAAAATCGACACTTTTTGGGATCTTTTCGTTTTTGATAAGTATTACGCTCAATTATAATAGTTTTCTAAAAAAATTAGTTGCTCACATCTTTTTTGCATTTGACTATTGTTTATAACCTTTTGCCTATTGAAATATATAGGTAACTGAATTTGTTGCTCGTTTTTAAGGAACGAAAATCGACACTTTTTCGTTTTTGGATAAGTATTACGCTCACTAGACCATAATAGTTTTCTAAAAAATTAGTTTCTCACATCTTTTTGGCATTTAATTATTGTTTATACCTTTTGCTATTGAAAAATATATGTAACTGAATTTGTTGCTTGTTTTTAAGTAACGAAAATCAACACTTTTTTATTTTTTATAAGTATTCCGTTCAATTAGACCCTAATAGTTGACTAAAAAAAGTTAGTTGCTCACATCTTTTTGGCATTGAACTATTGTTTTATACATTCTGCTATTGATTATATAGGTAACTGAATTTGTTGCTCGTTTTTAAGGAACGGAATTGACTTTTTTTCGTTTTTGACTAAGTATTACGCTCAATTAGACCTTAATAGTTTCCTAAAAAAAAGTAGGGTGCTCCACATTTTTTTGACATTGAACTATTGTTCCTACATTCTGCTATTGAATTATCATGAGTTTAACTGATTTGTTGCTCGTTTTTTTTAAGGAACGAAAAGACCGACATTTTTTCATTTTTGATAAGTTGCCGCTTAATTAGACCATAATAGTTTTCTAAAAAAATTAGTTATTCGAATAATCGTTGATTGTTAATTTAATTAAATTATCAAATTATTAAATTATATTTAATTAAATTAGTAATTTGATCCTATTAATTAAAAAATGTAAATTGGGAAAAGCATTAAATCCATGATCTAAAGTTTTATTCCAGTCAGGGAAAATTTTTTTTTTTTTTTGTTTTGTTATTTTATTACAAGAAATTTATTTGTTTATTAATAATCCAATTTTCAATATCAAAATATTTGTACTTTATATTTCAATCAATGAAAAATCAATCTCAACCTCCCTAATTTTTTTTTTTTTTTTTTTTTTTTTTTTACCCTCTCTTCCTTGAATACAAAATCGATCAACATTTCTCCTCCCACAGAACTGCAGCTTTTAAAAAATCCATCATCATTCCAGCTAAATCTGAAAATCCCTCACCCATCTTTATCCGTTAAGCCTCTTCCATGGCTTCCTTTAAATTCCATTTGTTTCTTCCCCTGATGAAAACATTTTTTAATTTGAATTTTATTGACCTATTTCAGAAAGGAAAGAGGTACTATATTCATTTTCTTTTACCGCTTTACCGTTTCGATGATAGAAGATATTTTGATTACAGTTTATTTTTTTTTTTTTTTAATAATTTTTATAGTGTAATAATTACAATCTGCCACAAATGTGGGCAATAAGTAATAAAGATAGCTTAATGATTACATTCACACATTATGTACAGTAAAATAAAATTTAAAAAAAGAAAGAAATGAACTATACATAAATAATATTAAATATACAATATACATCAGGGTGAAATACATAAATTTAAAAAAAATACATATGTAAAAAAAATAAATAAAAATTAAATAACAGTAAGAAAAAATTAAATTAAAGGTTAAAAATACAATCATACTTTATTTACAATTTATATCCATCCTAGAGATCCCCCGACCGGCCATAAACATTAATTCATTATTTTAAATTAATTTATTGTACACAACCCTTGCAATCCAAAATCTTTAATAAAATCCTCAACGCTGTTTAGTATGTCACGAAAAAACATATCCATTAAGATCTGAATGTTCTATATGTTTGGAGTTTCATATATAAAAAAAAATAAAAACAAAAAAATGAAGAATTTCTTATACATATAATAATATAAGATTACATTATTATATAATATATAAAAAGGATGAATTATTTAGAATCCTTAATAGGGAGGTATAACCTCTGATAAGATCCCAATAATAAAAATAAGATTTCATAAAATTAATACGTATATGTGTACCAATAAAACTTCAGGAGCACAATTTAACATCAATGTTTTTTATAAATATTTTATTTATTAATCAAACAAATGACCAAAACACGTATGCAAAAATATATTACGTATATCCATACAATACGTGCTTAATTATATATAGATTTTTTTTTTTAAAAATCGTCAATTTTAATATGATTTTTAAACCTTTTTTCACATACCAGGTTTTTAAAAAAAAAATTTTCTAGTCCTTTATTTTATTTTATTTTATAGTTTTGTATATTTTATCATCATTCATAGTGAAAATTATAGAGGATATTATACTTTGAAACAAGTATATCGAATTGAGAATTTTGGATTTCGTTTAATAACTATATATACATCACTATATAAAACTCATACGTTATTATACATAAAAACATTTAAAAAAAATAATAATAATTTTCTTTGACCTTATAAAATCTCACATTGATTACTAGAATAGATCCAGCAATAGAGTAGCGCCCTTCTGTTAATAAAATTGATAAATTGAAAGCATATCGTTTGTACAATATAATAGGGCCTGAATGAATAAGTGACAGCGGCGAAGAAAGTCTATTTCCGCTTCACTTAACTGTCCCTCTATCTAGTTGATCTAGACCAAAGCCCATCTCTATTTCTTGGCTCCTATTTTCTATTTTGTACTTATACTTTTTCTCTCTCGTTCGGAGAAAAACCTTTTAAAAATGTAGGATCATATTTCGGAAATACACATATTTTTTAAAGTTCCAGTAACCACTTATATAAAGTGGTGCGTATTGATACAGAAAAATTCGAAACCAGATTTCATAACTTAAAAAAACATTAAATATATATGTATTATTTTATTATATAAGGAGAATAAGAACTTTATATAGATAATTAGCAATGATGTATCCTAAACTAGTTTTATTAATCAAAAACATCCACAATCATATGGGCCACGTTTCATTGTTTAACATATTTTCAAGATCTAAAGCATAGATAATTATATAATAAAATAAAAACTGTATTATGACAATATCTAAAATATTTTTTTCCCCATTTATATATAATATACACAAATAAATATTATTATTTTGCATTACCTTAAATATATTTCATAGTCAATAAAATTTTTCAACTTAAATGTTTTGTCAATCCTTATAAAATTATTTCTGCAAAACAATATATAAAGTCATTTATTATTATGTACTATTTTTATTATAGTTGAAATTTTTTTTTTTTTTTTTTTTTATTTTTTTTTTTTTTTTTTATGAATATAGTAATCAAATTTTAATGTGTTGCCAATCAACAGCTCATCCATATTGAGACTGATTTATATATTTTTATATTTTATATATTGGTTGTAAAGTTAGGTTAGGATCATATTATGCTTAGTTTATATATAAAAAAGGAATTCGAGGGGGAATGTATAAAATGTTTTTTATTATTATTTGCAAACACTCACCTAATCGTTGCCTCTCATTCACAAAATATTTCTGGCTTTTTGTGTCCTTATCCAACCGAGTTTGGAAAATCTTTAATGTTCCTTACTGTCACAAATGAACTATAACCATAATGCTTTTCATTTCATTCTTTATAATTCTCCGAGACGTCTGGAAAGAAGATGACCTCGTGGTCTTCTAATAAAGAATTTTCATTTGGATGCTCCAATGTGTAGCTAGTTTATAATTTTTGTCATATTCGTAATGCAGTTAATTTGCTATATTTATTGGGCTAGAAAGTAAGTCCGTTCGGTTTTTGAGGATGAAATAAAACTCTGTGTATAATATACAATAAAATTTATTTTAGTCTACAATACATTCACTATTATTTAGTACAAATTGTTCCAATCTTTCAATTAATTGCATAATGTCTCGTCCATAGAACATCTGGAGTTTATTGTCAAAAAAACTAATCCAAGCAGTTTCTGATGCCTTGTTCGTTTTGAAATTGCTTTCCATTCATGGAATTCTGCAGAGACCGGAAAGTGGTTGTTACTTAGAGCTAGGTCTGGTGAATACGGAGGATGTCGCAAAAGTTCCCATCCAAACCTTAATAATTTATTGCGAGTGACCAACAAGGTGTTGGGCCTTACGTTTTCTTGGTGGAAAACAACACCCTTTAGATTTGCCAGTTCTAGGCGCTTTTTTGTATTTTAAGTTGATTGATCCAACTTAATTAATTTCGTAAAGTATAGAGTTGAATCAAATGTCTGTCCTGATAGCAATAGCTCGTTTCAATTTCTTGTGGGCGACCAGACCGTCGACGTCAAAATTTCCGTTTTTACGGGCTTCTGCAGCACGGTTACCTTTTTTAAAATAATACAGCTAAATATGCCGATGTTGAATAATATTTTTTTTCTATATTCACAGTGCAAAAGCAGTCACCATACTAAGCTAATGTAAACAGATATTTGCAGAAATGTTTGTTGACATATTACAGAGTATCCGACCCACCTTAGGGATTAATTCATTAGATAAGAAATGAGCCTTAAAGATATAAAAATAAACAGAAAAATCGAAAGGACATATTTGCCAAACCAATAGATTTTTTTTTGACAATTGCAAATTTCAATTTATAAATGAAATAAATAATAACCTGTATCAGTAATGAACGATATAGTGAGATGACCTGGATGTCGAAACAGACACAGCCCGGATTAATAAATTTTAATATATACTGGTTATAAAGTTAATTAATGATTTATTTTTCATTATACAGGGTGAGTATCTCTTAGTGTAAAAAAAAAATTGGGTGAAACTAGATAAAAAATGTAGCAAAATGCCGCATATCTCACATTTCTATTCCAATCCGTTGCAGATATACGATAAATCAAACACTTTTTTGAGGAAACCACGTTTTTCTCCATAAAAGCTGTAATATCTCCACTTTGTTTAAATATTTTTCAAGTTTTGACCACATTTTCGGATTTATCATTTAATTTTCTATAACAGCTGAGTACCTGTAACCTTGAATTTCACAAACTTGGCATCTAAAGAACAGCTTGATCTTAACTTTATTTGGGGAAGTCACAATGTCTTATATTCCTTCAACGCTCACCGTTTTTCGAAAAAAAAACTATCCACAAAACGTCATATCTCACAAAAACTTGCAAATTTAATCAGCTTTTGAATGATATGTTAAACGTAATAATTTTTTTTCAATTTCATGAAGAAATTAATTTTTGAAACCGATAAAACATGGTGTTCTCATTTGGCATACAAATCAGTTACTTGTGTAAATATAACATTATGACAATCCCTTAATAGAAATATGCATTTTAAACATAATAAACTCTTCATTGGAATAAAAAGCAAAGAAAAAAATTATTGTTTAATATAAAATAAAGGAAAACTGTCAATAAAGCGACACCAGATCAGAGGATGTTATGTTATTACATTTATTTATTTATTATTATTATCTAGGATTCATTTTATTAGATTTTCAATGTAATGTTTTAAATCCAATGATAATGAACATAGATCTCAATTTTCCCGTTAGCTTTTGAATTATTACGGTAGACGAGTAAATTAAATGCTTTTGTTATTTAAGATGCTCAGTTATTTAACGATGTAACGTATTCTTTCACTGGGTTACAAGAGTTACAACCGTCATTCTTTTGAGGGTTTTCCCGAAAGAAAAATGTGTATTGGGTTAGCCGCTGTGAAGGGGGCTGTAAAAAAGAAAAGGAAGTTTCCTATTTCACGAAATCTCTAAAGTCAGGTGTTTACTTCTTTTACGTGGGCTGTTGAGTACCATATTAGTGTCTTAGTGAGGCTTCTACCTTTCTGCTAACTTCTGTACTAATACTTTTAGTTCCTCCATTCTTCTCTGAGCTTTATAATGATATTTTATAAATAATTATTAAATATATTTTGAAACTATCGTCGGGATACCATTATAGAAAAAAAAATGCTGATCGTGAGCCCGAAAAGATAAACTAAAAAAAAAAATCAATATTTTTTTTTTAGTTCTAAAGAAAAACCGACTAGTTTAGCCGTGATTTTTTTTTTCGTGTTTATTGGACTGTAAAGATAGGGATTTAGAAAAAAATATATATGTCTAACAAATAGTGAACACTATCATTTACTTAACAACTATAAAATAAGACTTCACTATTATATAGTCGACTTAAGATCATCGATTATCGATACTTTTATCGAGAATCAACTTATCCATTTAGATACAGTTAGTGACAGTCATTTTTATACAATACGTCTCTATTTATTGCACATTTTTTCCTTTTTCTTTTCTAATAGCATATATTTAATGTTATATGTGAACTAAAATATGTAATAGGGGTTGTTAAATGTTGAGTAAGAGTAAGAATTTAGTTACCAAAGGAGATTAGTAAAATAATCCCAATATAATATTATTTTTCCAGTATAGCAAGAAAACAGCAAACTCCAGATACAACCAAAATACTAGTATTGATTTCACTATCCAATGCTGTTTCACTAGATTATTTGATTTTCTTTTTTCTTTTTTTAAATCGTATTTTTAATCCAAATACAAGACTAAAATGACAAGAAGGCCCGTCGTTACAGACCTATTTGAACGTACGGAGTTGAACTTTGGGGCTTTACTAAACGATTTAATTCATCTCGTATCCAACCCTTACAATCCAAAATCCTTTAAAAAATTCTAAATGCCCCTTACTTTGTCACCAATACACTTATCCATAAAGACCTTAAGGTTCCATATGTTGCTGAGTTAGCCCAAACCATACACCTATTCTTTCATTGTAAGCTCCATAACCAATCAAATCCGTTAGTTTCTCAACTTGCTTCGCACTCCATTCCCGATAATCCTCCGAGGCGTCTGAAAAGAAGATGGCCAATAGATCTTATAGTATAGAATTTTTATTGAAGTCTACTGATGTGTAGTTTTTTTTCAAGTTTTGACATGTTATCATAGTCGTTATCAGCTCATTTACTTAATATTTATACAGTTGCAAATTTCAATAAATTGATATATATATATATATATATATATATATATATATATATATATAGAATATATATATATATATAGAACATCGTCAATGCTGATTATTATCTCACAAACAAACTAATCCATAAAGATCTTAATGTACTATGTGTTGCTGATTCAAGAGTCAAATCCACTAGTTAATTAGCCTTACACTCCATTCCCGATAATTCTTTCAGACGTCTGAACAGAAGAGGGCCAAGAGATCTTCTAATGTAGAACTATAGAAGTAATACCATTGAGTAGTTCTGTAAATGTTATTGTAATCAGTTTTCTGGCATTTACTTGTTTTATATAATGTATACAGTTGTAAATATCAATAAATATTTTGCAAAAAAAGAGGTGAGAAAAAAAAAATAGATGTGAGATATGACTATGGCTGTCACTAACTGCATGTGTTTGTGTGAGTATATATATATATATATATATTACTGATTATTAAATGTTCGTGTAAAATAATAAAAGAATTACTAATGATCTATTAGAAAAAATCTAAAACACTGCTAGACATTTTTTATTTATTTCTATTATTTGTCAACTCATTATTGCTACGACGGGTTTGAATGTATTTGAGAAGTAATAAAATGTTTCAACTTGGCTAATAAATATGTTTGAAGGATCATCTGTAGTAAATCAAAAGCTTAAAGTCATAGTTAAAAATAGCAAAAAATAAAACGTGACAACAATCTGTAAATCTTGTCTAGTTCTGCTTTTAGCTATGCAGCGGAGATAATTACTTCTATTATGCCTTCCCACTACAACCTTCGATACCCACACTTCCTAGTCATTTCTATGTTTGTTTTTTTATTCCTGCAAATTCCACAGTCATGAATAGTTGTTTAGTGCTGGTGCGAGTAGTGTGTGCTGTGTTACTAGTTTTTATATGAATTAAAAAATATCTGTTCACTAAGGAACAAATTAATGCTTTCGGAAGTATTTGAAGATCAAAACTAAAAACCTTAATTGAATTTAAAATAAAATTACAAAAAAGTTATACAGAAATTACCAACAGCTAAATTTATTCTTATTTTTCATTGCGAATTATTTAATGCATACAAATTGTTGGTAGTAGATTCAATCCTTATTTGCCAAATAGTTCACTATTATTATTACTGAACGTATTACTTGTTTTTATAAACTTTTTATAACAATATAACCTTCTGCCACAATCAAAAACAGTAACTATTAGATATGAGAATGAATTCATTCCAACAATGTACATACATAGCAAAAGTAAGTTCTCTCTCTCTCACTCTCTCTTTCTTTCTCTCTCTCTCCCTCTCTCTCTCTCTCTCTCTCTCTCTCTCTCTCTCTCTCTCTCTCTCTCTCTCTCTCTCTCTCTCTCTCTCTCTCTCTCTCTCTCTCTCTCTCTCTCTCTCATCTCTCTCTCTCTCTCTCTCTCTCTCTCTCTCTCTCTCTCTCTCTCTCTCTCTCTCTCTCTCTCTCTCTCTCTCCCTCTCTCTCTCTCTCTCTCTCTCTCTCTCTCTCTCTCTCTCTCTCTCTCTTGTTTTTATTTAATAAATATTACACCTTTGCAAAGGGCAGATGAATAATATGGATGAGAAAGACTCCATTCGTAAAATATTTATGTCAATTAAAAAATATGTACCCAATGCAAGTTGAGAAACTAACGGATTTGATTGGTTATGGAACTTACGATGAAAGGATAGGTTTGGGCTAACTCAGCAACATATAGAACCTTAAGGTCTTTATGGATAAGTGTATTGGTGACAAAGTAAGGGTCATTTAGAATTTTTCGAAGGATTTTGGATTGTAAGGATTGGATACGAGATGAATTAAATGGTTTAGTAAAGCCACAAAGCTCAATTTCGTAAGTCCAAATAGGTCTAATCACGGTCATGTATATGAGTGTTTTGTAATTAATTGGGAGCTTTGAACGTTTGTCTAATAAATGTTGGAGTAGTCTTTAACGACGTGCAGTTTAATAATTTTTAAATGTAATAAATAAAAAAATATTAAATTACAATTAGAAGTTTACTCTTAATTCCTTTAATGGAAATCTTTTGGTTTCTCTAGCGTTCTAACGTTAAAATATGTGATTCCAGTAAAAATAAAATTCGACAGCTTTAAAAGAAAATTAAACTCATTAAGACATAATTAAAGAAGATATAAGAATTTAAAAAAAAAAAGTTCTAAAAAAATCACAATCGATTTTTAAAAAAATTCCTCTCCCCATCCTTTCCAGTTTTATAGGAAATATTTATGATGACTCTAAGAAGTTGTCGCAGAGTATTCCGACAAAATTCTCGGAAGATTTTTAATGTGATTTTTTAATAAATCGTCACATTACAGACTAAAAGCCGTACTACATCGACTGGGTATTGATTTCGGAAATACTTGAGATTCGAATGAAGCTGACGGAATTAGTTGAACCGATAAAGATGTTTAAAATTGAATTACCCGGGATCGAAATATAACATCAATTAAAACAGTTTACAAACAGACTCCACAGTTATTTACGACGGAACGAGAGTAGCGACAATATGTGCAGAGCCTGTTATTCAGAGATAAAGATGGTAAACAAATTTTATATAAACACCTTTTAACCTTAGAACCTTTCCGTTAGAATAAGTTGGTGGAGAACTCCGCACTGTGGAGTCTGATCGAATATGGCCTCGATCAGCAATCTTACCCAAATATTGTATTGTATATAAATAGTTACAGTACAATCCCAGTTATTTTACATATATGGGACCAAAGTGGTGTCAGATAACCTAAAAAGTGAAATTATTGGATGTAAAGAACACAATGACAACAAAAAAAGAATTATTGAATTTTTATTCTCCGATTCATCTCATGTACAATCCTTATAATCTGGAATCCTTTTTTTAAATCCTCAATGCGCTTTACAATTTCATAAACCAACTTAACCATAAAGATCTTAATATTCCATACATTGCTGGTTTGGCACCAATTTGAATTCATACTCGATTTCCGATAACTCCGAAGTGCCTGAAAAGAAAATGGCCAAATCTTCTAATTTAGAACTTTTATTGAAGTGCTACCAATGAGTAGTTCCTTATAAATTATTAACACATCATTGTAATAAATTTCCTCAAATTTACTTGCTGTATAGCTTGTAAACGCTGATCCGCCCAGTCCTTACCAATGGCTCATAAATGTGGACAAAGACCAAAGCAAATGAATTGTCGCTCCTGAGGTTTAAGAGGAAAATTCTCCGAAGAATATTCGGACCAGTATGCATTAATGAAACCTGGCGAGGAAGGATAAATAACGAGCTAAAGGACCTTTTTTATTGATATTGTGCAGATCATTAAACTAGCTAGATTACAATGGGCCGGTCACATAATGAGAATGAATCCTGAAGAAATTCCAAAGAAGGTGTTAAGTGAGCGAGTGAACGGAACTAGAAGAGTTGGTCGTCCAAAGCTTAGATAGGAAGATTCTGTAGCTACTCATGCCAGGATTCTGCTTGGTATTTGAAATTGGAAGGCAGCAGCACTTGATCGGGAAAACTGGCGGACGATGTTGGAGCAGGCCACGTCTCAACTTGGGACGTAGTGCCCATAAATAATAATAATAATAATAATAATAATAATAATAATAATAGCTTGTATACAGTTGTAAATTACAATAAATAGTTAAAAAAAAAAAAAAAAAAAAAAAAAAACAACAACAACTAAAGATTCTTTAAAACAAAATAAATTGTTAGCAGAAAGAAATATTTAATGCTTTTTCAGAAGTAAAAACTCTCATATGAAATATAGAAACATAATACTCAAATATATGTATGAATGTGCTAATGAAACTTTAAGAACGCGATTTAGAATTAGTAGATGATTACATAAATCAAGACGTAAATAGATACATTCCAACATATATAAAGAAATATATAGAATAGGTTGGTAACCTTTAGAATAACCCGTCTTTCCTGCCCTAGTTGGAGAACATTAGGACGTTAAGCCCAAATAAGCAAACAGACATTGACATAATTACATGTAAATAACAACTTACTAGTAGCACTTCAATAGTTCTGTATTAGAAGGTCTTTTGGTTATCTCCTTTCAGACGCTTCGGAGGATTATCAGGGATGGAATATGAGGCAAGTTGGGAGACTAGTGGATCGAGTAGGTATGGAGTGTACTATGAAAAGATATGTATCTGGTTTGGACCAAATAAGCAACAAATGTAGCAATAAGATCTTTATGTATAAGTTTAGTTTTTGACATAATAAAAAGGGTTTTAAAAACGATTTCCTAAGGATTGGATACGAAAATATTTGAAGGATTTAATGAAGTCCCAAAGCTCAACTCTGTATGTACCGATAGTCCTGATTACTGGCATGTAAATAATTCTTTTGAAATTATTTAGAGGCTTCGAACGCATGTCTGGTCAATGTTGGTTTAGTCAGAGCAGTTTTGTGTCTTTTAAGTGTGGTAGGTGATTTTTATTTTAATTTTTTTCCATATCCTGTAATTCACCACTTTTGGTAACCTGGCACGTATCTGTTACCATATGTTTCGGATTATCGAGATTATATCGTTCTTAGGAACACAAAAAAAAAATATGGAATATTTAATACATTTACTTTTCTTATAAGAGACTGTTTTGCTATATTTAAATATTATGAAGAGTAAATTGTTTCTCACTTAATGCAGTTTGACTCATTAGCCAATGCATTAAGATAGCAGAACGAATTGGCGGTTACTGTTTGACTTCAAGGTTCCAGCCGTAGACACACCTCTTCCTGGCTTATTTCGTGCTGAGTCCCATGCGAAGTAACTCTGATATCAGTGTACAGAAAAATATTTCTATTATTACATTCAAATAGTTTGTTGTATATTAATTATATACTGATATACTTGATACGTCTTACATAGCTAATGTAACAAAAACAATAAATTTAACAACAAAAAAATAGTCAGATATAGGTGATAACCCATAAATAATAATTTAGCTTACAATTACTTTTTCTATTATTATTTATTGATATTTACAATTTTAAATAACTTGAAAAAAGTAAATATATGAAATATGATTACAATGAGATACCAATAACTTTGAAAGAACTACTCATTGGTAGCACAAATAAAAGGTTTACATTAGAAGGTCTCTTGGCCATCTTCTTTTCAGATACCTCACAAATTTATCGGCGATCAACTGTAAAGCAAACTGGGGGATTAGTGGATACGAGTGCGTATAGAGTTTACTATGAAAGGATAGGTATCATGATAGGGCTAAATCAGCAGCATATCGAGCATTAAGAACTTCATGGATAAGTTTATTTGTAATAAAAAAAAGAGTATTAAGAATTTTAGTCTTTTTTTAATTATTAGAAGCTTTGGACGCTTGCCTATTAAATGTTAGAGTAGCCGAAAACGACGAGCTATTTCTTGTCTTTTAAGCCTTATATTAGGATTCCAAGTAACTCGTTTGTCCAGATTAAGTCCTAGGTAGCGGATCTGTTCAACGGGAAAAAGAAGAATATTATTAAAGGACACTGTAGGACAGGAAATCGTTGGTTTGCAACGAAGCATAAAGGTTATTTGATGGGATTTGTTTGGATTTATATTAATCCTCTATTTTTGTCACCATTAATAAAGGTTTGTGATTTAATATTGGAACGATTGCAAGTTCCATAGAGATGAGGATCGAATAAGGAAAGATCAGTCAAAATTGGCGGGAGTATACAAATCTAATAATCCAATTACGTTTCATATGTCCTAGTTTAAGAATATGGAAACTTAAGCAACTTAAGAAATGTGTGATTTTTAGCAGAGAAATCGAAAAAGTCCATTGGGTGGAATTTTTCGCCTTTCAGTATTGTCGGTAAGTCAAAGGCATTGAGACATTTGATGAATACACGATCAAGACGGTCAGTTCTTAATTCTGATTGTGGTCAGTGCGCTCTTACTCAATCGTTATTAGCATTCAAGTCCCAGTACTGCACTTGATCAAGTGTTTTCTGGACTTGAATCTTAATTTTGTTTTTACGTCATTACTTGCACAAGAAATTCTGAAAGTTGTCGAGAGAATACAATTATGAGATATATACTTAATCCTAGATAAAGCTTAAATACATCTCACTCCACTAATGTAGATAATTATTAGAAACAATAAATCTGAATTCGGTACAGATAAAAAGGAGAAAATTTTTAAATATTTATCTTTACTATTACATAAAAGGGCAGGCCATTTTTCGGTTGCGATGACTAACCACGAAAGCTATTGAACGAATCTCTACCAAATTTTAACCACATCCTCTTAATAGCTCTATAAAGCTTTAGCAATAATAAAGTCTACTCAGTTTGAATTAGTTTGTTAAAACCACGGGATAAAATTGAAGTTGGAAAATATACGGATAGGTGGCAAGCGCTATTCTACATGAGAGGTTACAAAGATATGGTGTCATACAGAACTTGAACTTGATAATTCAAATTACTCGATTACAAATAAATAAAAAAATAAATAAATTTAAATATGTGGTGCGACGTTTGGATCGCTGTAGAGTTTGAAAATCAACCGATACATGATTAGCTCCATTCCACAAAAAAAAATTCAAATGGTTTAGCAATAATAAAATTTTAACAGAAACGGCAGAAACGAGGTTGGCTACACTGTCATATAATTTTATGGTTCCAACCAGAAGAAAAGAAAAAGTTATTTCTGCCGAATGAGAATAATCACTAAATCAAAATGTCGATCCTTTTTGAAGTTGACTGTAAAAAAATTATTCATGGGGTTGTAAGCACTGATAATCCAGTTCATTATCCGTTAGAGCTTCTTAATAGTCTCTGTCCATCTAGATTACCAACTCATACATTAAAATTAAAAGTTTGATGTCTAATTACACAATTGCGTAATCTTCAATTTTCTGTGAAACTTTAACCGGTTTAAAAATTACTGTTCAGCGTGAAAATTTTATTGAATAAATAATAGTATACAAATTATACCTATATTATGTAATGTTACTTTTTGCGAAGGAAAATCTAATTAAATTAGAGTCAAATTTTTAAAATAATAGTAATTAAACTAATTTTCTGTAAATAAAACTATTTAACATATCTGATTATTCTCTTATGTATAATGTATATATAGAATAAATCTAGTATTTTCCATAAGGTTGATGTTACACCTCAAAGCTTTTTTATGATTAATAAACGATTTCAGAATCAATTTGAAAAAATTATTATTATATACTTGTTCCATTCTAAAAGTGGTTTCTTTTCATACATCTAGGAGGTTTGCCAAAAATCTAGTGTGTGGAAAGCTGGGGGACTGACTGATTCGAGTGGGAAGGGAATAGGTATCATAGAAGGACAAGTGATTTTTTAAAAAGGAAATAATGAGACGATTCTGAACTGACTTAAAAGCACTTCAACACAGAATAAAAAAAAAAAAAAAAAAAAAAAAAGTTATCGAGTTCATTATAACACTAGGACGATAATCGATTACATTAGCATATAAAGAACTCGATTCGAAACTTTTCTCGATATTTCCTGAATAAACATCCGTCGGTAGACTATAAACTGTTCACGTGAATTTATAACTCATTGGAAATAGGTCATGAACTAAACTCGGATGAGAAAAGTTACCAGGGGGTGATATGAATTTCTTTTATTTTTTAAAACCATTTTTTTATAGTTTCAACAGTTGTTATGGCGTAAACTATGAATGGATAGATATTTGGATTGGGCTGAATCAGCAACATATGGAACATTGGGATCTTTATGAATAAGTTTGTGACAAAGTAAGGAGCATTGCGGATTTTTCGAAGGATTTTGCATTGCAAGGATACAAGAATAATTGGAAGGTTCATTTGAGCATAGAGCTCAACTCCGCATGCCCATATTGGTCTGATAACAGGCATGTAAATGAGTCTTTTGTAGTAGATTGACAGTTTGTATAGTAAATGTTGAAGAAGTCGAAAACGACGAGCAGTTTCCTGTCATTTAATTTTGTATGTGGATTCCAAGTTAAACGTTTATCCAGTCGAAGTCGTAGATAGCGTATCAGTTGAACAAGGATCTGTGGAATATTATTAAAGGATACTGTGGATGATATTTGTTTGGATTTATTTTAATTCTCCAATTTCGAAACCATTCCTGAAAGTTAATGACATGAGATGGGAGCATTTGGGAGGCAATGAAGGGATCATTATTCACTGATAACACACAAGTTTTATACGTGGTGAGGATGGTGCTAGGCAGGGATATCAGTTGTATACAACATGTAGAGAATGAGACCTAGGATAGTTACCTTGAGGAACGCCGATGGTTTGGAAAGAAAAGGGAAGAATATGAAAAGTTATGATTAACTTTAAAGTTTCTATCACTGACATAGGAGCGGACAATAAGGAAGGAGGTAGAAGGAAGGAATTAACGGAGTTTGTAAAGCAGCCACCGATTCCAGATTCGGTCAAAAGCTTGTTCTACGTCGTGAAAGCCTCCCGTGCAGTACATCCCGTGCTCCAATGCAAAATAAAAAAAAATTAAAAAAACCGTTGAATTTAATGTTTTTAACATTGTACAACAATAAAAAAGTGATTCATTTCTCTTGCTGAATTCAAAAATCATCATCAAAATTACCGATCAAATCTTATTTTAAAAGTGGCGATATTGCAATTTCATTACAGGCTATACCTACAGTTTTGGTAAGATTTGTTTCTGGAAATTGCCTCACCTTTAACTGAGTTTAATTTTAAATACAAAAATAAATCAGCAATACGTGTAACATTAAGATTTCTATGGATAAGTTTGTTAGTGACATAATGAGAAGCATTGAGGATTTTATAAAGGAGTTTGGATTGTAAGGATTGGATACAAGAAGAATTGGAGGGTTCAGTGGAATCCCAAAGCTCAACTCCGTATGTCCAATTGGGTTTAATTATTGTCATGTAAATAAGTATTTTGTGATTTTTGATTAGCTCTTGTCTAGTAAATGTTTTAAATTTGGTATGTGAATCAATAAATTTAAATTTTTCATTATTTATATCCTCATGGGACGACTCTACATTCACTTCTTAAATAAAATCTTAACCCTCTTATCAAAATACTAACTTTGAAACCTGCATCATCCGTATTGTTTCGTTCTAGATTTCTTCATTTATCGCCAATATCAAACGCTTTAAGGGTTAGGGGAAATTAAGTTTGGTAGATAGGAAATTCAAATCAAATTTAAGGTGAAAAGTATTGACATATAAGCTAAAAATATATTTTTTAACACGGATATGTGTTCTGGCTGGGAATCTATACTGTTTCGGTGTAACGTTTTTTTTCACATTCAAAAATGTAACATTTTAACGCGTTCTACCTATGTTCGTGTTGCTCTGATCGTTTTATTATTTAGTGTTAAAATTGGTACATTTTTATTCTGCACTTAAAAAGTATCAATTTTTTTCCTCTTAAAATTATTTATGTATCTTTGTCTTCAATTTTATATAAACACTTGTCGTTCTGATTCAATTATTTTTTTTTACCCTGAGACAAAAAGCGGATCACAATGTATAAGAATAATTGGCATGTCAGGCATTCTCCGTTTTATTGATTGGAGGGGTTGATTGTAAGCGTTGAAAAGAACAATTTTTTTCCCCTTGTTTCAGGAATCCTGATTAAAACGAGAAGGATCCTTTCAGAATAAAACAATTCATGTGTTTCCTTAAAGAGGAGATATTTTATAATGAAACTTTCAATTTGATTCAAATTAAAATAAAATAATATTTATTTTAAATTTTGAAAATTTAATATATAATATATATATATATATATGTATATATTACATGTGTGTGTGTGTGTGTGTGTGTGTGTGTGTGTGTGTGTGTGTGTGTGTGTGTGTGTGTGTGTGCGTGTGTGTGCGTGCGTGCGTGCGTGCGTGTGTGTGTGTGTGTGTGTGTGTGTGTGTGTGTGTGTGTGTGTGTGTGTGTGTGTGTGTGTGTACTGTGTGTGTGTGTGTGTGTAATGTTACCGCCCTTACTTTAAAGGTGCTACCTAACCCACCACGCACCTTCGCTCTGCAGGTTACGCCATGTGAATTTTCAAAATTTAAAACAAATATTATTTTATTTTAATTTGAATCAAATTAAAAGTTTACAACGCTTACAATCAACCCCTCCAATCAATAAAACGGAGAATGCCTGACATGCCAATTATTCTTATACATTGTGATCCGCTTTTTGTCTCAGGGTAAAAAAGAAATAATTGAATCAGAACGACAAGTGTTTATATAAAATTGAAGACAAAGATACATAAATAATTTTAAGAGGAAAAAAATTGATACTTTTTAAGTGCAGAATAAAAATGTACCAATTTTAACACTAAATAATAAAACGATCAGAGCAACACGAACATAGGTAGAACGCGTCAAAATCAGCTACATAAGGAACATTAGGATCTTTATGAATAAGTTTATTGGTGACAAAGTAAGGAGCATTGAGGATTTTACGAAGGATTTTGGATTGTAAGGATTGGATACAAGATGAATTGGATTAGCCTATACTTAAATATGTTTTTAAATAATCCTAATACTTTCCGTCTGTACCGAATAAAGTATCCCAGGACGTAAACCTCTAAAAAAGAATTCAAATTTTGAGATTTGAAAATGAAGAAGTTAATAGATAGATTTTTTTTTCCTGTCAATTTCAAAAAAAGAAAATAATCCAAAAAAGCAAGCGTATAATTTTTATTGAATAAAGAATATCACATTTAATAGATAAATGTCACTCAATTTTATCTGTGGGATCTATTAAAATATATATAATTTTGGATTAAAGAGTTCTCGACACGTGTAATAAAACGAAGTTTATTATAGCATTCCCAAAAGGGGTTTATTTAAGACGAATCGCTATTCTTAGATTTTTTTTTTTTTTTTTTTGGTTACAGTTGTTTTTTAACTCTACTTTACCAAACGATATCTGATACCTGGAACTCAATTTAATTACTCGATTTTTTAATAACACAGAGTGTACTCCAGTTATAATCACCTCATCAAGAAATAAGAAAATGTAAGAGGTAGCTTTATGTTGTTCATTTTTAGCGGTTAACAATCAAATTTACTAATGGAAAAAAACAGCAATTTTCGACCATTGAAATAAAGACTTAAATGTTTATTCTCTCTTACACGTTGACAGGAAAAAAAATTCTTGTCAACAGATTCTTCATTTTCTCGTTTAAAAGATCCATTCTTTTAATCCATACTTTAGCCAGGGCATTTAAAACGTATTAAGATTATTATAAATGATTATTGAATAAAATATCCTTGAATAAAATCATCCCGAGCGTTCATTTGATGGGGTATAGATATGATTTTGAATAAAGTCTTGAGGGATATGCCCCATCTAATCCAAAACTATGGTAAATTATATTAATTTAAAATTTTGTATTTTTTTTTTAAATACTGCTTGCTATTATTTAATTAATGTTATGAATGACGCTAATTCGTTTTACGATCCCCGATTAAATAATATAAGAGCGTAAACGCCAGAAAAAAAAAAAAAATTTAGCCCTAAGAATAATAAAAAGCAATTATGTGAAATTTCTTCCGGTCAGTATGTATCCAGTTTTCCGCCATTTTAAAAAAAAATATATTACAATTCACGAGAATACAACTGTATTTAAAAATAGGACGAATCAATTTTAAATTTACCAAATTTCAAATTATTAAGGTTTATATCAGCCCCTTGCGTTCAATCCGTCTGGCATTCGATGGGGTATAGGTCTATAATTTTGAATAAATTCTTTAGAGATACGCCCCACCTAATGCAAAACTGTAACAAACTTTATTCATTTAAAATTTCGTAATTTTATATATGTTTAAAAATACTGCTTGCTGTTATTTCATTATTTTTTTAAATTAATAACAAAGAACATTGGGAAGTAAACAATTAAAGAAAAAAAAATTTCAACCAACAATATTGTGTGGAATTTTTTTCCTGTCCGTTTATATCCAGTTTCCTCTTTTATATATCTTTTATATTTTAAGCCAACTATTTTTATTTTTTTAAACTATTTTATTGCATGGATATTACACTCTTCCGCACTCAAGGCAATAAGTAATATAGCAATTAATCATTTTTTCTACGGGTTTTACGTCCCCTTATATTTTAACTATGGCATATGAAACGTATACGATTTTTTAATATAAAATTAATTTAATAAAAGCAAGTATTATTAAATAAAAAAGACCAATAAAATTTTGATTTACGATTTTGTTTTTAATATAATAAGGTTTATAGGTTTAATATGATTTTAATTAATTCTAGAGGTATATACCTTATCTAATTGAGAATTGTAATAAATCGTAGAAATTCAATTTAAATTAATTACGTTTAATTGTTTAATAGTGTTTTTTAATTAATATTTTTAATAATCTTTACACATTTAGAAAGTATAAAAATTATTAAATATAATAATTTTAAAATTAGGAAGCAGTATTAAAAAAAAAATGAATCTACTTAATTAATTTAAATTAAATTTGTATGATTTATTACAATTTTCAATTATATAAGGCAAATCCCTTTAGAAATAATTAAAAATCACATTAAACATATAAACCTTATTGATTAAAAATTTCGTAAATTTAAAATTTATTAGTCTTTTTTATTTAACACTACTTGATTTTTAAGACCAGCAAGGGGAGTTTTTAAATTCTAGTTTGTTTTTTTTTTGATATTTTTAATAATTTTTTCACGATTCATATGCCCTCCTTAAAGTATATAGGAATGTAAATACCTAAAAAAAAAATGAAATTTTAAGAATAGAAAATGAAAAAAAATCATTGCTATTTTTAGCCAATGTTAATTAAGCAAAACTTTTTAAAACTATTTTTAGCATAAATATTACAATCTTTCTCACCTAAGGCAATGAGTAATATGAACATCATTGAATCCATTTATAAAATATGTACAATGAAAATAAATTAATTAAACCGAAATAGAGAATGATATCCAATCTAAGGACCGCTTGGGAATTTGCGTATCTCTTGTGCGAGTACAGCTAACCAAAGTCAAAAGCAGTGTCCACTTACTTAAGTATTATATGCACTGTATACATATGCACTAATAATAATTATTAAATTAATTTATAAACTGTATACAGTGAATGAAAACAATGAAAATATTCAATTAAATCAATTGCTTGTAGTATTCGCAATTAGGCGCAAACTGTACAAAAGGTTAATAACATGCAAACATATACATATATAGGAAATCTATATACACGAATTAAATTTCAGTAATTACATACACATACCAAACATTTTTTGTTTTTGTTTTTATTTTTTTATTAATAGAAATTTACACCAGTATTAGAAAACACATCTAGTAATTATGCGGTGTACATGCGACATAATGGCATGACTACAAGTTGTATAGGAACTACCTATTGGTAGAACGCTAATGAATATCTAATAAAGAAGATCACGAGGTCATCTTCTTTTCAGACGCCTCAGGTAATTCCCAAGAATGGAATGTGAAGCAAGTTGTGCAACAAGTGGATATGGATGAATGTTAAGTTCATTATGAAAGGAAAGGTATCTAGTTCGTACCAAATCGACGAAATATGGGATATTAAGGTCATTGTAGATAAGTTCAGTTGTGACAAAGTAAGGAGCATTAAGGATTTTTCGAAGGATTTTGGATTGGAGTGATTGGATGCGGTAAGAATTCGATGGTTCGGTGGATCCCCATAACTCTCATACGTTTATTATAGTAAATCGGGAGATTTGAATACCAAACGTTAATGACATGACACTACTTATCGTTTCCGTATACTCCAACAATTACTTGACTATCATCGTTTAAAGCTCACAATAAATTACAAAAGACTTATTTACATGAAAGTAACTAGACCCATTTGGGTATACGTAGTTGAGCTTTAGGCTCTACTACACTTTCCAATTCTTCGCGAATCCTTACAATCCAAAAGCTTTCCTAAAAGTCTCAATGCTCCTTATAACGTCACAAACAAACTAATCCATAAAGATTTCAATGTTCCACGTTATTCATTTGGCCCATACCAGGTACCTATCCTTTTATAGTTAACTCCATACCCACTCGAATCCACTAGTCTCCCAACTTGCCTCACTCTCTATTCCCAATAATCCTCCAAGACGTCAGATAAGAAGGCGGACAAGAGACCTTCTAATGAAATGCTATTGAACTTCTATTAAAGTGCTACTATACTAGTGAGTAGTTCTTTATATGTTATTGACATTGTAATCATGTACCTTAAATTTACTTATTTTGTATAATGTATAGAGTTGTAAATATCAATAAATAGTTTTAAAAAAAAGGAATTACATCTCATTTTTTTACTAATAAATAATCATTGTTGAAAACAACTAATATATACACTTTATTTAAAATTAATAGTTTATTTTAGAGATTCCGCTTCTAGATAGCGTATCAGATCTGCTTGATGTTGCCATTTCCCTTTCTTGTTAGGATTGGAATCGGTCCCATCAATAAGGGCCCTTCTTCTTCCACCGTACACCCACATCGATGTAAGTTCGATAATTTCGTTTCGATAATCGATTCATTAATCGTTCCCTTTTAAAGATTTATTTTTGTCCAAATAATATTTATAACATATAATTTTAATTTTTGTAACATAATTTAATTTTAATATGTTTTATATACTTTTCTTGCTTGTATTATTACCTTAATTTTATACACAGCAGCTGGATCTCCAATATCATTCAAAGAGAAACGGCCGAAGAATTTTCATTAAATATCCATTTATATAATTCAAACAAAAGAATTCTTGGCTTAACTTGGCCAGCTCACCCCGTTAAAATTATGCAAATTCTTTGGAATTTCAATACCTATATATATTTTGCCGACTTTAATACGCATAGTGAAACCAACAGCATGATCTATTCCACGGTTGTTCTCCGAGCAGGACGAGGCACTGTGGGACGAATGACCCCAACCTAGGAGGAAAATAGTCTAGAAATTTCAACCTGGTTTACATAAACAATAGAGTTGAAATAAGGTAAAATAAAAACCACTCAAGTCATAACAATCAGGAAAATACTATGCGGTAGGCTCCATTATCTGTGGTTCCGATGGGCCATTTTTTTTTTTTTTTTTTTTTTTAATTTTTTCACCATTTATTTTATATGTCATATTAATTTGATAAAAAAAAACAAAAAACAATTAAGATCGTTTCTAAAAATTACATATTGGGTAGTTAATTATTGTTCTTAAGAAATAATGAATAGAAAAACAGGGCAAGTTGGTATGAATAAGATGCTTCCGGTGTTCTAATCCAATTCGTATTATGGACAGTAATATTTTCAAGTCTTTCTATGATACTCTCATTGGCCTGTTCTCCTACTAAACAAAACTATCAGTTGTACTTTTCTCTCCATTTAAATAGGAACTAATGAAATGTCCCCCCCCCCAAAAAAAATAAATAAATAAAAAATATATAAAATGTGTCGCTTTAATGCTTGAACAAAAGTTAACTAATACACAAACCGTATAGAAAAATCTGAAAGTTTTTAAGCGTCATCCGCTGAATTAGAAACTTTTGAGCAAACTGTTGTATCGTCGTCGGCTCAAACATCTTGTCCTCGGAACACAATGAAGAACCGTTTATTAAAATACTTAGAAGAAGTTTATAACAGGAAAATGCCGATTATTAGTAATGATAACTGATGTTAGAAAATAAATGCTCAGTAAAAAACTAAAATTACTGGTTTTTCTATCTAAAAAAAATTCAATGCATTAAAACATGTATACATACATTCTTATGTATTTTTGTATAATATAACTTTATAAATATATGTAAAACGTTTTTTTCGTTATAAAAGTGATTTTCCCGGGGTTTTCCAGTCTCTTGTCATTTTGTTTTAATTTTCGTAACTACCAATTTTAAATATGTCGGAATAATATACTCTAATTTAAATTGTTCCAATGTAGTAATATATATTAAATCAATGCCCTTACAGTTCTGCCAAATATTGGGTTGTTTCACATGAAATGTCCGATTTTATAATATTTGAAATACATAGAGGATTTTGCGAGTCTCTGTTGTTTACTTCCAAAGTTCACATATCATAATCAAGCAGTTACTAATACTCTACTTTTCTTTTATAAACATTAGCTTCCCAATTAATTACACACTGTTTAGTATACCTTCAAATATGAACATGGAAACACGCGATTTTCGTGTAATATTTTTTTATGAGTTTAAACTAGGTCGTTCGGCAGCTGGATTGCTTATGACAATCAGCGTCGGTCAGGGCAGTGGTTAGACATCGACGAAAGCCGAGGACAAATGCCAAAACCAAATTTGCACCCGAAAAAATTGATGGTTACAGTATGGTGGTCCATGGCTGGAATCATACATTATTCCTTTTTGCCTAGAGGTGAGACCATTACCTCTACAACCTACTGCAATGAAATTGGCCAAATGCACGAAAAATTATTGAAAAAACAACCTGGATTGGTACCATCGGAAGGGCCCTATACTCCTACACGACAACGCTAGACCCCACGTTTCAAAACTTACCATGCATAAATTGAAAGAGCTGGGGTACGAAGTTCTTCCGCACCCACCATATTCTCCCGACTTGTCTCCAACAGATTATCAGCTTTTCAGGAATTTAGACAACTTCTGCAGAGGAAAAATTTTTGCAAATGATGCTGAAATCAAAAGAGCGTTTTCAGATTTTGTTTCACTTTAAAGCTCAGAGTTTTTCAAATCCGGGATAAAAAAGTTGCTGTCACGTTGGGAAAAATGTGTAGAAAAAGAAGGTAAATACTTCGAATAAAATTATATTGTTTTCATATTGTATTTTTACTAAAATCCCTTTACCTTGAAAACGGACATTTCATGTGAAACAACCCAATACTAAACAGCTCCCTAAGCGGAACTGAAAATTCATTTTCTGAAAATAAAGAAAATAAAAACAGCTAAATGTTTCATGTTTATTTTATATACCATTTAAGAAATTCAGAGAGATACTTTGGGGTACTTAGTTTAAAAAATTCTAAGTACAGTGTTATTAAATAATTACTTAGAGAATGGCTTCCTTGTACAACGTCTATATTCGCTAATTACAAAATAACAATGAAAAAATATCAATACGATGATACACAAAAAAATTTACAGAATGTATAGTATTAACAAAATATGCCGAGTTGGATGATTTTTGGATCGTTGTTTTTACATTGAAACCCACCTCCTAAAAATGATAGATTATAATGTTCTATGAACATCTTCTTTTTACACCTAACATAATAGTTTTAATAATTTTGACTATGAAGTTTTTCCTGATAGATTGGCCATTTCCCTCCATAAGTGGAGGGACAAGTCTCGTCCCCAAGGAATGTGTACATATTGTAAATAAAGTGTGAATGTATTTTTAAGATTTAATTTAATTTAATTTTTTTACTGTTATTATTTTTATTTTATTATATTATTGTTATTTGCTGTTTTTTTTTTTTACACTTAACGGCCACTCAGGACCACGCGAATATCATTGGTTAAGCTGTTTACGCGATCTTGACTTCCTTTATTCCCATCGCAATTTCATGATCCTCGAATGCATCTCTTTTCTTTCTTCGGACCACTTAGTACCCCTCTTTTTTTCTCCCCTAATACGGGTAGATTTTTCAGTTTTTTCCTGTACGTGTCTCTATCCAGACAGTCTGTATGCATCCAAAATTTTAAGCTTCTTTACTTTCCCTCTCATTTGCTTCGTATATTCTGTATATTCTTCGTAAATTTTGTAGCTAAAAATCCTCTTGTTTAATCTTTCCTCCTTCAACCTCCTCATGTGCCCATAGAACATCAGCCTTCTAATTCTTACATCAGTTTTCAGGTCCTTGATTTCTTTGTAAATCTTTTCGTTATTTGTTTTATTATTATTATTTTTATTTTTTTTAATCTGTATTATTTATTTTAATGATTATTTATATATTTCTCTTTCTTTTTGTTTTTTGTTCTTTTTTGTATATCTTCTTTGTATTTATTTCTTATTGTACATAATGTGTGAATGGATCCATTAAGCCATCCATATTACTTATTGCCCACATCGAGGCAGATTGTTATACTTTCTTTAAATAAATTTTTTAAATATATATTAAAAAAAAAAAAAAGATTGGCCATCCGTCTGTGCGGGGATTGGAAAACGAGTCGCCTGCTTGTTATGCTACAAATGTCAGAGTCCTTAAGGATTGTGTAGGATTCTATTTTTAGTACGGTTACAGTGACCCCTGGAAGAGGAGCGTACCACTCGGTGTACACTAGTGTACAGTAGTGTACGAGGCCGGTGTGGCAGTGGGGGTACCCCCACCTCGGCCAAGGGGCCGAGTGCCTGTGGACAGTACGACCGATCCCTCTGGCCCGGTTCAACATCACAGTTGAAGTTAGCAGTAACTCTTGTGTTTACCGTCTCCTCCTGGCCTTAGTGTACCGACAAGTGATCCCTGCCCAGTGACATATCGACAAGGGACTCTGTATTATCTCTAGAGTTCATTTACATTTTTTCAAGGGTACGTTGTTCAAATTTCATTTGCCTGTGAGAGCGGTGAACACCATCAATAACTGTCTGATTAAAACATTAACTTGATTGAGTTATGCTTGAATGTCAAATATAACATGTCAAACCATGATGTCGATAATGCTAACATAATCTAACTCGTCAAATGAACGAAGATATTATTGATGTGTTTATCTGATTTGATTTCACTGTATGACAATAAAAGCATTCATCTTCCTTTTATTTATTTTTTTTTTGTTGTGATAGTTTTGAAATTTGATTTTTCCTCAGTAACATTAGTTTTGCTTTTATATTCACACGCTTTATGCCTTGGAATAAACGGCACATCAAGAGAATTTAAACAGCACTTTTTTTTTTGAGAATTAATACGCACCACAAATTGATGACAGTCTTATGACACTTTGACATATAGAGATCTGTCATCATGATGGTATATACTTGATTTGTATTATGGAACCTATGGCACAAGTCGAAATATAATATTATATATTTGATGTGATCTTATGTCAAATCTGTAGTTTCAATTCAATGAAATGGATTCTAACAAAATATTCCTAAAAAAAAAAAAAAAAAAAAAAAATTATAAATAAATAAAAAAAATAATATTACCAATGCTGATAGCTAAAAAAATTAATCCTTACTAATTATGTAGTTTGGCAATAAACAAGCTTCTGGTGTTGAAGAAATTTACTGAGGAAAGAATCACATGTTCTGCATTCAATATTTTCAGCATCCAAATTTCACCATGTTGTCCTTTTCTTTTTTCCTTTTTTTTGTTATAAATATAACAACAAATACTCGTGAATCATAAAATATAATAGTCGAATTTGCAATGTAAAATCGAAACGTGGTTGAGACGTAACCTTGAATCTAAACTCGTTGCCTCTGCCAGACTAGCAACTGCCCACTGTGAAATTATACACCTCAGTTGTATATACCAATAATAGTGTTCCCAAGCCCCCCTGTGTTGAGCTACACGGTTCGAACCAAACCCTGCACAACTACTGCATTATATACGTATCAATTTACTCTTTGATGAATTATTACAGGTTTTCAATAACATCATTTTTTTCTTAAAAAAACAAAACAAAAAAAAATCGATGAAAAATATATATTTAAGAAATCATCCTATGAAATATAGCTGTTCCTGAATTAGAAATATTTTGAAATTCTAAAAACACGTTAATGGTCAAAGTTAAAATTGTAATTATTTACATCAGTAACATTACAACATCAAATTAACTTCGAAAAATAAAATAAGGTTTTGTTGGGGAACAAGTCCATCCCTATTGAAAAAAAAAAATGAAGGGATTCGAAAACAGAGCTCAGTTTAGAAATAATTATGTCTGAAAACTTTTTTTACAAACTTTGGAGATTGGTTGTAGCTTTAAAAATAATTATATATGGATTTATTTCTTGACTGATACTATTTTTTATTTATTATCTATTGAAATTTACAACTGTACATAAAAATATATATACATCCAGTAAATGTGATAATAACAAAAAATAATTAAATGGCAATGGCTTATGAAGCAGTTACTTACTGGTACTTCAATTGACTGTTACTATAAATGTTTAGTCTTGAGGCTCAGTTAGAAAATAAAATAAACTATTTTTAGACGTTTCGAGACTATATTGTTCTCATAATTATGCCCTAGGGCATAATAGTCTCGAAAATGTAGCCAAAATAGTTTTTATTTATTGACTGAACCTCAGGAACCTTATCATACACATATATACAAGTGTATATATATATATATATATATATATATATATATATATATATATATATATATATTTTATATACCTAGAATAATAATGTATCCAATAAGTGCACAAAAACAATTTTAAAAAATATTACAGAAATGTACAATATAAATAAAAAATGATGCTGAGCTAAAACTTAATAAATTAATAATGATATAAATATAATAATAAATAATAAAATTAAAATAATGTAAAATTATTATATTTTTAATAATAACTTAAAACAATAAAAATGTTTCCTACTTATTTATTAGAGAGAGAGAGTGAGAGAGAGAGAGAGAGAGAGAGAGAGAGAGAGAGAGAGAGAGAGAGAGAGAGATTTTATTGAATGATGTACTCTGCCTCACTCAAACACAATAAGTAACAGAATAGGTAAATAGTCCATTCATATAATACGTGCAGTAAAAATAAATAACACTAAATTATTTGATAATTAAAAATAAATAAATAAAAAATTTTAGGGTTATCGAATCCAAAGATTCAATGCAGACATAACTAACCTCTGACCTCATACCTCCCTCAAACCCGCACTATCAAAACCCCATTCCCAAGATCAGCTCTGATGCAATCTTCCCATATCCGTCTCGGTTTACCTGACGGCTCAAAACTGATTAACCCCATTTAGAATTCGGTCATCTGACGATTTTGCATGCCCATTTACAATGTTAAAGAAATCATAACAATTAATGGAAAATAATCTAGTAATATACAATAAAAATATTTTTTAAATATGGCACAATTATATAATATTTACACTGAAAAAACAGCCTGCATAACCTAAAACAAAGCATGCCCTCCACTTATGAGGCGAAGAGATCCCAGCGCTGCTCTCTCAGGCGCGTCACTTGGGGTAAAATCCATTGGAGGCTGAGTAGAACATAATAATAATAATGATATTTTTTTTTTATTTTTCCAAGCAATTAATGTTATCTTTTCTGGAATTTTTGAGAAAGGTCAGACACTATAAACTTACTAACCTTTACGGTTAATGTTCACATGAATTCATACAATCCACTTATTACGTTATTACTCTAAATGATATTCCCTTTTCTAAAAAAAAAAAACTTTTTTTAAGAAAAATATAATCATTTTAATTATTGAAACCTGTTACTCGATTCTGTTCTAACCTAATAGTGGCAGATAAATTGTTTATGTCCAGATTCCTACCTCATAAAATTGTTTGGGTTTCTACTCTCCGCCTACTCAAAATCCAATAATAGTGCTGCCTGAAACAAGCACCTGTAAGCACTGTTCTCCTAAGACGGTTATACGATGTCGGACTCGTTGTAGAATCCGCACCCTATAAATAGCAATCATTATTGAAAGATGTAAATTTAAAATGAAATATCATTATCCGAAGCATTTCAAATGATTAAACAACCAAAATGAACAAAAACCTGCATTAATTTTTGCTTTGATTTATTAGTTTATTAATCCACATTTAGAACTGTTCAAAGAAAAGGTCCTGATTTTTTAAATTTATTTTGTTTAATTTAGAGCTTTATATCTAGCAATATGTTCTTGTTAAATAAATAAAATATACGTAGCTGTATATAGACACAGAAAAGTATACATTTAGATTCAACAAACATTGCCATATGTTAACCTTTAAAATTATTTTTTAATTCAATTATCAATAAATGTTACCGTAATTTTGGTATCTATTTTGAGCAAAATCAGTTTCACTGGTTATAAAGCAACTTTAACCTAGAAGGCTCAAATTTTATTGTTGGTGTAAACAATGTGTATAATGTAGCTAGTGATTATTATTAAGTTGGCAAATAAGTTCTTTCGGTTTTTCGGTTTATTTTTGTATCATTATGGACCATTTCTTATATGATGAATTAATCCCTAAGGTGAATTGCTTACTCTGTTCGTAATATGTCAACAAAACTTTCTGAAAATTATTGTTTACATTAGCTTAGTATTGTTATTGCTATTGTACTGTTAGCATGGGATCATTCATTATCGGCATATGCTGCAGAAGCCCATAAAAAAAATTGCATTATTTCTGAGGATGATTCCTTAACCGAATGCACCTGTCAAAATTGGTTTGCCAAATGGTTAATATATTTGTATAACCTATTCAAGATTGTTATTTTAAACAGTATATATACATATATAAGAGCTTTATTTTACGGAATTAAACAATTTATAATTTTGTAACATATTTTTTATAATGCATATTTTGCTAATAAAATAATTCACACTACAATTTCGATTCAGTATAAATTAAAACTTAGTATACATTTTTTTTAAACTGTAGGAAAAACTGACAGAAAAACCTACTAAAAAAAAATAAAAATAATATAATAAAAATAAAAGGGTTAGAAGACTGAAATTCTATGGACATATGATAAGAATGGTCGCGGAAAGACTAAATAAGCAAATATTTCAGAAAATCCGTGGATATAAAAGCTCAGGAGGATATATGAAACAGATGAAAGAAGAAACGGAAATATTAGGTATAACGGACCAGGACTGTCAGGACAGAGAAAGATATAGAAACAGACTTAAGGAATTGAAGGTTGTTGTGGGCAGAAGAAGTTCAAAAAGGGAGTGGCGTGGACAGAAGAAAGATAAAAGAGACACGGAGAAATAATGAAAGAAAAATGGAAGGAAAGAAAAAACAAGAGAGGAGCCAAACACTGATATTCGCGTGGTCTCCAAGGCCGTTTCGTGAAAAAAAAAAAAATAAATAAATAAAAATAAAAATAAAATCAAATAATAAAAATAAGCAAACGTTTTGAGCATTAAAAGTAATTACAATTAAAGAATAAATTCATTTACTTATTCAGTACTTTAATTTGTTATATTAAAATTTAACTAAAACTAATATATTCTAAGAATGTCTTATTAAGTAAATTTTATTCTAGTAGTACGTGTCTGGTACGTTTGTGTTCGTATCTTCTTAAGGTTAGCTTGTTATAATTACCTATTGCTTGTATTATGGGATTGTCTGAGTTTATTGTTGAGTTAAAAAGGTTTGGGACGGGCGTAAATAAATCGTTTAATTGTTTGAAAATTTAGGCCGTGCAGCATGTTATTTTTGTGTACCTTGTGTAGTCGTTAACGGTCCTCAAGCATAGGTTTTGAATTCTTTATATATTTTTTGTAGTTGGAATCACATGTTTTGCTACCTACCGGAGACGCGTATGTCAATAATGATCGAATGACTGATTTATATAAAATAATTTTGCTGCGAGTTGATAGTGGAGATTTTCTTAGGAAATGTGACATTGTACTTTTTTTTGGCATTGCATCATTTATTATTAATATGGGATGTGAATGTCCGAGGTAGGTAACAGTTTGAGTCCAAGGAATTCGGTATTTTATATAGCTATTACCAGACAATAGTATCATAATTTGCAAACTTTTATTTTTATTAAGGGACAAATTAACCGGAATGAAATTATTTTTTTTATGACTGGCAGTTGTATGTGTTATTTAAGCATGATTCCGCACAAGTTGAAGTTCTTAAAGGTAACCTTAGATCGTCTATTAGGCAATTGTTCATCCCACTTCGTTATGCAAACACTGGTTCAACGCCCACTCTTCAAATATTTTTACGGCTGACGAACAGCTGAAGGAGTCCGTGCTTTTACTCCGATTCGACCACTTTGCCTGGCAGATAAAGCGAGAGACTACCGGTCTATTTCCGACAGCCAGGCAGCAATATTCTGTTTTCGATTTTCTTTCTAAAAGTCCGTAAAAGAGATCAGAGGTTTTCTTTAGTTGGATCTATCACCTGGGGCCGCTTAAATAATAGGAACAAACATTGATAAGACTTTGTGTTCTTCATTTTTCAATTCTAAGCATTCCTTTCATATGTCAACCAGATATTGGATTCGAGTTGACCAACAAATTTTATACCCCGTTTCTACAAGGCTGTAAGATTTTAATAAAAGCCTCGAGTTGAAAAAATGTATAAGATCAGCAAGTTATGTGTAAAGTAAATTTGCAGCATATCGTGCATAGCGTTCAAAAGCCCGATGAATTACTTACGACTTATTTACATTACAGTCATTTGATCAATTTGGACATAAGGAGTTGAGCTTTGGTGCTCTACTTAACCTTCCAATTGTTTTTGTATCCAATACTTACAATCCAAAATCCTTTGTAAAATCCTCAATGATCCTTTTTAGACGAATCTTCCAAAGATGGTCCAGAGGCCATCTTTATTATAGACGCCTTGGAGTGTTATTTGTAATAGTTGGGAAGAAAGTTGAGATGATAGTGGATTTGAATGGTTATGGAGTTCACTATGTAAGAATAGATAACTTGCTTGAGGCAAATTAGAAATATGTGCTACATTAAGATCTTTAAGTAAAAGTTTGCTTGTGTTAAATGAGGGAGCATTGAGGATCTTTTGAAGGTTTTTGAATAGTAAAGATTATATATCACTACAATCTCATACCTCTAACATTCAATAATGGTGTCTAAATTGGGGAATAAAAATAAATCCAAAAAAAATCCCATCAAATAACCTTTACCATTTGTCGTATCATTTGACTCCACTTGGACAAACGTCTAGCTTGGAATCCACATGCAAGACTAAAACGACAAGAAACTGCCCGTCGTTACAGACTACTTCAACATATACTAGGCAAACGTTTAAAGCTTCCAATTAATTACAAAAGACACATTTACATGACTGTGATTAGACCTTTTTGGACGTAAGGAGTTGAGATTTGGAGCTCTACTAAACCACCCTATTCATCTCGTATCCAATCCTTCGAAAAATCCTCAATGCTCCTTACTTTGTGACTAATAAACTTATCCATTAAGATCCTAATGTTCCATATGTTTCTGATTTAGCCCAAACCAGATACCTATCCTTTCATTGTAAGGTCCATAACCACTCCAATCCACTAGTCTCCTAACTTGCTTCCCCATCCATCCCTGATAATCCTCTGAGGCGTCTGAATGAAGATAGCCTGGAGACCTTTCAGTATAGATTTTATCGAAGTGCTACTAGTGAGTAGTTCTTCACAAGTTATTTACATGATATTTTATTCACTATCATCGCATTTACTTGATGTATATTATTTTTAACAGTTGTAAATATCAATAAATGAAAAAAAATATTGGATAACATATGAATTAGATGGCTTAGTGGAGCATCAATGCTTGAATTCGTATTTCCAAAAAGGGCTAATTACAGTAATTTTAATGAGTCTTTTGTAATTAATATTTTTAATTTTACACAACAGACTTAAAAACGGCTCGGAGTTTCCGACAACTACAACATTTACTAGAATAGCGTTCAAAGCTTCCGATAAATAACAAAAGACTTATTTACATGGCAGTAATAGACCCATTTGGACATTGAGCTTTGGCCACTAGCCTCGCAACTTTCTCATTCGATTTCCAATAACACTAAGGTGTCTAAAAAGAAGACCTAGGGATAATGTAGAACAGTTATTGAGGTTTTATAAGTAGTTCTTCACAAGTTATTAACATGTCATTGTACTAATTTTACCGAATATTTAATTTTGTGTTTAATGTATACAGTTGCAAATATCAATAAGGTATACGTATAAAAAAAAAAAGTAAATAATACATAAACAAAAGTAGCACAACAGTAGGCAACATATACAGCAAGTAAATGTCTGGAAAAATAATTACAATTTGTAAAATAACAACTCCTAAGTAGCACTTCAATTAAAGTCTTCTAGTAGAAGTTCCGGTGACTTTTTTTTTTTTTTTTTTTTTTTTTTTTTTCAAAAATCTCTAAATATTATCAAGAATAAAGTGTGAAGCAAGTCAAAAAACTAATTAGTTTTATTGGGTAAATAGTTCGTTATTAAAAGATAGTTTTCTAGTTTAGGATCATGCTGCAGCATATGTATAGGTACTAAGATGATTATGGAAATGTTTTTTAGCTAAGACAAATAATGATTATAAGTAAGCGTAATATTCTATTGGAACGACTTGGGAGATCAATTGCTTCAGATGCGACATTACGAATCAGTTGTTTTACGTATGTTCTCATATTATATTTGACACTTAAACGTTAAGTTTGTTTCATATATGTATAATGGGGTTCGATATGAGAAAAAAAAAATGTTTAAATCTTTTATGCGCATCTCACCTTCAGAAAAGATGCTTTTTTTTAATTGATTTTTTCTTGAAACCCAAAATAAACTTCAAATTCTCCATTATTATAAGTCTTGTGCCTACTTCATTTTAAAGTTTCAATGAAAATATCTACTGCTTCAATTATAAGCCAGAAATCTTTCCTGTTTAACTCGTTCTTTTTCAACCATTGTATATTTTTCTAGGTTTTCTGGCCGGGCTATAACTGTTTTAATCTTTTAACCGGGATCGCTGAGTCCCAGATACTCGCAGTTTTTGTCCGGCAGCGGAACAATGGCCGTCAAGATCCGTATCGAATCACATCAGCGGAACTCTTCGACTTTCCGTTTTAGGGTTATTATCTCAAAAGTCTTTACGTGGGAGTTGAAATCTTTCGCTGGCATCGGAATAGCTGCAAGTCCTAGAGTTAAAGAATTAAAGTTTAAATTGATGTAAAGACAAAATGCTCAGTTGACTGACCGGTTTGTGGGATATTAATGAGAATTACTGTATATTTTTATAAAAACAGATAAATTTTCAAAATTTAATTCGATCGACTGTTTTTTTTATTATCAAGTTCAATACTGCACTATACCGCTGCACCGTGATTCAGAATTGCAGTCTAGCCCGTCAATTTTTTTTTTTCTTTGGGGGGGGGGGGGGGGGGGTAACACAAATTTTCTTGACAAATCTATCTTTTATATTCTATTTCATATTAAAAATAACTATTAGGTTATAGGAAAATAATTTTAGCTTATGTAAATACAATAATATTCGAACAAATTTAAAGACAAATTAAGTCCTGATTGTAAAATAGCATTAACTAATTGTTTACATTTCATTAGGGACTTATATTATTTTTATATTGGTCTTCAACATGTCACTTTACCAAAAGTGTTTACTTTATTTTATATTGGTCTTCAACATGTCACTTTACCAAAAGTGTTTACTTTATTTTATATTGGTCTTCAACATGTCACTTTACCAAAAGTGTTTACTTTATTGCTTTATTGCTCTTTATGAGCGAATAATGTTGATATTTGATTTTATAATAATTAACATACATTCTCGCGTTGTGGATGTTATTATATATTACTACTGGTAAGTTATTAAATGTCTTCGATTTCAAAAATTTCTTCTATATCCAAAAACATTGTTTAAAAAAATAATAATAAAAATATAAATACTTATTATTTTAAAATCATATAAAATGAATGGAACTAATTGCAACTGAAAATTTCCATCATAGATTCAAATAGTGATTATTGAAAAAAAAAATTTACAAAATTACAAACGGATTTTATACTTTTTTTTGGGTGCATAGCAGTAATTAAAACCATTTGGACATACGGATTTGAACTCAGGGGCTCTATTAACGTTCTAATTCTTCTCCTACCCAATCCTTACAACCCAAAATCTTTCATAAAACCCTCAATGCTTCTTATCATGTCATAAACAACCTTATCCATAAATATCGTAATCAGATATATGTTCCACGTAATTCACTAGTCCCGTAATTAAGTAATTAGACCAGTTTGGACATACTAAGTTGAGCTTTGGGACTCCAATAAACCTTCCAATTCTAGTCCTTACAATCCAAAATCCTTAATTTTCTTTATTATGTAACGAACAAACTTATCCATAAAGATCTTAATGTTCAATTTTGGCATTCCAACTCATCCTACCACTGTCCTCGCCACTTACGCTGATGACACATGTGTGTTATCAGTAAGCAATGATCCCTTCATTGCCTCCCAAACACTCCAATCCCATATCCTAAGCCTTCAAGAATAATGTCAAAAATGGAAAATCAAAATAAATCCAAAAAAATCTCACCAAATAACCTTTACCCTTCGTCGTAAGCCCACGACTTCCTGTCCTACAGTATCCTTTAATGATATTCCACTAATCCCTGTTGAACATATCCGCTACCTTGGACTCCACTTGGACAAACGTCTTACTTGGAATCCACATACAAGACTAAAAAGACAAGAAACTGCCCGTCGTTACAGATTACTTCAACATTTATTAGACAAACGTTCAAAGCTCCCAATTAATTACTAAAGACTAATATACATGACTGTGATTAGACCTATCTGGACGTACGGAGTTGAGCTTTGGGGATTCACTAAACCTTCCAATTCATCTCGTATTCAATCCTTCAAAAAATACTCAATGCACCTTACTTTGTCACCAATAAACTTATCCATAAAAATCTTAATGTTCTATATGTTGCTGATTTAACCCAAACCAGATGTCTATCCTTTCATAGTAAGCTCCATAACCACTCCAATCCCCTAATTTCTCAACCTGCTTACCACACTATTCCTGATAATCCTCCGAGGTGTCTGAAAAGAAGATGGCCCAGAGACCTTCTAGTTTAGAACTTTTATTTAAGAGCTACTGATGGGTAGTACTTTTCATGTTTTGTCACGTTATTTTAATAGTTAATAGCCTATTTACTTGATGTATAAATTTTGTACAGTTGTAAATTTCAAGAAATTGTTATTAAAAAAAAAAAAAAAAATATATATATATATATATATATATATATATATATATATATATATATATATATATATATTCAATTTGTTGCTGATTTGGCCCAAACCAGATACTAGTCTTTTTTTAGTAAACTCCATACTCACTTGAATCCACTAGTCTCCCAACTTGCCTTAAAATCCATTCCCGATATTCCTCCGACTGAGGCGTCTAAAAAGAATATGGCCAAGATATGTTCTAATCTAGAAATAAGTGCTACTCGTGAGTAGTTCCTTACATGTTATTATTATAATTTTCCTCAAATTTACTTTCTCTAAATTGATAAAAAGCCAACAGAAGAAGATTGCTTAGTGATTCTCAACATTAGCAATAACGCAGTTGTGTGGTGAAATGACTTTGCTATGGAGGTCCGCTGGTAATTTTACTTTCTCGAAATCCGATACGCCAAAATATCTACGACTGACATTGCTGATGGCAGCGTAATCGACCTAAAAGGCAATTTCCTTCATATAATTGGGGCTAAAATTCAAAATCATTAGGTATTCAGGGTCTGGCAGTTTCATCAACATATACCTAATAATCGTGATACAAAATAAAGATTAGATAATTCTGATCTAGTTGAGGACATCGATATGTTGAAATAGTTACTTTTTTTTTATTACGTCTGGTGTATAACAACATTTGTTTATAATTTAAATCCAATTATTTATTTGAATTATAGTTTATGAGCTTTATTCTGCCTAACTCCAAATATACAACTTGGCTGCATTACCTACGGAGTCGTCTGAGTAATTGTTCCTTATGAAGCTTAATAAACAAATCTTAATTGATATTGTTACTTTAATAATTTTAAATACTTAATATTTATGTAACAATAAAAAAATATATGACCCAAGGGATAGTCTATTAAGTATGAGGTATAAAGACACGTGAGTGAATAATTAATTAGTTCTCGCTTGTTCCTTTGTTTTCCACAGCAAAAAAAAATATTATATAAAATAATTATTCATATATGTATATATATTACGAAAACAATCTATTAAAACAATATTTAAAATAATCATAACACAAGATAAAATTATCTTTTCAAAATCATAACTATCAAATTAAACTTGTAATTATGGTTACGAATAGTAATTAAATTTTATAATTCAATGGTCATGTAAATTATCGTCCTATAAAAACACCGATTTATTATCAAAGTTTATTTTTTTATCATTTAACATTATATTTAGGCTCCACTAAACCATGTAATTCATAACGTATCCAATCCTTAAAATAAAAAAAACCTTTTGCCTGTCAGCATGGCTTTGAAAATGGGCTTTCGTGGTGATTCAATGATCTAAGTAAGGTTACTTTAATTATAAGTAAGCGTAATATTCTATTGCACGGACTTGGGAGTTCAATTGCTTAAGATGTACCATAAGGTATACGTATGTTTTGAAATTTTATATAACTGTTTCTCCTCCAAACCATCCTTACAATCCATAATCCTTAATTCTTTATCCATAAAGACCACAATGTTCAATATATTGGTGACTTAGCACAAACCGGATACCTACCCTTTCATATTAAACTACACAACTATTAAAAGCCACTAGTATCTCAACTTGCTTCCCTTTTTATTTCTGACAACTCTCCTAGGCTTCTGGAAAGAAGAAAGCCTTGGGAGCCTATCTAATATAGAATTTTTATATTTTAAGTGCTTCCAGTGGGTGGTTGCTGGGGTGCACAAGCAATTATGTTATTATGAACGTTGTCACATTTACTAGATTTTATTCTTTCTAATAAACAGTTTTTATTTCAATAAATACAATTTATAATAATTAATAATATTTAAATGCTTTGTTTCTATAAATTACTGCTTGTATAAATATAAAAATAAAAAAAAAAGAGGTATGTAGATTATTTTGACAATAATATTTTTACATTTTACCTTAGTTCAACGTGCGAGGTGTTCTGGGCTTTTCTTCCACCCTTCATCACAAATAACATTAAAAAAGGAATTTGATGCTAAAGCTCTTTAAGTAAGTTGTTTTTTTTCTCTTAGTTGTTTGTAGCGAAATGCTAAACCTACTTAAATTTTTATTTTATTTTGTGGCAGATTGTAATAATTATTTAATTAAAGGTTTAAATATGAAAAGAATAAATAAATAAAAATCCATCGCATTTAAGAGCTTCGCATTTTTCATTGATTTTTGTTTACTCCAGAAATAATTTCGTATCTTCGTTTTAACTTATATATAACATTAATTTTCCTCAAGGCGCACGGTCCATAAGGAAAATTACTGAAATAGAACTGAGGAAAACCGGCCGAGAACTAAAAACTACCTTGAGTTGAAAATATATTAAGTTCCATTCAATACATTTCAATGAAATTACAACATTCGCTTTAAATTATTTAATTCAAATAAAACAAACAGAAGAAACTGTAAATAAAAAAAAAAAATCTGATAGGATTTTTTATATAGAATGAATCTATTGATAACCAAAATATTTAATATGGACTAACGAAATATATAATAAAAATTACATAGCAGATTTTTAAGAAAGTTGAACATGGAACTAAAAAATTAATATTTTGTAAAAAATAAAATAAAAATGTTAGTGTATTTCCTAAATATACATAATTTATTCATAGCAATTCTTTTGACGTGTTAATATTTGCTAAACTTTTTTTATAAATGATAATCATATAAATTGTTGTTGTCTTTATATCAGACTTAATATAGATAATCATTATTATTTTTTTTTTTTATTGAGCAACACAGCTTAAGGAATACGCTAATAACGTTTAGTATTTTCAGATAGTGCGACTACATAATAATTTAGTTATTAATACTAATAATTAGTGATGATCAAACACTCCTATTGCATTTGAGTGCAATATCTCTTTGATGCTCAACAGTTCAATGAACTTATACTTTGAAAAAGAAAGCGGTCTTGTGATCTACATTTAAATAAATAAACAAAATAAAGTTTTACTAATGATTATTTTATTGTAATTAATTTTATTTACCTATCGGATAAGATGCCAAAAGTAGTAACGTCAATTCAAACCTGACTTTGAGTTATTCACAACAGCTACCTTCTTCCGCACC
Organism: Euschistus heros; assembly: GCA_003667255.2. Classification (NCBI taxonomy): domain Eukaryota; kingdom Metazoa; phylum Arthropoda; class Insecta; order Hemiptera; family Pentatomidae; genus Euschistus; species Euschistus heros. Next base: position 2,245,648 of record RCWM02000050.1, on the reverse strand, counting down.
TTTGACAACATTTCTGAGATTTAAAATCACTTCAAAGTGAACCTGAAGCAGAAAAAGCTGTAGAGATAGAAATAGAACCAGCGTATCCCCCTCCATAGTAGTTTTAAAACGATTCAAATTAAAAATTCGAACGAGGAAAAAGCCAGAGAAAAATATAAGTTATTTTCACTATTGATGTTTAAGTTTGTTGACTGAATCCGAATTTTCTCACAAGCTTGAACACTCCGCAAAAAGATAAATATATATACAAATATATATATATATATATATATATATATATATATATATATATATATATATATAAGGACAAAAAGTCCTTTAGAGATTTGCTCGTTTTTGCTTAGTTTTAGAGAAAATCGCAAAAAATAAACAAAACAAGTTTTCATTTTTATACTTATTTATTTACATTTATATTTATGTTATGTTCTTTTTAATGTAAATATTGCTGAAAATGTTGTCCTATTGCACCAATGCAAGCAATACATCCAGCGCTCACTTGATAAATTGCAGATAAACATTCTTCTGATGATATTTGGTGCACTGCATCTATGATTCGGTCTCTTAATTGCCCTGTTGGGTTGATTGACACCGAATAAACTTTCTGCTTCAAGGTTCCCCATACGAAGAAATCCATGGGTGTCATATCAGGTGATCTGAGTGGCCAAGGCACTACTCCTCCACGTCCAATCCATCGTTATGGATAATTTATATCCAGCCAAGCTCGAGCAACTCTGCTATAATGAGCTGGACATCCATCGAGTTGGAACCACATTTCAATCCGCTGCTGTAAGGGAATGTCATCTAAATAATTAGAAAAGTCGTTCTCCAAAAAATGTGTAAATGTGATACCATTCAATCCTCCAGGTAAAAAATATGGTCCCACCAGTAATTATTGCTAATGCAGCAGATACTCTTCGGATGCTAGTCTCAGGATTGTTATCGAACTGGCGTTAGTCACAATTTCTTCTCCGATAATCTGCTCTTATTGCTGCCTGGATTTGGTCGCCTTCATTACGTATTAAGAATGATCCACTCTCTCGTTGTCTATTAAAAGTTAACGAAAAGACTCGTCGATTAGGCACTCTTCTATTTGGAAATCGGCGCGCATACTCCCGCACCGCTTCTAAAGCATTACCGTTACAGAAACAATATACAAAAATCATATCAGCTTATACATTAGAACATGTATGCGGCATTGTGGCTGATGCTATTCACACAAAAATATCTGAGTAACTGACTGAAGACTGATTAAGGAATTATAATCCTAGAAGGAAGCCAAAACGCAAATAAATAAAAGAATGTAAAGGATAACATTAAGTGTTTACATATCTCACTGCCTAGCCTGACGAACTTTGAAAGGTGATAATCGCTACCTGTAACATTTTTGTTTTGTTTCTTTTTTTGCGATTTTCTTTAAAACTAAGCAAAAACGAGCAAATCTCTAAAGGACTTTTTGTCTTAGGTTTTCAGTCCCCTATAAGTTTCTGAAGTATTGCCATTTAAATTCGGGACACCCTGTATAAAAAACATGCATTAGAATATATACGACATATAATTACAAAATATGGATGAGTATGAAACTAATTACAATGTTACTGGTGGATATGCTATTGGTATCTACTACTAAATATAACAATACTAGTACACAACCAAACTGGGGAATTTTGGAAAAAATGATTAGGGATGAGAATTTTCAAGGGTTTTCCCAGGTACAGTTAGACGGAATTTCTGTATTTCTGTTAATAAATGGATAAATAGTTATATGTTTATGTTTTACAAAATTATAAAATGTATATTATTAATTTGAATGTATTAAATTAGAATAACATGTATTGAGATTTAGGACGTCTGATTTTTTTTTTTTCGTTGATTGACAACATGAAATTAACAATAAAAGATATTACACTATTCCATACATACAGACACTACCAGAAAGACACACATATAACCTAAACGTTTATATTTTGAAATAACCTCAATGACTTGATTTTTTTCACTGTAGGACATGATTATGAGAACAAAATTGTCTCGAAACGTCGACAAAATAATTTTTTTTATTGACTGAACCTCAAGAACCTTAATACATATATATATATATATATATATATATATATATATATATATATATATATATATATATATATATATATATATATATACAGGTATGCAAGTTTAAAATGTCGTTTTAATTCCAATAGAATGCGCTCTTAGCCTATTGAAGGATTTGCTTATCTCTAAACGCTATTTTGTTTGTTAGTCATTTGTTTACAAAATTCAGTTGTTTTTAAGTCGTTTACGTGGACGTATCATACCTTTCTTTGGTGTTAAAAATGTCTAATTTTAAGCCAAATAAAGAGCATTTGCGGCATGTCATGATTTTCTTATTTAATCAAAAGAAAAAGGCATCTGAATGTCATCGAATTCTTGTTGAGACTTATGGCGATGTTGCTCCAACCGTCAGGACATGTGAACGTTGGTTTCAAAGTTTCAAACGTGGTGATTTTGATGTTACTGATCAAAAACGAGAAAATCGACCAAAAAAGTTTGAGGACTTCGAATTGCAATCTTTATTAGACGAAGACAATACCCAAACCCAACAAATGATGGCAGAACAGTTGAATGTCACTAGGCAAGCCATTTCCGATCGCCTGAGAGCTATGGGAAAGATTCAAAAGGTTGGAAAATGGGTTCCACATGAATTGGACGAACGACAGATGGAAAAACGAAAAACTGTGTGCGAAATGCTGCTTTTACGCCACGAAAGAAAGGGTTTTTTGCATCGAGTTGTAACTGGCGATGAAAAATGGATTTATTTTCAGAATCCCAAACGAAAAAAAAAACATCATGGGTAACGCCAGGACAACCATCCACATCGAGTGCAAGACCGGATCGTTTTGGGAAGAAGACAATGCTGTGTGTGTGGTGGGATCAGAAGGGAGTAGTCTACTACGAGCTTCTCAAACCCGGCGAAACAGTCAATACCGAGCGCTACCGACAACAAAATGATCAATTTGAGTCACGCATTGGTCGAAAAACGCCCAGAATGGGCTCACAGGCACGCCAAAGTCATTCTTCAGCATGATAACGCTCCTGCACATTCAGCCAGATTGACTAAGGAAACGATTTCTTCGCTTGGTTGGGAACTCCTACCCCACCCGCCGTATTCACCTGACCTGGCGCCTTCTGATTATCACCTCTTCTCATCGATGGGAAACTCATTGGCGGAGCAACACTTCAACAATTTCGAAAACGTACGAAAATGGCTCGATGAGGATTTCAAATAAAGATAAAGCATTCTTTTAGAATGGTATCCATATATTGCCCGAGAGATGGACAAAATGTGTAGAAAGCGAGGGTCAGTACTTTGAATAAAATATATTATACTTTTTTTTTAAATTACTGTGTATGTATTTTAAGAAATAAACGACATTTTAAACTTGCATACCTGGTATATATATATATATATATATATATATATATATATATATATATATATATATATATATATATATATATATTTGTTTTTTTTTTTGTTTTTGCCTCTAAATGATCGGGAGGGGGGAATTCATAAATAAGGTCATTTTTAAATATTTCACCTTCACATAAGTAAGTGAGCATTGAAATTTAAAACAAATTAACCGACATTAAAAATAAAAATAAAACTTCATACAAGTTATTTATATTTGTTACTTCCGACAACACGAAAAATTTTATGTTAAACAAAATAATAATGAATTTTAGCCCTCTAGGGGTGGTTCTTCTGTCATATATGTATGATTTGCATCAATAGGCTTAATTTTTTTTTTATTTTGTAAACAGTATATATGATTTAGTTGGTGATTAGTAGCTAGGGAAAAATAATGAACAAAATTATAATCCAATATTTGACAGGAAAACAAATTTTCAATTTCAGTTGTTCTGTCATTACCTTTAATCATTATTTCTAATAAGTTAACAGTAGAAATATAAAAAATATCATGACTCTGCAGAATATAAACTTCGCTACGACACAGTATTTTTTTTTTTTTTTTCGACTCAGAACTATTCAGTTACTATTTTTGAATTCACGAGTACGACAAACGAAACACTTTCATTGAAATTTCACACTAAGCCCACAATAATAGAAACAGTAACGACATCTATAGGCGTTGGTTTGTATTATACAACTGCTCAATATCCCGTGCTTTTATCCAGCTGTCAAGTGATGTTGCTGATATTTTTATAGCTGTAGGAACGATAAAAATGGTCGTCCCGCATATGGTACTGGGGGCTTTTTAGGTTTAAATATATTTTTTACATAAAATTAACTATATTAACACTTTTTACTTGTCCTCTAGGAAGGGTTCATAGCCCTCAAGCTTTGAATTATTTTATGCCATCCTTCCGTGATGGCGTGCAAGTTGTCATTTCTAAAACCTAAGTTGCATTGAATTTTTTATTAACATAAATCCATCGTTGTATATCTTACATCAAGTTCTCGTAAGCTGAAGTATCAGTAAAGAGGCACACTAAATCAATTATTAAAACTTCAGTTAATATTTTAGTAATCAATGGAATCAATGATAATGGTTCTATTTATTCGTTAAATTATAAAATCCTCGACATTTATAATGCTGAATGGAAAAGATTTTCTCAATTTTTTTTTTTTTTTTTTTTTTTTTTTTTTTTTTTTTTTTTTGTCAACGTTTCATTCCCTTAGAACGATTAATTAAACCCTCTCATCAAAGGGCTGACTGAATTAATTTCATTTATTTTTACCCCACTTTTACTGAATATTACTTCCTACCTTTTCATTTTACATATTTTGTCCCCTTTTGTCCTTTCAACCCTTTACAATATAGAGCACTGCTCGGTCGAGATTACTTGTGACCATTAATAAAACTTCGTTTGCTCGCATGGAATGTAGAAATATAATATTCAAATAAAAATATATACAGAATTCAGTAATTATCAGTATGTCTTACCAATAAATATTTAGAATAATACTAGAGCAAAAGGTGTAAATATGGGCATCCTATTTTGTTTTTGATTTAAAGTTACTTTTAATTTAAAATTCTAGATTTTTTTATTTTATTAACAACTATAACAAGTTTCATGAACGCAAGAAGGAAACGCAATCAATTAGATTCATTTTAAAAACGACAATTTAAAAAAAAGCGTTCATAATAGCACCAGAAATATTGGGGTGAAAATATGGGCCCTCTTTATAAAAGTCACCAAAAATATTTTATACAGAATAAAACAATTTGAAACGGTAGAGGTTTATTTCTTGAATGAAAAAAAAATTACAAAAATCGCAATTATATCTCTGGCTCTTTTAGTCCCAACACTATCTTAAAAGATTCAAGTTGTGATTTCTAACAAGTGATATCTCAAAGTTAACCTAGAAGCGTGCGTGACTAAAGGTGTGCTTCAAAAACTAGCTTAAGATCTCGGCTTAAGATTTCCTGATATCATTGTGAAATTATTTTTAACTAAACATAAGAACATGAAACAAAAACCATTTCACATATCTCTCAAAGGTTTAGAGTCCAGAATGAACACCAACTTGCACAATAACTCAAGCTGCATCCACAACAGTTAGAAGAACGGTTCCAACTGTTCACTGCTATCTTATATTAGCAGATGGCTCCAAAGACAGTCCTCACAGCCAGACTTCAATACTTTCCTCTTCTTCATAATTTCATTTAATATCCATCAGCTTATTTATCGAATCAGAATTTCAGGTAACCATCATAAGTGTACCTTTCTCTCTCTCACTCTCTCTTAATATATATAAATATACATTAAGACTTCAATGATTCGGATACCTTACACGACTCGGTAATCTGAACGATCCCGACTACTTGGCTCACCCCCACCATATTGTTCCTTTTCTCCTTCTACCATTCCTGACAAGTGTCATTGTTCTGTTTTCTCAGAATTCCATAAAGTAGTGCATGAGAGTGTAATATTACAATAACATCCCGTAAAAATAAAAGTGTCACGTAAAAGAAAAAGGTTGAAATCCTGAAATCCAAAATTTTGTATCAATGAATAAAAATATACTCTTTACCCCGAAAAATAATGTGAAATTTTGTATTTTAATGTAGTTGCTTTCCAATGGCATATCATTATGTACACTATCCTGATATTTACTTGACGTATTTATTAAAATAAATAAATGAAAATGTCGATAGATAAATATTATTAAACAATTCTGTTCCATTCTGTGATTTATAGGTATATTTATATTTTATTTTATATCCAGTGAAATTTCTCACGGCCGGAGGCTGTTTTGTTTTTCTGAAACAAAACTGTTATTCTAAAGTGACCTAGTCCCAGAATAAAGAATATTTTAGATTCTATTTCCAATTTTAAAATGATATTTTGCAGTTTTCTTCATTGTTACGAATTCAACTGAAATAGATTTTTAAAAGTCAGCGCAAATTATTTATTATCTGTATTATAAATATTGTGAAACATTTACTATTTTATTTTTATTTTATATTAATTTTGGTAATAAAAAAAGGATGGTTAAAATTTTAACTTTTTATTCAATCTTAGAGAGACACATTCCAAACATACAGCGCTACCCTAAACCGAAGTAAAGTTCATACTTTATCGAAAAATTAAGACAAATTTCTCAGCATATTTAAACATATATATGATTATGTAAAAAGATATTATCGTACGATATATATTGTTAACAATTATTATTACATCATGCGTGTCCATTTCTTAATTGAAAGAAGGTAACTTAAACCTGACTTTGAAAAATGGGTCAGAGGTCTATACTTGGCTCTTCATCTTGCCTCACAAGGTCGATTCCGGGTAGTTTATCTTCCTCTTGATAAATTGGTTTGAAATAATATAAAAGTTTATGAAAGCTTACTGTAATGGATAAATAATAAATTACAAAAAAAAAAAATTAAAAGATTATTAAATCTAAAGTATAAATTTGTGTCACCTGTGAAAAGTATGTTAAGAGCAAAAATCGTTTAAAAAAATATGCAATTTAAAGTTTGGAATTTTTTAAAAAAATATTTTTTATTGTTACTTATAACTGTATTGTACATATACATCCAGTAAATGTGTGGAAAAATTAATGTAACACGACAATAACTTGTAAAGCAACCACTCAGTGGCATTTTAATAGAAGCTCTATATTAGAAGGTCTATTCAGACACCTCGGAGGATTACTAGGAATAGAATGGGAAGCAAGTTGAAAGTCCAGTGGATTTGTGTAGTTAAGGAGTTTACTATGAAACGATAGGTATATGGTTTGGGCTAACTAAACAAAATATGGAACATTATGATCTTTAAGGATAAGTTTATTGATTGATTGGATTGTATGGATAAGCTCAACTCTTTACGTCTAGAAGCTTTGGTCGTTTGTCTAATAAATGTTGAAGTACTCTGTAACGACGAGCAGTTTCTTGTCTGAAATTGTTAATTGTTAATGTCAATTCGTTTCCTGGTAAACCGTCCTATCTTCCAGCTTTTCCGTAGTAATGCTCGTACGAAGATTGTCTAATATCTTGTTCGGTAATTGAATGTTGTGTGAAAACAATTATATACATAATAAAATGAATTTAAAAAATAGAATGCTCGGTTAATCGAGATTTCGGTCGATCGAGACTCGGTTAATCCAGTCCCGAGTGTATGTCGGTAATAATTGATAATAACATTGTTTATATTATTATTTTATGAATATACTTACATCAGTTTTTATGTTGACAAAACACGTTCTTAGCACCTCAATCAAAGTGGGCCATCAGGAATGTTTTCGTAAATTTTTGGATCAATCAGGTGACTTTTTTTTGGAAATGTTCCACCTGAAACTTGCCCTTACTTTGATAATCAAATCACCCTAGTATATCACTTTTATGCCATAGAGAGTCTAGTGGATTCATGTAGTTAAGAAGTTTACTATGGAAGGATAGGTATCTGGTTTGGGCTAAATCAGCAGCATAGGAAACATTAAAATCTTTAAGGATAACAATTATAACAAAGTATAATTATAAAAAAGTATGGAGCATTAAGGATTTTTCGAAGAATTTTGAATTGTAAGGAATGGATACGGGAAGAATTAGAAGGCTTAGTTGAGCCCCAAAACTCAATGTCTAAACAGGTCATTCCAAATCGGAAGGTGTGAACGTTTTTTGTAGTAATTACTGAAGAGGTCTAAAAGGATGATCAGTTTCCTGTCGTTTTAGTCTTGTATGTGGATTCCAAGTTAAACGTTTATCCAGTTCGAGTCCGAGATAGCGGATCTGTTCAACAGGGATCTTATTGAATCTAAAGTATAAATCAGTCTCATCTGTTAAAAGTATGTATGCAACAATCGTATTTTAAGAAAAATACAATACAATCGAAAACGTGATAAAATCTCAGTTTTAAGACTTGAAACTTTTGATGTCCTTGATAATGATGACCATTATGTTTCCTTTTAATTTTTGTTAATTTTTACCTTTTTTTCTGTTTTTTTAAAGTACATGCACTGAAGACATATTACACTAAAAAGGTGTAACTTTTAACTTACGTGTAAAACGGTAATTTACAATACACATAAGAGTCTTGATGGCCAAGCGAGTTGGGGTGATGTTCTCATCTGTGCAGTGAAATATATTTCGTGGTAAAAACTTCGGAATGAATCTATATCTTCCCACCCTGGCTAAAATAGGTTGGTAACCTGTTGGATAAACCGTCCTATCTGCCCTAGTTGTGGTTCATTAGAACGTTAAGTCCCGACAAATAAACAACAAACAAACTATAAGCACAATTTGGTTATTATAATCCATGAAAGGACTGGCTAGTAAATAATAAGTAGTATGTTTAAAGGTTTGTTTGTTGAAACATGATACAAATTGAAACGTTGAAAATAAATTCATGAAAATATTGAACCCCAACACTTAAGAAATGTAGGCGAAACGTGACTTTTTTCATTTAAACCAACACAGCTCCTAAATGGTAGGTCTCAGCGACAAATGTTATATAACGAAAAATATTCCCTATTAAATTTCTATTGGGAAACTACCGTCAGATTTAAGATCCGAGCACCACTATTAGAGTGGGTTGAGTGCTACGTTTACGAGAGTAAAAGAAACGTTACAAAAAAAATCTAACCTAAAAACTACAAGCTAAAATATACCAATACAAAAAAATAAAATTTAAAATTAAAAAAAAAAAGCTTAAATATAAATATCCATGTCAAAAAATTAAAAGTAGTTTATCAGTCAATATTTAAAGACAACCTGTCATTCTTGTCTTATTTGGAGGTTAAAAGGACATTAAGCCTCAAAATACAAGCTTTTTTACAAGCTATCTTATACAATCCAGTAGTATAGGGATAGTCAATGATATAAATATTAAAATAAATAAAGCCAGGTTAAACTCACTATTTTTTTTTAACAAGAAATAGGGGGAATCAAGGAAAACTTAAAATCGGCAGCAAACCCAAATAAATACCTCAGCACTTAATAAGTTATTTTTATGTATCAAATATATGGTTTCCTATCTCAGTGATAAAACTTTCAAAGTAATCCATAAAAATTCCTATTCTCCCCTCTTTACCTAATCTGCCGGCGTTCCTTAGGGTAGTATCCTAGGCCCCATTCTCTACACGGTGTACACAGCTGACATTCCAACTCATCCTACCACTGTCCTCACTACTTACGCTGATGACACATGTGTGTTATCAGTAAACAATGATCCCTTCATTGCCTTCAAGAATGGTGTCAAAAATGGAGAATCAAAATAAATCCAAAAAAGTCTCACCAAATAACCTTTACCCTTCGTCGTAAGCCCACGACTACCTGTCATACAGTACCCTTTAATGATATTCCACTAATCCCTTTTGAACAGATCCGCTAACCTTAGACTCCACTTGGACAAACGTCTTACTTGGAATCCACATACAAAATTAATCCCTAATTAATTAATTAATCCCAATTAATTACAAAAGACTAATATACATGACTGTGATTAGACCTATCTGGACGTACGGAGTTGAACTTTGGGGCTCCACTAAACCATCCAATTCATCTCGTATCCAATCCTTACAATCCAAAATCCTTCGAAAAATCCTTAATGCACCTTAGTTTGTCAACAATAAACTTATTCATAAAGATCTTAATGTTCCATATGTTGCAGATTTAGCCCAAACCAGATATCTATCCTTTCATAGTAAGCTACATAACCACTCAAATCCCCTGATTTCTCAACTTGCTTCCCACACTATTCCTGATAATCCTCCGAGGCGTCTGAAAAGAAGATGGCCCAGAGACCTTCTAGTGTAGAATTTGCATCAGTGCTACTGATGGGTATTACTTTTCATGTTTTGTAATAGTTAATAGCACATTTTCATTCACATGTATAAATTTTGTGTAGTTGTAAATTTCAATAAATTGTTATTAAAAAAAAATATATATATGGGTAATATACCTATGCTGGCCATCTAGATAATTGTTATAATGAGCTAGCTATGCTTTGGATCAGCTTTATAATTAAGGTAAACGTAGATTCCAAAAATAAATTTTCAATTTTATTTATTTGTCAATATCAATAATCAGAATGAATAATTGCTTAAGTAATCTAACAATAACTAATAAGCGATTACTTATAGTCTATGAATAGTCTGGTTCCTTATTACCGTTGTCACTCATACGTAGTTCCTAATAATCTTTTGGTTTTAGAGAACGGAAGTTCTTAATTTAAATATTCATTCATCGCTCCAGAGTCATATAGTTGAGACAAAACTTTATATCTCGTTGAATTTTTATTTTTATTTTTTTTACAAATATGAATACTTCACTATAAATTAATGATGATTAAAAAAATAAATAATAGAAATAGAGAAAATAATTAAATGATACTTTTGATTTATCGATATTGACAACTGTATATAATATATATAATAAGTAAATGTTCGGTAAAATTATTACAATAGCTTGGAAAAAAGTACCCATTAGTAGACATTCAATATTATGAAAATTTTATATTTGAAATTTTTCAATATTTGAAAGTTTTATTTATGAAAATTTCCACATGGAATTTATCGGAAATCTTGAGAGAAGCAAGTTGGGAAACTAGTGGGTTCGAGCGGGTATGTAGATTGCCATGGTAGGATAGGTACCTTATTCGGTAAATATAGGCAAAATCTGTAACATATGGGGCATTAAGATCTTTATGAATAAGTTTATTTGCGACATAATTAGCATATTTGAGAGTCTTCTAAGGATTTAGGTATGTAAGGATTTGATACAAGAAGAAGTTTAGTGGAGCCTTTAATCTCATGATATTTTTTACATATTCTGTATTTTCTTATCTGCATAATATCCTCCTTTCACAACCGTTGGCCCAGTAACAGAACATCCCGACCCAAGACTCCGACAGGGATATCACATTATCACCATGTATCTCACCAATACACAAAGTTAAAATGGTTATTTCCTTGCTTCGGAAGACAATACTACCTTGGTTCGTTCCTTTACAAATGACTCTCCTCTTAATCACCTTCCTATATCCTCAAAGCTTTAGCATTTAAGTCCTCAGTGAGTTCCTGCAAAACCAGATCCTTTACCTAACTCCCTTCAAACATCCTTCAAACGCTCCTTTATTTCTAGAGTATCCAATTTCTGGTACTCCCTTCCAACATTCGCCATTCCTCTACTCATAATAGCTTAAGATCCAGACTTTTCCTTTACTCGTTAGGTATGCAATCAAACAGTCATATTAAAGAAGAAAATATTTGTTTAAATGAATTATGAATATTCACAATATAATATTGATTGTGTTAGTATTATTTTTTGTACCTTTGCATTAATTTTGTATTACTTTTTTTTTGTCATAATTTATATTACCTATTTATTTTATATATTTTTATATTATTTATAAATTTATTTTTCTTGATAACATATATTTTTTAGCTTCGTCAACTGTATTTTTTCATTGAATTTATTTTTTTTCTCTACCTTATTTTTTGTTTTCTTACCTTATTTTAAATTCTTGACCTCAAGATATAATTTTGTTTTCGTGTATTATTTATATCATGTAATATTACTTCATAGCGCAATTTAATTATATTATATTCTCCATTGTCTTTTGCCCTTAATTTTATGTACGGCAGATAGACAGCCATTATATTGTTCATTGTAATGGCCCCAGAATAAAATTTATTGACATTTGATTTTAAGAGTTTTCTAGTGGTTCTAGTGGTACAGGTTATCACACCAATGAAGAAATTCATGAAGAAATTTGGCTCTATTTTGAGGCAGAATGTAATACTTAATCAATATAAAGTTAAAATAAAAAGCTTTCGAATATTTTTCATTCAAATTCAGTTTTAAATATCAATCTATACTATGACTTAAAAAATGTCTGATATTTATAATTTTACTCATTAATCCGGCTATACCAGCGGTTAAGACGAAGATAGATGATCCACTGAGCCCGATGTTGGTCTGGTCAGAAACCGTTTATAGCTTCCCATTTTTAGAAAAACATTCCTGAGAGTTACATCTTCGTCGCTTCGAGGCATTTAACTCAAGGGCCTGAGAAAAAGTTTTGCTGTTTACGCATAAGGTTTTATACAAGTTTTACTCAATTATATATTTATGAAAAAGAAAAAAAAAAAATTAAGAATGTAAAATTTGTATTTCAAAAGGGCCCTTGAATCTTTGAAAACGAGCTGTTATCCAAGTATCATACAGACTTGAATATTTTCTAATTATAGCTGAATAAAGAATAAAAAAAAATATTTTAAAAATCAACTTTTATCTTCCAAATTCACTTTATCCTATTTTGAACAATAATGAGAAATATATTGACTGTTTAAGTAATATGAGGAGAATTTGATCGAAGATGCAAGTGCCGACGTTTCGACCTGCCTTGAAGGTCTTCCTCAGTGCTGAAATTATTGTTTATTGCAATAATTTTAATGTTATATTTCGATTGATTATTTCCTGGTCTTCACCATATATTATTATAAATAAAGGCCGGATTTTGTCCAGTGAAATTTTTAAAAAAATCAGCCAGACGTGTATAAAAAAAAAAACACGTTAATAAACGTGCATTTTAACCTAATGATGTAAAGTCCCCAGATGTCGGTAGTTTTAATTGCAATGTTGTAAATATAATTAAAGGGTTTGGTGGATGAAGGGGTTATGTCAATATTATATTTTATATTTAATTTATTTTATATATTATTTTATTTTTGATAACAAACACATACAGATTGTAGATTAAATACGTTAACACTGCAAATTTATTCATTAAGATTATTGTATATGTTAGATATGATAACTTTTGCGCAACTACGAATTGACAATACAAGATGTATTGTAAAATGTGTAACCATAGTTTATCAATATCCCTGATTTTTAATGAATGTTTTTTCATATTACAATAATAGATTCTTACTATATTTATACTTCTGGTTTTATTCTGGCAAAATAATGAACTTATCCTAATCTTTTCAATTATTTTCTTTCTTCAGCCACTCTTTGCCATGTTGCACCTCCACATGTAGACCTCATTTCTTGATCCCATGGGTTAGGTGGTCGTCCTCTGCTTCTTTTCTAACCTCGGGGGTACCAATTTAATATATTCTTTGAGCATTTATCGATTTTGCTCCTTACGAGGTGTCCTGCCCAAGTCCATTTTCTTTTGTGAATTATCTGGGCTATATCTGGGAATTTCGTTTTAAACATCCACTTTCTTGATTTTTGTCCCTCTTTTTTCTTATTAAAAAGTTAAATAAATAGTAAATACCTCTAAACATATCAGTAGTGCCGGAAAACGAATGAAAATGTCGATAAAGTCGTGGACTTCCTGTAAAAAAAAATTCTTTCATAATAATTCACCCTTCAGTAGTGGAACTTATATTTTGCCGTTAGTGGTGCCGGGGAGAGCAAAGTGATACCTGTAATTTCTATGTGCGATTCGTCAAAGAGATACCTAAATAAATTTTATTTTGTTTATTAGAACTAGTTCAAGACACCTCCATTTACTAAAAGAAAAATAATTATATACAAAATATATTTTTAAAAGAAGCAATTTTTTGCTCTAATAGGATTTTATAGTTAAAACAAATATATTGTTATAATAACTTTTTTCTTATTCACCCTAATTTTGAGAACTAGCACTTTCTAAAATTTTGGAAGAATAAGTGTTAAAACAATTTGGACAAAGTAAATGTGTGTGTTCTTATCACGTAAATAATAAAGATGAATTGTTTTGAGGTTTTGCGTTTCATTTTTCGTGAAAAAAATGGGATATTTCTTTCCCTCCTAGAGTTTTTAGTTCTTGATGTGTCTGAGGACTTTTAATTGGAGGTTTTTTAAAGTGCAAAGGATAATGTTTTAAGATAATCCCTTCTTCCTAGATTAATTGTACGGTAATAAAGTTAATATAAAAGAGATAAAACAACACCAAGTGAAATATGGGCCAAGTAAGAAAGCATTACTCAAAAGTATAATGGTGGTGGGGGGAGCAAAACGACCACCGTGGACACTTGGTAAGACTATCGGGAAATAACTGCCAACAAGCGTATGTTGTTTGATTGAAAATAATTGAGGTGTTAGTAGGGGGTTTTCTGAGAAAACCTTCTACAAATTTCCGGTAGAAAATAATTCGGAGTACTTGGTGAAAGGTGTCACTTTGCTCCTGCTACTTTGATATAACCCTATATTGTGGGTCCGCTACTAAATAAATTTTTAACCCGCTCAGGTGGGATTCGAACCCGGAACCAATTACTGTTCTTATTACTACTATTTATTTTTTTATTTATTTTATTTTTTTCGAATGGGCCAGAAGAGGACCACATGCCAATTTCAATTCTTTCTCCCTTGTTCTTTACTTTTCTTCCATTATGCTTTCATCTGTTCACCACGTTTCCTCTTTCTGTCCTCAGACCATTTTGTGCCAGTCCTTTTCACTTTCCTGCCCTGGAATCCCTCCATTTTCAATAAGTTTTGCCGAAAGTCTTCTCTATTATTTTCTTCTATTTTTGTATTGTTTTTTTCTTGATCCCTTTTTACTTCATGGACCCAGCTTGCTTTTGATTTCTTACCCCACAGATATCTGAAAATCTTACTTGCCAATCTTCTATCTGGCATTCGATATAAATTTCCGAAAAATATTTTCTGCATTTTGATATATTTCAGCATTACTTCGTAACTTCCAATCTTCTACTATGTTTTTTGAGACTAATATTTTCCTCACGATTCGCCTTTCTAGTATTTCTAATTTATCAAAAATTTAGTTTTTATTATTTTTTTTTTTTTTTATTCTTACAGTTTTTCGTTATTATCATCATTAATTTTATGTTAAGTAACATGAAATGCAGTTTTCTCAAAGTTATTTTTAAATAATTTTATTATTATTATTATTATTACTTCATTGAATGGTTTTATTATTTTTTTTTTTTATTTTCTCGTTTAATTATTTTTATAAATTATTTAAAAGGTATAATTATATTTCTTTTTTCCAGTTCATTTATTGTTACTAAAATTATTTGCATACTTATCTGTTATCGGTGTTGCATGAGATCACATACTGTTAAAATATTATCCGAATATAAAAAAAATTAATAAAAAAAAAAAATGAAGTTTATCTAGAATATCGTCTAGAATTAAATGCTTAAACAAGATATTTTCAGAGTGGTTTCGGCTTCCTTAAAAGGCTAAATGAAAACCATTCCGGTGTGGGTGTAGCCATCGGTGAAAACCTGGCCATAGATAGAAATTCCGGCAACTGACTGGGAGAACGCCCGTGCTGAAAGCCAGATGGCAGGAAGCGAAATAAAAACGATTATTTCAGGAACCCCCAAAATAACTAACATTAAAGTCTCAACTGCTGTCCTGTCCCATTCATTTCGTTAAAATATTCTTCGAGATGCTAAGTTTTATATTTACAGATAATATACAGTTAGTGACAATAATTTGACGATAGATATAATTTGTTTATTCTGTATAAAGCATGTTAAGCTTTAGAGCTGTTTAGACGTTGGCTCGATTCTCATCCGTTTTATACTTATTTGTACTTTCACGTTGTGTTTTTTTTTTTTCAACAAACTCTTACATTTTGACAAACAATGCGATGTTTATAATATTTTTCAATTGAAATTTCATGAATTTTAGGTAATGGTTATCACCAGAAAGCTAATTGTTGTCTCTGTATTTGTGTCTATATGGCTAAGTTAAGCGGTTATAACAAAAATGAATATTTGGTTAGACCTCGAAAAATGAACTTTTAATCTTTGAAAATTGAGTCATGTTCATATGCTGCAAACTTTCAGATTTTTTATTTTTAACTTTAATTGAAATAGATATACAATCTGCCTTAGTGAAGGACAATAGGTAACAGTGTTAATATTGTATTCATTCATACAATATATACAAATACACATATACACAAAATTAACAATGATACATGGTAAAAATAGAACAAATAATCATTAAAAAATAAACTAATAATCACAATCACAAAAAAAAAAATGAAATAATAAAAATTAAGTTACAAAAATTAAAATACAAAAAAAAAATTAAGATACATACATATATGGTACATTCATGTACAATACAGACACACTCAGCCTGAGGAACCCCGAATCGAGCCTATTCCCCACTTGTTGGGATTTAAATTCAGACCCGAAGGGATCCCAGCTCTGCTCTCTCGGAAGCATCACTGGTAATATCCAGTGGAGGCTGAGTGGGAGTGATATGGCCTCAGATGGTCAGGACCTGAGTAGAGAGTCATTACCAGGACTTCAACATAACTTTATATTACAAAAGGTCTCGGGGCCATTGCCAGTTTCACGGATTAATGTAATGTGAGGTAATTCACATTTATTTTATTTATTTATTTTTATTATGTATTATTTTTTATTTATTTTTAATTTTTTTGTCTTTTTGTTTGTAACCCTTGAACATGTAGCAACCAACTGCTATTGGTGTTGTTTGGATCGAAAATTTGACGGCAGTTTTCCTATCATAAATTTAATAGAAAAAACCTGTTGCTGTGTAATATTTGTCACTAGGATCTACCGTTAGGAGCCCTGTTAGTTTTAATGAAATGTAACGTTTTCCTACATTTTTAAAGTGTTGGGACTTTTTTATTACCGTCTAAAAACTGAACATTTTTTATTTCAAGTCGAGTTTAGAAGCTCGAACTAGAGTAGAGAAGTTGAAACTATTTGAAGATCTGATTGGGGTGATTGTGTCATCAGATAATGTTGCTAGGGTGGCAGGAGGATTAATTGGTATATCAGAAGGATAAAAATGTAGAGGACTGGAACAATATAAATAAGCAAATCGGAACAAAAAAAAAAGTTTTATTTATTTACTATGCCTAGATAATGTAAGACAATAAAAATCTTCAGGTGTGAATATCTCCTAAACAAAGCGTTTTCGGACATAGCTCTGTAGGAAAGTTTTTTTTTTTTTTTTTTTTTTTTTTGAGGTCCTTACTTCAAAATTTTAGTTTGGATACTCAACCCTAAAACACCCTGTATATTAGTGTTTTGCCAAAATTTTCTTTCATGAAATAAACCATTGAGATCGAGAAAATTGTTTTACTGTAGGAATAAATTTTGAAAACAAAGTTTGCCTCGGAGGATATTCGGATATAGAATGGGAAGCAAGTTGGGAGACTAGCAGATTCGAGTGGGTATAGAGTTTACTATGCAAAGATAGGAATCTAGTTTGGGTAAAATCTGTGAAATATGGAATATGAAGATCATTATGCACAAGATAGTTTGTTACATTATAAGGAGCATTGAGGATTTTACGAATGATTTTGGATTGTGAGGATCCGAATCGAGACGTATCGTTAGGTTTAGTTGGACCCCAAAGCTCAACTCCGTATGTCCAAATTATTCTAACTTCTGCCATGTAAATAATACTTTTAATATGTTGGGAGCTTGATCACTTATCTACTAAATGTTAGAGTAGTCGGAAACGAGAGCGGTTTTTTTTTTTCAAGGCATGACAGATTTAATTTACAAATTCACTTATCCTTCTAAATACAAGTCAATCAATTAAAATTATGTTTTACATTTTTTTTTCTCAAATAATAAAAAAAATAAAATAAAATAAAGGAGTTGCTGAACGACCAAAGGAAGCAATATTTTGGTTGCCCTTGAATTCCAGCAGCCTTCCATCCAAACCTTCACTCGTTTGTTTTTGACCGATTGAGTAAAGCTGGCATTTAAATTGTGGTCCTATTTGGGTATTGGATCCCTCTCATTAAATAGCAATAAATTTCGTTTTAAATTCTGAGCGTATAATACATTCATATATATTCAAACCACTGGTCATATTAATATGCCTTTAATCCATTATCTGCTTTTATATCGCGTTTAAGAGTTGTGTGTTTTAATGCCGTATCCCATTGTTCCGAATAATCCCACTGTTTTATTTATTTTTTTTAATGTGCAATCAATAATCAAATAAATGGATAAAATGGGTACATTCCCCGCTCCGATTTATCTTCATATAGAATAGTTTTGATGAATTCGTTTTACGAACTCAATTATTTTCCTGTCTAAAAAATCTTTATATTTGTGTATTTGTCTCTTCCGATCCTTCTTGTATCCGAAATCCTTCGTAAACTCTTCATTGCTCCTTGTTATATCACAAATAAACTTAAACATAACGATCTAAATGTCTCACTCGAATCCACTAGTCTCCCAACTTGCTTCTCGCTCTCAAAGACCTTGTAATATAGACCTTTTATTCAAGTGCTACTAATGAGTATTTCTTCACAAGTTATTGACATGTCATCGAAATCATTTAACTGCACATTTACTTACAGCATATATACAGTTATAAATATCAAAAAATAATTATGTGTTCAGTCCTTCTTGTTTAGCCTGTATATAATATCGAACTATTGCAACGGTTGAGAGAGAGTAGCGCTGGGATCACTTTGAATCCGGGCTTGCCATCCATGAGAAGGTGATAAAGGGATCTTGCTATGAAGGTTTTATTACAAATGACTCATATGACTCTAAACAGACCTATTTTGACATTCTGAATCTATCCTTAGTAATCTATTAAGCTATCAATAATCAGCTCGTATCGAATCATTAGAAACTAAAATCATCAATGCTTGTTATTTTGTCACGAATAAACTTATCCATAATGATCGTATTGTTCCAAATGTAGATGCTTTCGGCCGGACTAGCTACCTATCGTTTCATAGTTCATCACTTAATCTCTCAAACCCACTAGTTTCACAACTTGCTCCTAATTTAAATCATAAAAAACTCTCCGAGATGTCTGAAAAAAAGATGGCTTCGGGACCATATTTTATTGAAGTGTTATCAATGGGTAGAAGCTTAACAAGTTGAAATGTTATTATAATTTAGTAATCACATTTTTCTTTTCTTTTTTTTTATATTTATACTTTATTACTATTTACAACTGTACAGAAAATATAAGTAAAATAAGTAAATCTGCGGTAAAAAAACATTAGGTTAGTAAGTTCTTTATTTAGTATTATAGAAGTTATGGAGTTTAATTTTTGTTAGTGTTTAAAAAAAAAAAAATAATAATGTTTCTAATTCCTGGATTAAATAACAAACTTAAAAGATTAACCTAAAAAACAAAAAAAAAAATAATATAATCAATATAGACCAGGTTTCTTCATTTTTAATTTCATTCAGCCTATTTTTAGCGTAGAAATATAAATGAATGAAAATGGCCGACCATGGCGCTTTTAGTCGGCCCATCTCTATATAGAGGTAAATTAAAAAATTAAATTAAATATTTTAACAGTATGTTGACTCATATAAATACCAAGAAAAACTAAATATGGTAACATTAATAGGTTAAATAAGTTTAAATATTTAGGTGAAATAATTCAATTTAATGGTTTAGACAAAGTATATCTCACAAGAGCCAAAAAAATGGAATTTACCTTAAAAAAAAGTATAGATATATATAATAAAAAAAATAAATTTCTATTGAAGCTAAATTGCGTCATTATAAAACAGTTATTCGTCCTGAAAGCTTATATATCTCCGAATGTTTCTCAACATATAAGGAGAAATTGAAAATACGGAAAAGGAGAGAAAAAAATTAAGGAAAATATTGGGACCAACAAAGACGAAGAAGGTTTCAAACTAAAATGTAATACAGAAATATTGAAAAATTAAGTGATGCATATATATATATATATATATATATATATATATATATATATATATATATATATATATATATATATATATATATATATTACGTACATTTAATTTTTAATTTTAAGTAGCATTAAATAAAATCTAATGATAGAGATTGTAAAATAACTATTTAAAAAAATATAAGGGTGAAGTTTCCAAAATATCTATTTTATAAATATTATAATATTGTTTAATCCTAGGAAAATGACAATAACACACAATTATTTACTGAATATATTTAGCGTTAGATTTTAAATATTCAATAGACAAAATTTAACAGTACTTTTTTAATGGTTCAAAGTGTGAATAATAAGAGACCTAACATAACTAGTTGGTTACATATTTATTATAGATTTACCCTCAAAGGGCAGAATGAACCCGACTTTCTATGGGCAACTATATTCTGAAAAGTTTTCTTTTCTTTTCAGCCCTTTTTTTTTTTTCAAGCTTAATCAAGCTGTTCCACATCTGTCTACTTTGGGCTATTGTATTTCTCCCTCGAGTTCCTCTAATAACCAAAGTAGGATTCATGGTTGTGTGGAGACGTTGCAATAGATTGCTTTAACATGCCCTTTTCTTCCTAATGTAAGCCCTAATTCGCCTTTCCCTTTCTATTGCCTGATATAAATTAGTTCCAAATGACATTGGATAATAAATAATTTTAATTAATATGCATAATTGTTTAAAACATTCTATAGCTATTCAATTATTTACAATCGAGGTTTGAGCAAGGCTGTGTCATAAAGTCTCCTGTTCTGTCGTAATTTTTTTTTTAAAATTTTTTTACTGCATTAAAATCGAAGCTATGGGGCTCCACTAAGCCATCCAATCCTTACAATACGAAATCCTTCGAAAAATCCTCAATGATCCTTACTTTATCACCAATAAACTTATCCATAAGGATCTTAATGTTCCATATGTTGCTGATTTAGCCTATACAGATACATATACTTTCATTGCAAGCTCCAGAACCACTCAAATCAACTAGTTTCTAAACTTGCTTCCCACTCCATTCCCGATAATCCTCCGAGGTGTCTGAAAAAAATATGGCCTATAGATCTTCTAGTGTAGAATATTTATTGAAGTTCTGCTGATGAGTAGTTCTTTTTAAGTCTTGACATATTATTGTAATCGTTAGTAACACATTTACTTGATGTATATATTTTTTACTGTTGTAAATTTCAATAAACAAAAATAAAAAAGTAGTAAATCTGCATTTTATTAAATTAATATTACAATCTGCTTCTCTTTAGAGCAATAAGTAATATGGACAACATTGGATCCATTTCTTTGTTATAGTGAAAATATTATTAAATAATTTAGAATTAGAAAAAACTGATTTTGAACTTTTTTTTCTGTAATAGACATGCTTATAACTGAATTTATTGGTTATTTGACTTCTTTATTTTTTCTCTATCTGAGAGAAAATGCATACACGTAATTTTAAAAAAATAAAAAATTAACCATTTTTTTTTTTATTCTAAAACCATTTCCGATTTTAAATTCAAACAGTGACATCAGCGTATTCTAATTTCCGTCTACAGCCTTCTAGCACCTTTTATGGGAACTGCCTTGAGCCCATTCATACAAAATATATCAACCGTAGCGCAGATTAGAAGACCATCCTTATATGCGTTGACTCATAGGTCAAATAGTAAAAACCTAGATATAAATATTTAGGAAATACATAGATAAATCCTATTTTTAATTTTATATGATCTATATTTACTAAACTCGTAAAAATATTTATTGATCCGCACTTCATAGTATTATTTATAATAAAATATATTTAACACACTTCACTTAAAAATAAGTCAAATTCATAAATAAGTTACATTCCTTTTTTTTTACTTGTCATATTTTAAGCTATTTAAGAACATTTTCCAGTTTACTTAATTTTTTTGTTCTTTATTTTTTTTTAAAGTATTACAATCTGCCTCATTGTGGGCAATAAGTAATAAGAATGGCAATAGATCCATTTAACAAGAAATAAATAAAAAGAAGAGATAAAAGAAAAGTGAATAATAAATAAAATGAGTAAAGAATGAAAATGAATAATACAATAAATAAATAAACAAAATACCTCAAACTATACTATACATAAACTAAAAATATATAAATAAATCGTCAATAAAATAATATAGATATAAAAAACAATAGTAATAGAATATAAAAAATATTAAAATTGAATCTTAAAGTTACATTTATACTTAATTTAAAATATATATAATTAAATTAACTGAAATATATTTTTGATATTTATTTGAATACAAAATCATTTAAAAAATAGCAAATAAATCCCTTGAAATGATGACAGTGGTCACTTTTCTGTTCTGTTATGGTGTTAACGCCATAAATTCAAATTTTCAAAATGATATACAATGATAAGAAACATCGATTTATACAACATTTTGTATTTTTATTAATCAAATATATTTTATTGTTGTTGATTTAAGTTTCACTTTATGCATTTCATGAATAAAATTATCTTTGTTACTTAAAGCTTATTTTTTTAAAAACTATTTATTGATATTTATAACTGTATACATATACGTATATAATAAGTAAATTTGAGGTAATTATTACAATAACTTGTCGATAATATGTAAACAACCACTCACTTATTGAAGCACTCATAAGCACTTCAATAAAATGAAAAAAAAATTCTATATAAGAAGGTCTCTAGGCCATCTTCTTTTCAGACGCCTCGGTAGATTATCGGGAATAGAATGGGAAGCAAGTTGAGAGACTAGTGGATTAGAATGGTTATGGAGTTTACTATGAAAGGATAGGTTTCTTGTTAGGGCTGAATCAGCAACATATGGAATATGAAGGTCTTTATGGATAGGCTTATTTGTGACAGAGTAAGGAGCATTAAGAATTTTTCGAAGGATTTTGGATAGCAAGGATTGAATATGAGATGAATTAGATGGTTTGGTGGAGCCCCAAAGCTCAACTCCATATGTCCAAATAGGTCTGATAACTGTCATGTAAATAAGCCTTCTGTAGTAAATCGGAAGGTTTGAACGTTTATGTTTCCTGTCATTTTAGTCTTGGTTAAACGTTTAGGATTCCAAGTTAAACGTTTGTCTAGTTAGAGTCCTAGATAGCGGATCTGTTCAACAGGGATCAATGGAATGTTATTAATGGATACTGTAGGGCAGGAAGTCGTAGGTTTACGACGAAGGGCGATAAATTCAAAACTAAAATAATTTATTAATAGGTCATCCCAAATCCTTAAAAGCATTGACCCAAACCATTTCAGTTCATGACATTTCAAATAAGGGCATAACTTTTTACAACAGAGCCAAAATAATCTGGATGATTTTTATCTTACCGACATGGCTTTCTGTAGATTTATTTATTTACTTTATTCAATAATAAATAAAATAAAAGGACTCTAAATAAAGTGGAAGGTTGTTGCTCTGATCAAGCGATAATGAAGGCGGTGAAGTCAGCTTAAAAAATCGCTAACCTCGGTCCATTTAGAGTGGTATTCAACCAATTGTATAATTGGGCCCAAGTTCAGCCTTCGTGCCACGAAACTCTGGTATGCGTACAGCTCATGTAACGAACAGTTACACACTCACATGTCAAACTGTACATTTCTGCAATATCAAAAAATCTAATAATTATATCATATAACTAATAAATATTTATATGCATAAACGATAATATGTTATAAATTGTTCGATCCCCGATATAATTGTGAATTTTGAACTATAAATATAAATATGCCCAAATATTGTTTCATTAATTTTATTTATTTATTTTTTATTTTTTTATTATTTTTTTTTTTAATGAAAATCTATTTTATTTTTTACAATCGTTAAAATATTCGTATAAACGTACAAAGAAATTTTCAGTCATATGAAATTTTAATGTAAGTTGAAAATTAATTCAGAAATTTTGTTTGGGATTGTCTACCTGGTTATTTCAATTATCTTCAAATGCAATCAAATACTTTTTTTTGGAATTTTTTTATTTTTTTTATGGACATGTTTTTCTTTTCCATGTTTTATTTTTTTATTTATATATATTTCTATAATTTAATCTATTTATGAAATAAAAGCAATGAGTAATATTTATATATAGGATATTGAAATTATTCATTTCCCTTAAATGTTAATTTTAATGGTTTAATATTTTATGGTTCAATATAGAAAATTTTAAAAAATAAGAAATTATATACTGGTCATAAAAGGATTTAATAAAATTAGTTTTTTGACCTTATTAATTGGTTTTAAACGATGGGGCCCCTCGTTTAAAAGGTTTTTTTTTTTTTTTTTTTTTTTTTCATTTTTTTCTTTTTTTCATTTATTGATATTTACAACTGTACAGAATAATATACAACAAGTAAATGTGTTGACAGTGAATACAATGGCATGTAAATAACTTGTGAAGAACTACTCACCAGTAGCACTTCAATAAAATCTACACTAAAAGGTCTCTAGGCCATCTTCTTTACAGACGTCTAGGAGGATTATCAGGGATGGAGGAGAAAGCAAGTTGGGAGACTAGTGGTTTGGAGTGGTTATGTAGCTTACTATGGAAGGATAGGTATCTGGTTTGGGCTAACTCAGCAACATATGGAACATTAAGGTCTTTAAGGATAAGCTTATTGGTGACAAAGTAATGGGCATTTAGGATTTTTCGAAGGATTTTGGATTGTAAGGATTGGATACGAGATGAATTGGATGGTTTAGTTGAGCCCCAAAGCTCAACTCCGTACGTCCAAATAGGTCTAATAACAGTCATGTAAATAAGTCTTTTGTAATGAATTGGGAGGTTTGATCGTTTGTCTAGTAAATGTTGAAGTAGTCTGTAACGACGAGCAGTTTCTTGTCGCTTTAGTCTTGTTTAAAATGGTTAAGATAGAAAAACAAAAAATACTTTGTTTAAATCCAAATATTAAAAGATCTCTCGGTTTATTTTCGAGGAACCTAAGCTAAGAAGATGATATAGTTAAATAAAAGTATTAATTTTATATCGTAATGGGAGAGAGAGAAAGAGAGAGAGAGAGAGAGAGAGAGAGAGAGAGAGAGAGAGAGAGAGAGAGAGAGAGAGAGAGAGAGAGAGAGACAGTAATGTGCCAATTAAAAATATATGAAAAAAAAGTACTTCATATAAAATAATTGAAGAATATGAGATGAGCTGTGGTCAGTGTTAGGAACGGGACTAATATAAAAATAAAAATGGGATTCAGGGAACCCCCAGCACAATAATATTCCAAAACAATTATTGATATAACATTTGTTTGCATATTTTAACACATTTTTTTTTTCATAAAATAAATATATATATACACAGCAATAACATTTTATTTCGGTTCCAATGTTTTTCTACGTTACATCGATAGGCGCAAACTCTATCAACCAAACCGTTACTTAAAACAATTTATTTCTTGAAATCCACTAGCAGAAATTATTTTTAAACTTACTTTACTATTCATTCATGAGTATGTATAGATATAATTTACAAGAAGAAGTAGGAAGATAAGAGATTGTACAGAAGAACAGAAGATAAGAGAAGTGCAGTAGGTAGATAAGACGGGATTGCAAGAAATATGGACGAAAAGAAAACTTAATTGGTATACGTGGTCTTGAACCTACTCTGAACTGTTTGCCGTATCGCGAATTTTAAACAATACAACTATACAATGATAAACCATACAACTATACTACACTTGGAAATATAATTCTATAAGTTTTTATGTCAACAATTGAGTGACCTGGAATTATAATAAAAACGTAAACTAATATTTGTATGGAAGGATCTCACTAATTAGTGGGTTTGTTTTAAACTTCAGAAATACAAACGGACTAAACTAGGAAACTAATTAGAAAACTCTGAATATCCCAATGTAATAGTCATAATTAAACAAGTTTTAGAATGAAATATAACTGAATTCAGGTTATACATACTGAAATGCTATTCACAATATGTCATATTTACTTTATCTTCTAGAGGGTACAGCCTATTGATTCATATTTCGAAATACAGAAACAACCGTTACAAAAAAATAAAATAAAATGGTATTTAAAAAAAAAAAAAAAAAAAAAAAAAAAATGAATCGAACAAAGTGGCATGCCAGGAATTATCAAAATTCTAAAGCTGAATCATATAATAACAATGCGTTCTCATTTTTTTTTTTTTTTTTAAATTATATTTATTATACTAGACTTAATAAATTACAAAGGACTTATATACATGACTGTAATTAGCCTCATTTAGACATACTAATTTAAGCTTTGGGGCACAACTAAACCTTATAATTCTTCTTTTATCCAATCCTAAAAATCCAAAATCCTTCCTAAAATTCTCAGTATTGCTTATTATGCCACAATCAAACTTATCTATAAATATCTTAGTGTTCCATATGTTACTGATTTGGCCTAAACCAGATACATCTCCTTTCATATTAAACTCCCTACCCTCTCGAATCCACTAGTCTCCCAACTTGCCTCACACTCTATTACCGATAACCCTCTAATGAAAAGAAGACGACAAAGAGACGTTCTAATGTCGGAGTATAGAAGTACTGCTGAGTACTAGTGAGTAGTTCTTTACATGTTATTGACATGTAATTGTAATTATTTTTCTCAGATTTACTTGTTGCATAATGAGGATAGTTATAAATATTAATAAATAGTTTATATATATATATATATATATATATATATATATATATGTATATATATATATTGAATTTTACGATAAAATAAAAATTCCTTAAGTAACTAAGACAACATTTCGTAAAAAAAACAACTCATTCGTCTTGTGTTTCGGACAGTGGCGAGATATTCTTCCTTAGACTTCTTTGGAGGATTACAAGGTTTCAAATGGACCATTGAGGACTAGTTAGATAGAGAGGATGGATATGGCGAGAATTTCATGGTTTTGTTGAACCCCATAATTTTATACAGAAATTTATTTATCATTTATCCCTCAGGCCTGACAATGATCATGTAGTGTAATGGGAGATTAAAATGGCTTATGAGTAGTGGAGTTGGTGAGAGATTAGTGAGTGTTAGTGGTTATATACGTTTTTTTGTGGAAGAATAGTATATAAAGCTTAAACAAAATTAGGAAGTTTTTCAGAACATTATTCATCTTTTTTATTCAATTACGAGAATTTATTATTTTTTATAAAAGTGAACTAATGGAAGATCTGTAGAATAACTTTGATCTATCTTGGAATCATTTTTTTTTTTTTTTATAAATGCTTCGGTTTATAAAGATTGATGGTACAACCTTGCCGAAGTATTGAACCATGAGTCTAAAATACCCATGATGGGTTTAGCGGTAGTTTTTTTTGGTTTTTTTTTTAAGATTTTAATATTGACAAAATAGAAACATTACAATCTGCTTCTATCAATAATAATAAGTAATTGAGATGGTAATGAATCCGTTTATTCACTTGTTACAATAATAATTAAATAAACAATCTCTAAATATACAAGATATTAAAAAAAATTATAATTAAAGTAGAAAAATACTACATACAACATACAGTCACTCTGAACCTGAACTTCTTTAAAAGCCAATCTAACTTCAGTAGGTCTAACCCGGATATCAAGAGATCCTAGCGTATCTCTCTCAGGTCAATTACAATTTCAATAATTTAATGAAGGCTAAGATAGTTCTAAGGAGTATAGAAGCTAGTAATTGCTATAACTATTATAAAACTAACAATGAATAGTATTAATAGTCTCGGGGCCAATGATATTTAACTATAATAAAAGAGTTATGGGGATACGTGGTTTAAGATAATGATTGAGGTTGAAAAATTATAAAATTTGATATGTATCAGGTCGAGAATTAAAATAAAATATTTATATTATAAATTGGCTATGAACAAAAACAAATTGTAAAAAAAAAAAAAATTTAAAGTAGAAAGGAAACTCATTCCCAATTATCGAACTTCGCCCAAGATATTGCTGGTACTTTCCTCCTGTATAGCCTGTGTAACGATCCAACCACTGTTGCCTGTTTAAAGACCTTATTTCCTCTATGAAACTGAAAAATTTAATGAGTTTTCTCGTTAAATTTGTCAGTGGGGACAGCTGCTGAATACTTATTTTACGCTTGTAAACTCTTTAACCAAAACATTGAGACCAAAAATATTCTACTACAGGACTCTTTTTCTACTAATAAACTCGTTGTATTCTAATAAAAGACTCGCAAATCCATATTTTTTTGCAGAGTACCCTACCTTATTGATAAATATTTTTGAATAGTTAGAAAGATAAGTAACTTCTTAAGTAGTAGCGAGAAGGTCTTTATGGACCGAACCATCTAACCACACACTGTCGAATAAGGCATTTTACTACACATGTAAAGTCCTAGCTACCCTATATCTTGCTGTTTTGTGAGTGAAGGTGTTTCTAAAGATTCTTAACCACTTTCAGAGGAATTTGGTTTTGAAGATCGTAAAAGACAATGATCTTAACGTCCATATTTCATAAATAAATACCTATATTCCGTCATGTTCCGATAGTAACAATCTATAGAAGCTAGCCTCTAATGTATAGTGCCCATGTTTTTCAATAACAAATGGCTGAAGCAATGCGTATAAATGCAATCAAATTAATAATTTATTATTTAGGTCCTCTTGGATCAAGATTAAAAACAACGTCCACCAATCTTTAGTGAGACTGTCGTATAAATAAAACCCAGTACAGTTGTATGTTACGATTCCTTTGTTTTCTTTAGTGGTTCTATTTTCAAGTTGAACTAGCGGCTGCCAATGGCTAAGCTACGGCCAACTTCGAGGGCCCACATCTTGACACCTCAGATATAAATCTACTTAAACAATGAGGTAAGCAATCTGGAATGTATTTCGGTGTTTGGCTCGACATCGCCTTGTTCACATATTACGCGCGTGTTCTATTTGCAGTTTGGCTAGCGCGTCTGCAAAATGGCTCCTTCCGCGGTGTCATTCCTTCGATTTTAGATTTAGTGAGACGTCGTCCTTAATAACATGTGTCGTCAGTGGTTACTACTCCACTCCAAACCATCGAAATGTGCGATGGAGGAGTCATTTTTCTTGATATCCGCCCGATAAAAGATAGATAATTGCCGATGAGATAGCAATACAATGAGATAAGGTCATGATTGAGCACTGATGAACCTGCTCATTTAGAGTCATATCTCGAAACATTCAAAATGATGTAACGATCAATGACATAAACCATATATCAATATGGAATCATTATTATTTGACATAATGCATATTTGACATATTTATGGATAGGTTTATTTGCGACAAATTGAGGAGTATTGAGGATTTTTAATTGTAAGGATTGGATACGAGAAGATTGGAAGGTTTAGTAGAGCCCCAAAGCTCTGATGTCCAAACGGATCCAATATTAATAATAAAAATAAAAATGAAAATATTTGCATGTAATAATTATAATTTAAAAAATTAACGATAAAATTAAAAAAAAAAATAGCACTCAAAGTTTAACCATATTTCTTGCAAATTTAATTCACTTTATTAATGGGCACGTAAAATTTGAAAGATTATTTTTTTTTTTTTTATTTTATCGAAAGAATTCTTATTTTTTTAACTTTATCAATTATTATATGTAATTATTTTTATTATTATTGCATGATTTGTAATAATTTAAATAAATTTTATAACCCTAAAACATGTTAAAAGAGAATCCAGTTAAAAATAAAGTAGCAAAACTATATATAGTAAGTATTATTAATTATCTACAAATTTGCTTATGGCAATTTTTCTGAGAAGTGGTCGTGAGCGGCACAAGAAGCAAATGTTTGACAAAAAAAGAGATAAAAATGATTTTTGTTTTTCGAAAATTATCTCAAAAACCATTGAAAGTACGACGGATTATAAAAACAATTTTACAGGAAATGTAATTAGCTTTCATTTTTTATAAAACTTCGTCAGAAATTTAATATAGAATACCTTTTGATAAAAAATTGTTCTAGAACCTACCGTTTAGGAGCAGAATTGGTTTGAATTCAAAAGGTCACGTTTGCTACTTTTGCTGAACCTTGTTTATTTCGAATAATCATTGGCTGTTAACTCAATTTAATTATTAATTTGATCCTTTTAATTACGAAATTTAAATTGGGAAAATCAGTAGATTGAGATATCAATGACATAATGTTTTTCCCAGTCAGAGAGAAATTGTTTTTTTTGTTTTTTTACAGGGATATTTTGAATTTAGGAAAGATTAACCTTAATGAATCAGGTTAACCGTTGCGTTCATTACTCCTTGAATAGGTCTAATAGTGACTTAGTGTAAAATTTTCCAGAGAAATGCCCAATATATATATATATATATATATATATATATATATATATATATATATATATATATATATATATGATATATATATGAAGCCACACATTCCATATTAATGACTAGGTTATGGGCTTATAATAAAAAATACGAAACTATGTCCTGATCTATGTATACAGACAGATCTTCACTCCTTTCAGATCTAATGACACGCGTAGGGACATCTAACTTCAAAAAATATATGAATTCAACAGCGCCGGCGTCGGAGGCTGGAACCCAGCCAAACGCCCACGTCAGCCCCCAATATTTTATATAAATAAAATATTTAAGTTAAATTTGTAAAATATCCCAATAACTTCTAAAAATAACAATAAAAATAATTGTAGAAATCAATTAATATACATAATTTCAACATTTGAAAAAACATTTAAAATAAATGCCACATTTTTTAAGAACCAATCAGAACCTATAATGTCTAGCAATATTTAGTTGTTTGAATTTTAATAGTATGCTCTTGTTTTACCCTTTCTTAAATGACCAAAAATGAATTTTGAATTTCAATTTGGCGGTATTTACTCTGCTTAACATTATAATATTATTTTTATTATAAATCACATTAATACTTATAAGAAATTATCACGTTTTTACATTGCAAAATATAAGGAGTGAAATTTATTAAACCACAATAGTAACAAAACATTATTAACTTAGATTCTCGCTGACAGAGAAGCTTTTATTTATCAACCCTAGTTTATCATTTAAGAAAACAAAACATATATATATATATATATATATATATATATATAATATATATTAATTCAAGGCAAATTAATTCCACAAAATTGGTAAACATCTTCCATTAACTATTTATTGGTATTTACAACTGTATACATTATACAAAACAAGTAAATTTGAGTAAAATGATTACAATGATATGTCGATAACATGTACAGAACTACTAACTAGTAGAACTTCAATAAAAGTTCTACATTAGAAGGTCTCTTGGCCATCTTCTTTTCAGACGCCTCGGATGATTATCGGGCATTGAGTGTGAAGCAAGTTTGGGCCAAATCAGCAATATATGGAACACTAAAATTTTTATTTATGACTTTGTTTGTGACATGCTAAGGGTTGTGGAATGCAAGGATTGAACTTTGTGACTTTCTTTCAGCCCAATATTGTTTTATCATTTCGGTTCTTGCTTACCTTTCTTTATCAGAGATTTAAATAGTTCGTTTCATTTTGATATTGAACTGGAACCTTTTTTTTTTTCTTTTTTTTATTTCTGCAGTTCTATCTAAAAGCATGTTTACTGTAATTTGGAGTTCCCTTAAGTCCTTCTCTGTTTCCTTAAACCAGGTTTTTCTTTTCATCACTTATGCACATACATTCTTCATCTGAAGAACTAGATTGTATTTTTTTTTTTTAAATTGACATAACTCCTTCATCTACCAAATTGTTCAATTACAAGGACATAAAAATTGGATGTGAAGAATTCTTTTACTTAAAACCAAATAATAAATACAACCAAAACAAGATAGGTAAATATAGTTGAATAAAATCAACTATATTCAATTATGTTTAAATTAAAATTTGTAATCTTAAATAAAGGCCTTTACCAATCGTTCGTCCTTATTTTTCTTACAACTATTGAATCATTCTTAATCGAAATAATATTTATTAGTTAGTTAAAAAAGAAAAGAAGAAACAAACACTATCTGTTTATTGAACCAATTCTTTGGGTTTTGTCCACTTCAGGGATACAATGCCGTCAAAATACGTCACTAGTTCGTAATATATTTGAACATTTTTCCCTTTTTTTTTTTTTCTTTTTTTTTTTCCTTTCCGAGTTTGTAAACACAACCGGTTAGAGTTATAAACAATTTTTAAAACGAGCTCAGACATTCCACAGCTTCAGATGTCAGGAAGAACTATTTTCTATCATCCCTTATTCCTCAACTATGTTGTGTATGTGAGTCATCTAGATGATGTTACAAATCATTATAACTAATTATTGAGACGTTTTCTTCATATCAAGAACTTTAAAAAATCTCAATAAAATGTTATGAATAACTCCTATTTCTATGTTATTTTTAAAATTTTCGCACCAACACTGAAAAGGCGATTACATAAAATGGTGACATTTCTGGCACTATTTATTATTGTTTTTTAATTATTTAAATTGATGAGCATAGAAACAAAGGAAGGGAGCCAATATAGATTGGAGTTATTTTATATTTTAATACTTCCTCGCACCTAACAAAAAATAAAATTAAAAATAAAAAAAATAAAAATAAAAATAAGTAAATAAAAATAAAAAAATTTAAAAAAATTTTAAACTTTTTAAATTGGAATTAAAATTAAAAATTAAATAAATAAAAATAATAAGAACAATTAAATTTAAAATAGATAAACAAAGGGCAATTGATTTTTTTTTTCATTTTCTCGACTTATTGCTTAATTCTTTTTTAAAGGCCTTTGTTCTCATATACATTACCCAGGGCGTATGAAACGTATTAGGACTTCATTAATTATTAGTAACTGTTTAAAAAAGTACCTAACGATTTTAAATTTATAAATTTTTAATTACTATGGCTTATATCTGTCCCTTGCATTCGGTGGGGTATTGGTCTAATTAATTTAGGATACATTTTTAAGAAATATGCTTCATCTAATGTAAAACATTAATAAATTATATTAATTTAAATTTTTGTAAATTTTATTTTATTTAAATACTGTTTGCTTTTATTTAATTAATGCTTTAAAAAATCCTAATACGGAAACAACTTAAGAAAAATTAAAGTTTTAGCCGAAAAAATTAAGAAAAAAAATTGTTGGAATTTTTTTTTTTTTTTTAAACAATTGCAATAAAACATAAATGTCATCTTAAACATCGTAAACCGTATCAGTTGAGGGTAAATATTCATTTCATTTTTTTTATTTGCAGTTTTTAAAGAATTTTAAAATTCTGTGCATTTAAAATTTAACCAATATGTTTTTAACGAAATTCA
Source organism: Euschistus heros (assembly GCA_003667255.2). Lineage (NCBI taxonomy): Eukaryota > Metazoa > Arthropoda > Insecta > Hemiptera > Pentatomidae > Euschistus > Euschistus heros. The sequence goes on along the minus strand of RCWM02000050.1, from coordinate 2,212,199 downwards.
ATAAGTACTTATTTAAATAAATTAAAAAAAAAATAGATCTATCGTCTACAAGGTATCTTAGAATGATAATAAAGTGATCATGTTGAAATTAAATATAAATTTATATTTATATGCATGTAGATAATAAACAAAACTTTTTTTGAGAAAGTTTACAATTTGCCTCTAAGCGGGCAATAAATAATACGAATAGCTTAATGGATCCATTACATACACATGTACTATAAGAAATAAATAAAAAGAAGAGATAATTTTGTTTTATTCTTTATTATTACTAATTATTTATTTATTTTATTTCTATTTACTTTTTTATTTTTGTTTTATTATTTTTTTTTTCTAATTTTACTATTTTATTTTATTTATTAGTACATTGTATACTCTATATTGTTTATGTATAGCAAGTTATCTTCTGTTTTCTTTTTATCCAGGTTATTTTTTTTCTATTATTTATTTATTTTTATTGTACATAATGTGTGAATGTAATCATAAGCCAATCTTTATTACCTATTGCCCAGATTTGTGGCAGATTGTAATAATTACTCAATAAAAAGTTTTATTAAAAAAAAAAAAAAAACTCATAATATAATAAATCAAGTGAGAAAATTGGTCTTATAATTAGAAACACTAAAGGAGAAAATAAATTTTAAAAAAAAATTGTTTTCCTGTTATTAGGAGGTTTAAAATCTAATTTTAATTTGTCCTCACCAGATAATAACAATGAATAAAAAACTTTTATTATAGCTACTTCTAGGTACGTATAATTTGTGTTAATTGAAAATTTAAACTCTTTTTCACTCATAAATAACAAAAGGATATTGTTTCATTTGTTATTCCACTCATGGAACTTTAGCTTGTCGTTAGCTCTAATTAAGGTTTTTATTTATGAAACAATGGTTTAAAAATAAAATCCTTTTTTAGCTCGTCTGACATTTATATATGTCATTAAAATGAATAGTAAGTCTTATTCAAAAACAAAATTATCGTTACCTCTGTATGAAAGAAAAATATGAACAATAGAACTGGAAATATTCTTATTTATATTAACATGTTTTCTATAATTCGAATATTTTTTAGGTACGAATATTGTAGATTTATTTGAGGTACGCTAGCTGTTACAGACGGATCAAGATAATTGGAGATTGATGAGTTTTTCGGAAATCGGATGAATCGAAAAAAACATATATACAAAATGTTCGTATTTTGATCACACTTGAACAAAAAATCTATGATACGCCCCAAAAACCAACTCATACAGAACAAGTCAGATGTCCAAACATTGATCTCTTATGACTCATCCGTTCGTAGCTTACTTTAATAAGAAATTACTGGAAACCGAAAATAATTAAAAATTTATTTATAAGAAAATAAATAACTGGCGTCGCAAAAAAAAAAAATAAAATAAAATCTACGGTTAACGAATTCAGTAACCTCAAAATTCAGTAATATTTTATTAATCAAACTATAACATATTTCCAGAAATCTATATAGTTTAATCATTTTCTAGTTATGTTTAATCTTTTTCCATTTTATTTGAAATTATCCACTTTATATTTCACCATTTTCCTTATATTTTTAGTCTTTTTCCATTTAAGTTAAACCATTTTCCAATTTTATTTTATTTTTTCCTAAATGGAATTATACCCTTAAATTAGAATGGGAAATTGGTTAAAAAGGGTAATAATAATCAAAACGCCATATTCTGACTAGTCAGCACAAAATATTAGACAAAAACAGTATAAATAATGTATGATAATGATAATAATGAGAAAATAAAATGGTTCATTATTCTTATGCGTTTTGATGATTATCATTTTTCTTTTATGAAACCAGTGTCAAACTATTTATGTGATTATCGACATAGTGTCATCCGAGACCCTCGTTTCATAAGGGGAACATTTTTAAATGAACCTCTGAAAAATCTAAATTCCATTTTTTTGCAACAAATGGCTTAGTCTTCAAAGAAAAACAGTGTTTTACAAATCACTAGCAGTTAAAATAAAAATAAAACAATCTTTACTTAAAGTTTCGAAGACACCTCTAGTCTGAAAAATAAGGAACAAATAAACAATACATTAAGAAGTTATAAAAATAATAAATTCCAGTCAATGCTTATTCTGAAAAAGGTAGATAGACATTACCTCGCCATGGAATTTTATCAGTTCTATATTGATGTAATAATTAATATTGAATTTAAAAAAATGTTATATATATATATATATATATATATATATATATATATATATATATATATATATATATATAATTTATTTATTTTTTTTAATAATATTAAATAATACCAAATTACTGGTAGGTAGCAGTTCCTTTTGTAACCCTAATGAAGATGAATTTCCATAAAATGTCTCTAAATGTCAGCAACATTTACTGTTTGAAGCTGATTCAAAGCATAGCTGCCTTTGACAAGTTAATTATCAGAGTAGCCGCTGCTGGAGCGGGGTCCACGACCGCTACATTTACCTCAGTTATTTTTTTGTACTAGGTTATTTTCACAGGCCTTCGGAACTGGTTACAGATACAGTTCCCAAGGAACAGGTTTTTTTTCGCCCTGAAACAGAAATACCCTCCTACTGGGTCAATTGTTCGATAGCCCGGGAGCTATTTCTGGTGAGGGATGTCGTCGACATCACGCTACTCTCGGATAAAGGTCAGGTACTTATGCAAATCCCATTCAGGTTATTTTCTTGCTTGGGCGTTGCTTTCTCTAGGAAAAACCTTGGTCACAATATCAACTACAAAGATTTTTTTTATTTTGTATTGATTCTATTTTATATTGAAACTAAAACTGTATAAAATAAAAATACATTTAGTAAATATCAAGATAATTCTCATAACGACATGACAACTTGTAAAGCAACTATACATCGGTAGCACTTCAAAAAAAAATGTTATGTCATAAGGTTCTATTTTCTTTTTGTACGCCTTGAAGGGTTAATCTGTAATAGAATAAAAAGCAGAGATACTAGCGTATTTAAATAATTATGGTGTTTACTATGAAAGGATAAGTATCTGGTATGAGCTAAATCTGTTATACATTCTACAATTCTTATACATATTTTAACTATTTATTAATTTTGACAACTATTTACATTATATCCAAAAAGTAAATTTGTGGAAAATGATTAAGTTTCAATAACATTAAAAGAACTACTCAATAGTAGAACTTAGACTCGATATAAATAAAACATTTTTTTTTTTTTTATAACAATTTATTAAAATTTACAACTGTACAAAATTTATACATCCAGTAAATGTGCTGTTAACCATTACAATAACGTGGCAAAACTTGAAAAGAACTACTCATCAGTAGCACTTTAATAAAAAATTCTACACTAGAAGGTCTCTGTGCTATCTTATTTTCAAACGCCTCCGAGGATTATCAGAAATTGTGTGGGAAGCAAGTTGTGAAATTAGGGCATTTGAGTGGTTATGAAGCTTACTATGAAAGAATAGATTGGGCTAAAAAATGAAAGAATTGGGCTAAATCTGCAACTTATGGAACATTAAGATCTTTATGGATAAGTTTATTGGCGACAAAGTAAGGTGCATTAAGGATTTTTCGAAGGATTGGATACGATATGAATTGGATGGTGTAGTGGAGCCCCAAAGCTCAACTCCGTACGTCCTGATAGGTCTAATCACATTCGTGTATATTAGTCTTTTGTAATTAATTGGGAGCTTTGAACGTTTGTCTAGTAAATGTTGAAGTAGTCTGTAACGACGGGCAGCTTCTTGTCGTTTTAGTCTTGTATGTGGATTCCAAGTTAGACGTTTGTCCAAGTGGAGGCCTAGGTAGCGGATCTGTTCAACAGGGATTAGTAGAATATCATTAAAGGATACTGTAGGACAGGAAGTAGTGGGTTTATGACGAAGGGTAAAGGTTATTTGGTGAGATTTTTTTGGATTTATTTTGATCCTCCATTTTTGACACCATTCTTGAAGGGGTAGGATATGGGATTGGAATGTTTGGGAGGCAATGAAGGGATCATTGTTTACTGATAACACACGTGTCATCAGTGTAAGTGATGATGACAGTGGTAGGATGAGATGGAATGTCAGAAATAAAACATTAAACTTAAATTTTTAATATATCCCAATAACTTCTAAAAATAATAAATAAATAATAAAACAAATTGTTAAAATAATTAATATACAAAATTTCTACATTTGAACAAACATTTAAAATAAATGCCACATTTTATAAGAATCAAGCAGAACCCCTAATGTTTAGCAATATTTAGTTGTTTGAAATTTAACAGTATGCTCTTGTTTTAACTTTGCGGTATTTACTCTGCTTAGCATTTTAATATTATATTTATTATAAATTACATAAACATTTTAAAAAACATTATTATGTTTTTATATTGCAACATCTCGCTAAGAACGGTCGTTATTCAAGGTACTAATTGTTTCAAAAATCTAGAGTTCAATATTAAAATTTATAGAACTAAAACCTATTAAAATCTCTTAGGAAAACAATCCTGCAGTAAAAAATATAATATTTTAAATTAAATGTTATTTAGTTTATCATAAAAAAAAAAAATTATGTAAAAACTCAAGGCAAAGTAAATTCCACAAAATTTCAGTCAGTGAAAGATTGTCGATGAACTTAAAATGAACATTTAAAAAAATCTATTTATTGCTATTTGCAACTGCATACATTAAATAAAACAAGTAAAATTATTACAATGACATGTACAAAACAATTCACTGGTAGAACTTCAATCAAAGTTTTGCATTAAAAGGTCTCTTGGCCCTCTTCTTATCAAACGCAACAGAGAATAATCGGGAGTGTAAGGCAAGTCGTGAGACTATTGGATTCGGGTGGGTATGGAGTTTACTATGAAAAGACATGTATATGGTTTGGGAAAAATCAGCTTCATTTGGAACATTAAGATTTGTACAGGTACATTTTTTGTGACAAACTAAAGAGCATCGAGGATTTATGTAGTGTCTTAGATTGTTATAACTTTATGCGAGATGAATATGATAGTTTACTGAAGCCCAAGCTTAAATACATATGTCCGTATTAGGTCTTATCATAGTCGTAATGATGAGTCACTTGTAATTCATCTTATCTTACAGGTTTGTCTAGTTAATAATCGGCAGTGTTTCTTTTACACATGGAACATTAAGGTCTTTATGGATGAGTATGTTTATGGCATAATAAGGAGCAAAGAGTAAGATGTACAAATGGTTCTAATTACTATTTTTAATTTCTTTGAAGCTTTGAACGCTTATCTAGTAAATATTGAAGTAGTCGAAAATGAAGAGGAGTTTCTTGTGTTTTAAGACTCGTATATAGAATGGAAGCAAGGCGTTTGTTCAAATGGAGTCTTAGGTAGCGGATATGTTTCACTAGGAGTAGAAAAATATCAGTAAATGATACAGTGGCACCTGAATCCATAGGCTCACGGTGTGAACTTTGACGATGATTTGGAATTAGATTGGATCTCTCAATTTAATATATATATATATATATCTCCTCCCACCTTAGTACATAGTACATGCTAATCAAATAAGGACAAAGATTTGTTACTCCTTATCAACCGACTTCAAAAAAGTGGAGGTTCCCAATTCTGAATTTTTTTAATTTTTTTTTTGTATGTTTGTTACGCGATTACTCCGTCAATTATGAATCGATTTTGATAATTCCTTTTCTGATCGGTAGGGTATACTTCAAAGGTAGTCCCATAAATATTTTATTAAAATCGACTCAGCGCTATTTATAAAAAAAAAAAAAAAAAAAAAAAAACGAATTAGTCAAACTATTTTTCAGGGTCCTTTGAAGAGTTGGCTGTATAAAAAATAATACATTCACTTACCACTAAAAAGTAAAAAATAAAAATAATTTTTTGAAAAAAAAAAACCCACATGATTATACCTACATGTACAAACTAGAACTAAAAAGTAAAAAATATTATTTTAATTATTTCGAAACAAAGCGAATTAAACGACAATCGCAGAGATTATCGACACTTATCTACCTATTCACAGTTTATGATCAGTTATTTTTGGAGTCGGTGACAACCAAAACAAACAGAATTCGAAAAGAAATGTTAATTGTAAAGATCTCACTACTATTTCATCACCGCCCTGTGGATTAAACTGCCCTTCCTGGCTGGCAACGACTCTAAAAATAACTGATCATAAATTGTGAATAGGTATATAAGTATCGATAATTTTGTAATTAAAATATCGTAATCGATAATTAAAATATTTTAGTTCAAGTTTGTGCATGTAGGTTTAATCTTGAAGTCGCTATTTTTTTTGTCTTTTTTTTTTTATATTATCAGAATCGAATGTTAAACATGCTAAATCAAGGCGACTTGTAAATCATGTGTTAGTTTCGGAATAGTTGCCTTGGTGAGGGCAAGCTTAGGCCAAAAGGAATAATGAACAGATGCTCCCAAAAGATTACCTTCTTTTGTTAAGTTTATCGAGATCCAGGTAAGCTATGCCTGCTATCTCGGCCACTTGCGAAAGGAGCGAACGATGCTAATCTCTTCCAGTTCATTTTCACTGCTAATTGAATTCTTATTGTTAAATTTTCAGAACATTTAGCAGTAAATAGTATTCGATAAAATAGTACTCAATTAAAAAAAAAAAAAAAATATATATATATATATATATATATATATATATATATATATATATATATATATATATATCAAGCACATAAAATTATTTAGCATGTGGACCGTTAAAACTATGACAACTAACACGGTAAGGTTACTTGTCTTCACTTAAGGTACGCATGATGAAGTAGAAGAATCGATACAAATAGGATTGATGAATTAATAGAAACTTCTACTGTAATTATTTTATTTGAAAATTAGTTTTAAATGTTAACCATTTATCATCAGTTCTAAAACATACTACAAGTTTTAAAACATCAGATCTTTGTTACATAAAATATATACACTAAAGTTTTCCAAAATAAAAAATAAGAAATCAAACATATTGGTATTTACCTTCATATTTGCAAAACGGACTTCTGAAAGATATCAAGACAGGAAGAGGAATTAGAAAAGTGCAGATAAGTTAAATTTTCGTTTTTTCCTGGATTTTACTTTGACATAATGCCGTCAGTATGCGGCTGAGAACTTGACTTAAACAGAAAAAAAATTATACAATCTAAAAAAAAAAAAGAAATCGCTAATTTTCTGAGAACTGCATCTCCGCATCCGAATTACTAGAAAATTTAGTTCTATTTAATTGGCATTTATGCTATATCACCATAAATCTTATAGTTTTGCGGTTTTTCGAGTTCTACACAAATCGCAACTGGTTTTCAAGGTTGCGAACTTGGATATCAACTACCCTTATGGCTTCTAACAACATAATAAAAGCTGGATTTACATGAGCGTTTTTTTTATTTTTTTTTTTGCATAAATCTGCTCGGATACAATAATGCATTACATAACTGTCTTAACAATGTTTTAGTCAGTTTTCTAACATTCAATTTAGCCGTAAAATTTCTATGGCAGACTAAATTTCAATTTTAATTTATCCAAGAACTGTTTGCTACTCGTAACCTCTAATATCAGCTCAGGCTGGATATAAAGAGGCTTACTAATTTTAGTTCTCTTTTTCTTTTTTTACAGCTAAAGTATTTGTTTATTTCCAAATCTGGAAACAATAATTTTTTCCCTTTTTTTTTAAAGTATTTTTTGGCATAACTCCTATTATATTTAAATTATAATTTAATTATAATATTATTTAATATTAAATAATTAATTAAATCACCTTCAGCATAAAATGTTATTAAATAAATTTTTCCCAAAATATAATGATTTAATAGATGAAAAATATATTATTTAAATTGAGCACGATTTATATTGTTAAGGGTTTTAAAATAATTTGTAATTATGGTTAAGTGGGGGTACAGCGTAACAAGGGATACTGTGCAAACATCTTGATTGTCTCCTTTTTTAATTTGACTATCTTTGTTTGTCAATCTTAATTTTGACTACAAAAAAATTTTGATGGAACATAATTGAGGTTACAGGTTTTTTATTTTTCATATGACATTTTGTATAATGTATATTTAGTCTGCTGTCATACTGTATTCTTATGGCTGTTACATTGTACACCACTCCTAGGTATGAATGAATGAAAAATAATCTTTATTCTGGAATCACCTTGTCCCCTAAGTACATATCAGGCCGCAACTTAGGTAGATTATAAATTAGATACTTAAAATTAAAAACTAATCTTCGGCTTTAAAAAAATAAATAAACAAAAGCAAACATTCATACACTAATATATATTACATAATTTCGGAAGATTGATAATTGAGGAGGTGGATGAATAAATTACGGAAGTGAGGAGAAGGATTGAAATGCGTATGGAATTCCAAAATAAAGCTAAACGATTAATAAAGGATTTTTCAAAAGAAGCAGTTCGATAAGAAGGGATATTCAAATCAGTAGGCTGGAACCACCCAATTCATCTCGTACCCAATCCTTACAGTCCAAAATTCTTCAAAAAATCCTAAATGCTCCTTAATCTGTCACCAATAAAGGTTTATAAAGATCTTAATGTCCCAATATGTTGCTGAGTTAGCCCAAACCAGATCCTTTCATAGTAAGCTCCATAACAACTAAAATCCACTAGTTTCTTAACTTTCTTCCCACTCCACTCCCGATAATCGCCCGAGGCATCTGAAAATAAGATGGCCTAGAGACCTTTTAGTGTAGATTTTATTGAAGTGCTACTAGTGAGTAGTTCTTCACAAGTTATTTACATGCCATTGTATTCACTATCAACGCATTTACTTGATGTATATTATTTTTAACAGTTGTAAATATCAATAAATGAAAAAGTCTTTTGTAATTAATATTTTTAATTTTACACAACGGACTTAAAAACGGCTCGGAGTTTCCGACTACTACAGCATTTACTAGAGATCTATTGTAGAATTTTTATTGAAGTGCTACTGATGAGTAGTTCTTTTAACGTTTTGAGATGTTATTGTGATCGTTATGAACACATTTACTCGGTGTATGTATTTGAGATCTAGTATTCGAATGATGAATGGAAGAGCGAAAGGCAAGGATCTCGTAAATGTGTGAAGGTTTTTTAGACTACGAAAATTGGAATAGAAAGGTACCAAGGAAGTATTGCCGTCGAAAATAAAGTTTTTTTTTCTAAAAATAAAAATGGCTTTTTTGTTACACTATTCCCCCACTTGACCCTATAACAAAATAACAACCTCTAGATAAAAGTGCTTACAAGTTTCACTACTTAAATGCGACCAATGTGCGTCCTGAGCAGGTTGGTCAAGAACACGGGATGCCTCACAAAGGGGGCGCCTGATCACCTTAATTATAAGAAAACCTGAGACGGTCTATTGTTATTTTCCCAACTGCTTATCCGTAATCCCTTCCCCCATCACATCACTGGAATCAGCAATAACCCCGGAAGAAGAGGGTTTTAGGGAGGATCACAGGGGGCTTCCCAAAGTTCTAATGAAGGGAGCGCCTATACACTCCTAATCCTCAGCTGTATCAAACCCTGAACCAGAAGTTCTCCGAAAGTAGGGAACGAACCTGGATATCATTGAAATAACTGCGTTAGCTCCTAAGGTTATTGTTTTGGGGAGAGGTTATCTTAATCACAATATGAGAAATCGTAAGGCTGGTCTGCAATCAATTAGTTTTCGATAAAGACACTCTGCACGATTCGTGAAAGTTGGATTGTACTGAAATTAACGCAGGCGATATTAGCATATAAATATGATTCTAAAATATAAAAAATGAATTTTCTAAAATATCTTTTATAAATAAAAAATACCCTCTGAATAAGTTTTCTATATCCTGTGAATAGAATTTTTGAGTCTTTGTTTTTAACTAAACCGTTCAATTCGTCTCGTATCCATTCCTTACAATACAAAATTCGAAATATTCTCAATGCTCTTTAGTTTGTCACAAAAAAACTTATCAACAAAGATTTTAATGCACAATATGTTGTTGATTTAACCATATAACCAAATAGCTATCCTTTTATAGCAAAGTCCTTAGCCATTCAAATCCATTATTACCACATCTTGCTACTCATTCTATTCTTCATTCAATTAATATCTGCCAACGATTAAAAAACCTTTCTATTTCCTGTGAATAGAAGTTTTTAGTCTGTGTTATATAGGTTGAAAGTTAAGGTACAAAAAATGTTTTCCCAAGTTTTACTCCTCCGCATGAAAAATATATAAAATGAAATAAGATAAATTGAACAATACAACCATCATCTCTAAGAAATTTTACTTAAAAGAAAAAAAATCAATTTCTTTTGAAAATTGGTCAAAAAAAGGTGAAAAAAATGGCAAAATATAAACTATCTGTTGCACGTAGTTCTGAAACCGTTACTGAGGGCGGAAGAGAAAAACGGAATCTCTTTTGCTATCGTCATCCCTATTAGCTTAAAACAGAAAAGTCCCTTGACGTAAGCGTTCACGTCACCCGCCTTGGGTTAGAAACGGGGAGTGAAGTAAGCTTTCACGTCATCCGCAGTCAACTTTTTGAAGCTTAAGTGGGTTTATGTACCCAAGAAAGAATGGAACTTTTAGCCGAGAAACTAAAATAAAAAAAAAAAGGGTGGAATTGTTTATATCAGTACTGTTTTCTTAATTAATTTTTCAGAAATATTGTAAAATTTTAAAAGAATAACTTTGGTTATATTATAAGATATAGTGGTATACTTAAAATAAACTTGATATATTCTTTTCCAAACTAATTATTATAGTTATACCATTGTTACATTCCTTCGATCGTAATTTGGTCCATTACCCTTAACAAGACACGATTCTTATAAGATTTGTTTTCCACCAGGATCTCTAAATCCTAATTTACCGGGCGATGTTTCTTTTACAAGGGACCGAGAAAAACAAAAATTCCCACTACATCACCTTGGCCCTACGTGGAGGGAATTGCTTCTTGAATCACGTATGTTGGCAACTCCATCGGAATCCCTGGCCTCGGTAGAGGAGGTGCGGCCGCTACGTCCTAGATACTAGATACAAGATACTAGACGCTGTAGATCCTAGATGCTAGATGCTGTAGCTGAGATCCCGAGGTGAACCTAATTAAAGAGTAGGTCGACTAAAATCCGATTCTTATTCAATGATTGGCAAATCAAACGAGTAGTGTTTCAATCTTCATTTTTAGATAAATGTTTCACAAATTCCAAAACAGAAATGTATTCAAATATTTTAAGATATGTTCAAAACATTACGGTCTTCTGTTTCAGAAGAAAGATGGAAGCAGTAATAACTGTTTTACATTGAAATGAAAAAATAAACTTTATTCAGGGACTAATTGTCCCTCAAGAATAATAGTGAGGCATAATGACATGTTACTTTGGTCTAGCTACATAAATTTTGAGCAGATACAATAATCAGTATCATGTAAGAGGCTGAAAGGTACAAAAATAATAAAATAAAAAAGATTTATTTCATTAACAATTTAAAACTAAGAATAAGAAAGGAAAAAACAAAATAATACTATACAAACATTGATCAAAATATAATTATTAACATACACTCATGCATAGACATATTCTCAACATGAATTAACCTAAATATTGCACTAAGAAATGTTCATTAGTATCGGATTTAACTGAATTACAGCAAATTGAACAGATTTTTTCTAAATTATGTTATTTTAATATACTCTACAAATGATTTTAAATACTCTAACTATAGATCGCGATTATTTAAAGCAAAATAAAATTTTTTTGTATCTATTACTACTGGAATATAAAAAGTAAAATTATTATATAAAAAAAAGGATATTCTCAATTATCAGTAAAATAGATAATTGCTTAAATCATTATTGAGTCAGTTCATTAGTGTCGAATTGAACAGAATTATTGGCTAAATAATTCTGTTAACAGAACCCTAACTGGATTGTGGGCAAGTATTGAAATAAGAGAGTTTTGAATGAGTCTTGGTGAGGAGCATGTCTGATTTAAGGGTGAAGGGAATTCCAGAACCCTCTGCTGAGAGAAGAAAGGAATGCTGGAATGATGCGGTTCTATGGAAAGGAGTCTAAATGTCAAAAGAACGGAATTGTATGGATTGGGGATGATTGGAGCTCTTCAATTTCAGGAGATTTTAAATATAGGACGGACGATGATTGGTAATGACTATGGTAAAGAAATGTACCTAGGAAATAATGTCCAAGGAAGATGGGGAAAAAGCCAATTTCGGCGTAAAGTTGTGAAACATGGGAACGCCTCCAGGTATCATAAACAAATCTGATAAAGCTGTTCATAATTTCGCTTCACTCTATCTCTGAGTCCCATTAAGAGACTCACGTATACCACACAGCCATAATTAAAGAAAGGAAGGATGAAAGAGGAAACTAGGAGTCTACGAGTAGGTTAAGGTTGATAGTATTAGTTAAATATACACTATATTACATGTGGGTTGAGGTAGGTAGTATGCTATATATATATATATATATAACATCTATGTAACATGTAATATATATAGGGACGGCGAAGCGGAACGGGATACTTAAGACATAATTTTGAATTTCTAGACTGGTAACGGCTGTAAAACTTCTTTTTTTTTCAGCAAAATATTTCATCAACACACCGTGTGATATTTACATTTGTGTTAGGTTATTAAATGTAAATAACAAAAATATGCAAACATATAATTCATCTCGCCCATTTCCAATATTTCAATGACCCCCGTTGAACAGATCTGCTACTTAGGACTCCATCTGTACAAACAATTTACTTTGAATCCACATACAGGACTAAAAATACAAGAAACTGCTAGTCGTTTTCGACTACTATAACATTACTAGCGTTCAAAACTCTTTATAATTACAAAAGACTTATTTGCATGTCGATAATTAGACCCATTTGGATATGCGGAGTTAGGTTTGGGGCTCCACTAAACCTTCCAATTCTTCTTGAATACAATCCAAAATCCTTCGTTAAATCCTCAAAGCTTCTTATTATGTCACAAACTAACTTATCCATGACGATTTACACGTCCCTTATGCTGCAGATTTGTCCCAAACAAGATACCTATCCTTCACGAAAAACTGCAAACCTACTCGAATCCATTAGTCTCCCAACTTGCTTCCCAATCAAATCTTTATAACCCTCCGAGGCATCTTAAAAGAAGATGGTCTTTTGATATGTAGCATGTCATTTTAATGATTTTATCGCTAATTTACTTACTGTTTTTATAGAGTTGTAAATATCAAAAAAGTATGGGGTTGAACAGAGTATTGTACCTAAATAGCCTTTTCTTGATTACAATCTAATTATTTTTACTTTAGCTTGTTTTTAAACCACTTCATTCTTCAGAAATGTCATTCAGACAAGAAACATTAGCCTGAATTTACAATTTTTTATAATAATCTTTTATTTTCAAATAGATGATATTTTTTTTCTCCTCACGCCCTCCTTATAGATATCATTTATTTTTAAAGTTTACTAGGTTTTATAATCGAAACTATTCGTTCTTTCAATACTGTTTTTTTTTATTACATACATAAATACATTTATTTATCCTGTTGTATTGTAAAAATCTCTTGGCCAGATATCAATTTATTTTCTGTTTCGTAATGCTATTCCTAAAGGATATTGTCTGGAATAACGTTATCTTTCATAAAAACGTGTTATTTTTAAAGAGTAACAGGTGATATTCCATTGTAGGAGTTATATTCCGTTGTCGTAAATAGAACCTGCTTACCTAGCACTTACCTCTAAATATCAGAACATTCTCAGGCAATAAAAAGAATCGTAAATTTTCAAGGCCGTTTACTAAAATAGGTGCACCAAACGAGACGAAACAAGTCTTAACTAGAATATTCCCTTTATAAATACATTCAGTGCCTACAGGATTTGTGTAGAATTAAAATTAAATTCATTAATTCTTTAAATGTTTTTCTTAGCCATTATCCATTAGATTAATTTTATTCATTTTTTTTATTTAATTAACTACCCCACTGAAAAATAAAAATAAATAGATAAAAATTCGGCATTTTAACCATGTATTTATGTCATCAAATCCAAAAAAATAAGTAAATTCTATATATTAATATTACATAACAACAATAAATATTAGTAACTTAGCTATAACATTGAAAATATATGTAAAATATCGTTTTGATCAATATTAATTTTTGAAACCTCTTTACTTAAATAGACTCCCCTTTATCCGACATTACTGGGACAAACGCCGTGTCGTATAACAGAAAACGTCGGATATCGAAAATCATTAATTATAATTTTAAAAAATGCCAATAATAAAACAAATCTTTTATAGGTTGTAAGGATTTCCGTGAAAAAAATGACCGCTTAAGACAAAATTGTACACTACAATTTTAAATTTGTAGATAACATTAGTATTTATTTATAATATATAAGATTTAAAGAATTATGAATTGTTAATTGGTTATTTGATTACTGTTTATTTATTGTAGTTTGTATAAAACATCTACTAAAGGTATGTCAAACCCAAGATGACAGTAGAAAAAATTATTTAAACAAATATATATTTCAAACTAAATATTTATCACTGAAAAATATTTTATAATGTGATTTTTAGACAAGATAATTTTTTTTTTTTTTTTTAATTAAAGTCGCGAAAAAATTATTTCTTTTTTTTTTTAAAAACACGATTATACGAAAAATTGATTATATTAATAGACTAACAAATAATC